>CM053586.1:236997195-237037814 GCA_028646515.1 Pseudochirops corinnae | reverse complement strand
TTTTTTTTTTCTGCTGTGCATTTTTTACTTTATTTTTTTCCCCTTCTTTCCCCTACTAGCTCAAAGATGGCTACAATTAAGCATGGAGCTATATAGATATAGATACAGACACACAGACACACACAGAGATATCTATAGACACATATACACTCCTCTTATTATCTGTTTTTATGAAGGTGTATAGCATCCTCCTTCATAAGTCCCAAGTCCTTCTATGTTTTCTAAATCAACTAGCTCATCATTTCTCATACCACAGCAATATTCCAACCCAATTACATCCTATCTGCAAGACTGTCTATAAAAGTTTTCCCCCCAATTTTCTGTATTCTTTCTATTCTTGGCTATGTAGGTTTTATTTATATGAGAAAATTTTAATTTAAAATAATCACAATTATTTTTTATACTTCAACAATGTTCTCATTTTATAATTTAAGGTCTGATGCTGCTGCACCTAATCCCTTTCCATCTTTTTTCCCCGATTTCTTTCAAGTTCCTGAGCTTTTGTTCTTCCAAATGAACTTTGTTATTTTTTTTAACTCAGCAAAATATCTTTTTAGTAATCTAATTGGGATGACATTGAATAGTTAGGTAAAACTGTCATTTAAAAAATCATATTGGCTTTACCTACCCATGAACAATAAATATTGCTTCAATTACTGAGATCTGAGGGTTTTTTGTATAAAAAGTGTTCTATGTTTATGTTCACATAGTTCTTGTGTCTGTTGTAGCAGGTACATCAGTATCTTATACTGTCTAGGTATTTTAAATGGTCTAAAACAAGACTGAATAATATTGCTGACACATAGTGTAGTTTCTCTATTTTCTCTATTTTATTTCTAATTTGAGTAAATCTATTTTAACTTCAACTTTGTCTGAGATCATGATTACTATCACTGCTTTTTTTTACATTCTAAATTCACATACTAAATTTATCTTTGTGCGTTATCTCTCATTTTTATAATGTTTCCTAAAAGAAATATATTGTTAGATTCAAATTTTTAATCTGCTAACCATTTCTGTTTTATGGATAAATTCATCCCATTCACATTCTAAGCTATAATTACTTGTGTGTTTTTCTCCTTCCTATTTTTCCTATCCTTCTCACCCTATTTACTCTATCCCTCTTCAAGATTTTACTTCTACCAGCTACCTTACTCCCTTAACCTACCTACCCTTCTAAGCCCCTCCCGTATCCTCTTATTTCTTTCTGAAGTTAGACTTTTAAACACACACACACACACACACACACACACACACACACACACACACACTCTCACTCTCTCCTTTAACCCATTACTGATGGGAGTAAGGTTCCAGCACTACTTGCTCTAGTCCCTACTAGCTTCTTCTGTATCAGTTTTTCCTTTTGTGTCTCATTTGTATAATTACTCCTTTTTGTCTTTCCTTCCAGTTTTATTTTTTTAGAATCACTCCATCATATTCAATTCAGCCCATGCTTTTCTTTCAAACTACCCAAATAATGATGGCAATCATAAGAGTACTGCTAATATTTTCTCAAATATGAAGCAAACAATTTGACCTTACTGTGTCCCTTGTAATTGGTCTTTAATATTTATCTTATATTTCTTCTGGATGTCATATATCAATTTTTCCCTTAAGTTCTGGGGTTTTTGTAACAGAAACCTGAAAGTCTTTGAGTTCACTAAATGTCCAATCTTTTCATTCAGTATTATACTTAACTTTGATGGGTAAGTTACCCTTGGTCACAACTCCAACTCTTTTGCTCGAAGACCTTGCAACTCTAAAATTCTGTGACTGTAGCACGGTATATATTTTTAAAGCAATACTAATTCTTGTCACACAGATCAGAAAGCCACCTTTTCCCATTCCTTATATGTCTTATTACCTATCCTTGGATCAGTTTACACATGAAGAATAAGAAATAGGGCAATCAGCTGATCCTAGAGCCAAAATAAGGGGAAAATTCAACTATTATATCTCTAACACTGTATAATTTCTTTGTCAGGGACTATGAGTTCTCCATAGGACAGTCATATGTTTTGCCCTACCTGACTGAAAACATTCCAAATGTGGACACCCTTTGACCACCACCTTCAACTTCTTCTACTTGACTTGCTACTTCTCTGAAAAATTCAGTGGTTTAAGAAGGTTATTTTACTCATTCTCATAACTCTCCTCCAGCATCCCATCTGCATTGCCTCATTTCTACTCAACTATGGGTCAGTCCGAACAAGGAGAAATAGCACCACAATTTCCCTCTAGAATCCAGAGTTTCCTTAGCTTTGAAATAAGTGAGTTGGACTGGACATTCTCTTCTAGCTCTAAATTCATACAATGTTTTCTAAGACTCTGGGGAACCACACCACCAAGCTCTTCTATGACACTAAAATTCCTAACTAGTTTTATTGCTCTAATCCATCCTACACACCACCCCTATGATAACCTTTCCAAATGAATACCTCTCATGACTAGCTACAACCTATGTTTCCAAGTGTCTCACAATACTTCCCTTTATATTATTATGCAAACAAGCTTAATTCATATTTCCAAAACACATACAATTATTTTCCTGACTCTGAGCACTTGCTCACACTGTTAGCTCTACCTAGGATGCCCTCCTACCACTTCTGTCCAGTGAAATACAGTCTGACAAAGTTCAAGTCAAGCTAAAATGCCACTGCCCTCCCTTCAGACAGAATTAATCTCTCCTTCCTTGGAACTCTAACACATTTTGTTAGTAACCCCCTAACCTATCACATTATATTAATAATGATCACATTCTACTTGTTATCTGTTTGCTTACATATCTCATCTCTCCAGCTAGAATGTAGTTTACCTGATAGCAGGATTCATATATCTCATTTTAATTTATATCTTCCCTTAATTGCTTATATGGTGGTTTGTTGTTGGGACTGGCAATTCTCAAAGGTTCTATCCTCAAAGAAACAGGAGATAGGGAGAGAAAGAATAAGATATACAATGTCTATCTCACCAGACACTTCTGATAGAGGCTGTTCCCACAGGTCTTCTTTCAAAGTCTTTCGAGAAATAGTCTTGCCTGAATATCGTTTGTCCGAAAAAAGGGCAAAGGCCCTTTTCCTAATGCTTCCTACCCGAGGGAGGTCACTGACTTCATCTTCACCCTCATCAAATCTGTCAATAACTCTAGCAGCAGTTGCTGAAAGACAAAAAAAGGGGAGGGGGAGCCATTAAAAAGGTCCACCATCAATAGGACAGCTAACCACATAATATGCCCTTCCACCCATGAATTCCAAGAAGTCACCCAATACCTGACTACTCTAAAGGGGGCCAAACAGCACATCAGATTTCAACAAAATGCAAAGCCCCAATTTATTTTCTTAGGCGCCACCTGTATACAACCAAACATGCTGGGGGGAGGAAAGAAAACCTAAATAACAAACCAGGCCCTTCATACATGCTATGTAACAAATTTTAAAAATCATAAGCTTAGAATTGTAAAGTTTCTCAGAGGTCACTTGGCCTAACCTCCTTACCTTATATATAGGGAAACTGAGGCTCAGAAAGTCTTACTTGCCCCAGGCCCTCTTAATTCCACCGCAAATACCTGTTCTTATTTGCATATTCTCTCTCATTAGAACCAAAGTTCCTTGGGGGGCAAGAAGTGTCTTTGCCTTTTTTTGCATCTCCACCGTCTTGAACAGAGCCTGGCACATAGCAGGAACTTAATAAATGCTTTAGGCTGCTTGGTATGCCCAAGGTCTAAGCGCCTACTATGCGCCTGTGCCAGGCACTGGCTAAACGCTAAAGATATATATGAAGGCAAAAGACTGTGTTTACTCCCCCGGGGCTCACGGTCTGCTGCGGAGGCGGGATTCGAACCCAGCACCTAGGTTGCTGCCCCACGATGCCCAGTCCCACAGGAGAACTTCCTGCTCAGGCCCCTAGGCAGCACAGATGAGGGGTACAGCAGATGCCGCAGCCCCCAGCAAGAATCTGGGCCACGGGCCAAGGGCTGCCCCCGCCCCTCCCCAAGAGCTCGGCGCTGGGGCGGTGAAGGGGGGGGGGGGGAGCAAAGAGCGCGCCCCCTGCACGTGGTCCCCGGCCCTGCGGAGCCTCCTCACTCACCCTCCTCCGGATCGGCCTCGGGGTCTGCCTCACTCGGCCGCGGGTCCAACAGCTGCTCCAGCTGCCGCGACAGGGGCTGCGGATCTGCCATGATCTCGGGTCCCCAGCCTACCTAGTCCTCGTACGTTCCGCCACCGCCTCCCCAGCAGCCGCTCGGCCAACCGCCGCCCCGACTCACGCTAGTGTACCGTGGCTCCAACACCGGCAACTTCCGGGAGGCACACAGGCCTGGGGGGCGGGAGAGACGGGTAAGGGCGGGGCCAGCCCTGCGTCACGGTAGACCGAAGGAGGGGCGGGGAGAAAAGGCAAGAGGGAAATTTAACGAGGACAACATTGCGCTTGCGTGCAAGAATACGTGGATGTGTGCGTGCGTAGGGTAGGCGTTGGGGTGCGTGCACGTAGTTGTGCGCGCGTGCTCTTGGTAGCCTGGGACGAGGTTGTCCCTGCGTGTCTTTCTGTCGGTTCCAGTGGTTCCGAGGAATCCAGTCTCGGGTTGTGCGGAGTTAAGGGTGCCCCTGACAGAAGATTAAATAGGGGGAGGCGGTCATCAGGAAAGAGAAAAGAGGAGAAGCTGGTGCTGCTGGGGCCGGGTTGACGAGTGGAGTGCTGGAGGCGTGTGGCAGGCGCGTCTGGCCAGCCTTGGAAGATCCTGAGCAGGGCATCGTCCTGCATGGCTCGTTTTTCCAGGCTCACTATTTAGTGTCATCCGGCTCTTTGTTGTCCCTCAGACAAGAAACTCCACCTACCCACGGGGACATTTTCACAGACTCCCATGCCTGAAATGTTTTCCATACTCACCTCTGCCACCTGACTTCTCTGGTTTCCTTCAAATCCCAGCTAAAATCTCACTTTCTACAGGAAGGCTTCCAGATTCCCCCTTAATTCTAGTGACTTTCCCTCTGTTGATTACTTCCTATTTGTCCTGTCTATAGCTTATTTGTATACAATTGCTTGCTTCGTCACTTTTATTAAGTGTGTGAGCTCCTTGGGAACAGGGACTATTTTCCCACTTTCTTTGTATCCTGAGGATTTAGCTAGGTGCTTGGCACACAGCAGGCATTTAATAAATGCTTATTTAATCTTAGCACACTGAATTTATTCAAGGCACAGAGTTTATCCCAGATTCTTCCATCCAAGTATAAAGTCAACTACAACCTTAGAAATCCTGAAACAAAAGTGTGGAGGCACTTCCCACACTGTAACATAAGAATAATTTATTTATTATACATTTATATAGCACATTTACAAAGCACTACACCTACTATACTCACATGAGCCAATCCACAGCTCTGAGATAAGTGTTATTATTACACCTATATTACAGATGAAGAAAGTGACACAAAACTGTTATTGTGACTTGTCCAGAGTCACAGCTAGTATGTGTCTGAGATAGGATTCAGATATAGGCCTTCCTGACTCCCTGGTTCAGCATCTCATCCATAATATCCACCGTTTACCACCGTTTTGTGTATGTGTTTGTACCCTTACATACACAAAGACACAACTCAGAATGAACACATGAAGATAACCAAGAACATACCAAACAAAGACAAAATAATTCCCCCTAGGACAGACAAATAATGAGTATGCACTAAGGACAAGGGTTAATCCCACACACCTTTAAGTTTCCCTTTTCTTGGGTCCACTAAGGTCCTCTTAGTCAAATCAACCAGTATTTGTTAAGAACAGTGTGCCAGGTGCTGAGCTAATGCTGGAAATCACGAATACAAGCAGAAAGATAGTCCATCCCTTCACTAACTTAGCTTACATCAATGGAGGAAGACAACACATAAAGGGAAGCTGAGAATGTACCTGTAGGAGAAGTACTAGTATCCTACTTGGGGGCAAAATGAATATCCAGAGTCAAGAGTGCCGTTGAATTGAATTGATTGAAAAACATGGCTGGCCTGGACATCCTCAAAATGAAGGCTCTGGGAAGAACCAACCTATAGAAGAGAAAGGCCAAAGGGGTGGAGGGTACTTCCAATGTGTGAAGGCCAGAAGTGAGAGAGTGAACTTCCAAGGTGAAGAATTTTTTTTTTGACAGCACGGCAGAGAAAACCCAGAAAATAATACAACCTTATGACTGTGGGACAACAGAAAGTCTTTGGAAGTAAATCTTGCTTGGATCACTCACAAAGACACAAAGTCTTTGAAACAAAGCAGTCTTTTTAAGAAATAGAGGGGGAGGGGGGCAGAAGCCTTTTTCAGTTCCTGGCCTACAAGATGACCAAGAAGAGGAAGAACAGATGTTCCATGAAAGGTTCAGCCATGTGCAGCCCACTTGCTACACCAACTGCCGCTGCACACCCAAGTACAAGGCCATCAAGAAGCATCATTGGAAACATCGAGGAAGCTGAGGCTGATAGGGGCATCTCTGAGGCCAGTGTTTTTTGACTCCTATGTGCTGCTGGAACTGTGTGTGAAACTACAATGCTGTGTGAGCTGCAGGGTTCACAGCAAGGTACTGAGGAATTGATCCCTTGAGGCATGAAAGAATAGGACACCCCCACCTTGCTTCAGACCTGCAAGTGCTGCCTCCAGACCCCCCTCCAAAGCCCATATAAAGAGCTATCTACCCATCAACATTCCTGAACAGATTGGTTGATCTACCTTTAAAAAAGAAAAAAAGAAAGCCCCATCAAAAGTGGAAGAAATACTGGAGCCAGTACACCTGAGTACAAAGCCCACCTCCAGGCTTACTAATTTCTCTGGGCCTCAATTTCCTCCTGTGGAAAATAAGAGAGTTGAACTAGATGACCTCTAAGCTCCCTTCCAGCTCTACATTTCTGATCCTGTGATCAGACCCTAGACCTGAGTGTAATCAGACTTATTAGAAGTCTACAGAAAGAGACAGTGTCCAGCAAGTTTCTAGTGTCCAAAAGTGCTAGATCTTGGGTGCTAACTGAGCCTGTTTTGTCCCAGAGTTTAACTGTGGGATGTCCTTTCTGGGGCCTCAGGCATATTTAATGAGACCATGGGTTTTTCGGACTCTCCATTCCACCCTCTTCTTGGAGCAATAAATAGCCCTTCTCATAATCAGAATATTTCTTCAACCTAAGCAACTCTCAAAGCTGAGGCTTAGGTTCCTGAAAACCGGAGAGGCAAAGGAAGAAGGACTAGCCTTCCCAGAACTGACCCATCAGGGAGATTTGGAAAATTGAATGGGAGCTTCTGGACACCTGGGTCTCAGTCAAAGCCTGAAGAATGATTCAGGAATTCAGAGGTAGTTTTCCCTCCCATCCCTTGTGATAGTGTCCTTACCTATAAAACGGAGATAATAGCATTCTCACTACCTACCTTACAGGGTTGTTGTGAGAAATAAATGAGATAATGTGTTTAAAGCTCTATATAAATGCCAATTATTATTACAGTACCTAGAAGCTCCAAGTCTGTGGCCCTGAGGGGGTAGGCTTACTTGTATGTTGGTGTAGACTACTTCTCTTGGCAACCCAAACTGCTTTTAAATGAAGAAACTTCTTTTCCTACTTTCATTTTCAAGGGTATCTCTGTTCTTTCCCTATTGCTAGCTTTCTTTCTTTTCTTAATATTAGCATAGATATAGATTTAGAAGATGTATTAGATGTCACCAAATCCAACCCCCTCATTTTCATATTTTCACAGTCCCAGAAAGATTTGCTTAAAGTCACACAGCCAGTAAGTAGCAGAGGCAGAATTCAAATTCAAATGCCAAATCCAGTCCCCTTTCCATAAAATCATGCTGCTTTTTGCTTCTCTGGGGGTTATAAACTCTTTAAAAAGTAACCATCTTGAGGAGAGAAAGAGAAAGCATTGAAGGGAGGAAGGAGAGTGGAGGTAAAGATTATTAACATTGTAAAAACATGGGAGTTTTCAGGCATCATGGTGTCCATAGGTGATGGGAAGGAGCTTATAGAAACAAGCCAAAGTCGTTTTTTTTTTTTAATCAGTTCTGAGTTTTTGCATTCCCTTGTTCTTTTGGTCTTCCTCTGGCAAGACTAAAGAACAACCAGCTCTCATTTCCCACAGATGGCTGGGTCCTGGAGCTTGAGCATCAAAGCACAAAAGCTTCTATACTTCTCAACTGCCTGACACTCAGAATTGAAGGTAGAGAGCCCCTCCATCCATGAAATAGGTGGAGGGAGAGAAGCTCAGGAAGCAATTAGGTGACTCACAGCTTTATTACCAACTACTAGTCTGACCTGGGCCTCAGTTTCTTTACTTGTAAAATGAAAGAGTTGCACTAGAAGATATCTGAGATCTCATCCAGTTCTGTCTCATAAATACTACTTAGCAACCCAAAGAGGAAAAAGTAAGAGCAGCTAGGCTCCAACAACAGACTGCTGGGGCAATTGAAGGGATAGGAGGAAGAAGGTCCTGGAGAATCAGACACCAGTATTAGGGAGAAACAAATGCTCACTCCCGTAACACCCCATTCTGGGTGCCCCACTACTTATCTCCTTGCCCTGGATCACTGAAGCTGCCTATGATGGGGTGTGGGAATGGGGTGGCCCTCCATATAGAGGGCCAAGGATGCTTATAATATCCCTCAGACTTGACTGTGAGATCGAAGAGATGTTGAACCACCATCATTCCTTTCTCCCTCTAGGAGAAGATGGTAGCAGGGGACAGGACAAAATAGGGAGAACAGACACTGAAAGCAAGAACCACAAACATCCTTTCTCTTCCTATGGGCACTTACCCTCTTTGCCCCTGCTTATGCCTTTGTCTGACCCAATATGCTGCCTTTCACCTTCCCTTTCCTAGTTCACTGACTCATCCAGGCGACTTTACTTAACTTTTGCCACCTATGTCTCTTCTATCTGTATTTCAGTCAGCACCATCACCACCCTTGTCTTTTACTCCTATGTATGTCTGCACTCCCTCTTGAAACCTGTCCTGAATTTCTGGGAAAGAAGGATATAGACTTTCCATTCTCTCTGATAGGGTCCTTGCCTTTTACCCTCCCTTTCCCAAACACACTTGGCCTCCATTTCCCTTCTCCATTTTAAGCAAATCTTCAGACCCCACAAGGCTTAGAGAAGGTTGGAAAGGAGAAAAGCCTTACAGTTCTGGCCACAAGCAGACCCTTCTGTTAGTAAATAAGCTCTCTCAGAAAGATACCCAAGATACATCTGGAATAAAGAAAGGCAGTTTAAGATGGCTACAGAGAAAGCTAGATCTCATGACCTGAAGGTGTGGAGAGCCCCTTCCTTTTTGACCTTGATATTTTAATACTATCAAATGTCTCCACTCTCTTGCTACCCCACAGGCTTAGATGTGGACCATGAATTGCCCTCCCACTACTCTGTGCTCAAGGCATTCATGGCTCTGATGGGAAAGGTAAAAGGACTGTGCATCCCCCAGTTAGCTATATACTCCTGGATTTTCAATGGGAGTGACAACCTGTTCCAAGTCTAAGGCAGAGCTTGGATTTCTGTGTGTCTGTTTCTGTGTCTGTTTCTGTATGACAGACAGATGGAGCGGGAGGCATGGGGGAAGAGGAAAGAGAGAGAGAGAGAGAGAGAGAGAGAGAGAGAGAGAGAGAGAGAGAGAGAGAGAGAGAGAGAAATTGCTATACTGGGAAGTAAGAAACACTGAGTCTACACATTGTGCCTAATGGTAAACTGCTTCAAATAAAATACCTGATTCAACAATAAAACTGCTAAATAATTCAGCAGCTCTGATATGAAAACCCTGCTTCCCAATGAGCATCCGTCCAGTAAAATGAATTCCTCAAAAAAAAAAAAAAAAAAAAAGAAAACCTTTAATGAATAAATTGCCAGGGATTTAATTTATATAAATGCAAAATGGCCCCCCAAAAGCCAATGTATCTCATAGTGCAGATAAAGAAATGAGTTGTACACAGAGACTATGAGTTTCAAAAAGTCTCCTTGGTATTTAATAAATTCTGATTTTTGAAAGAACACTGCCAGATCCCTTGTAGATAGTTTCTATTTTACCTTATTAGATAAGACAGCCTGTGGATGTAGTGAAATATTACTCACTTTAAATGCTCTCCTCTGCCAGACAGATAAACTCAGTTGTGTTTTAACAAACTAGGAAAACAGCACTGGAAATTACATACTATATAATGTAAAATATTTTTATTTTTTAAATAAGAAAATAAATAACCCAGACTGGAATCTGGAAGATAAGAGAGGATGGACTATAGAAAAAGGCTGGGTTTACATTACTTTTCTGACACTTGGAGAATAATAGACAAACTCATACCTCTTCTGTGGTAGGTAAAATATTTAAATTTCCCCCATATCTAATGAAGTTTTGGAAAGGATTTGGATATTTTCACAGTTGAAATTTGATTTCTGTTCTAATGTAATGATTTTTGTTCTTCTTGCAGAGAAACTCAATAGATAACCCAGAGCCAGGCAAACTATGCCCTCCCTCGCCCCCCTGAAACTCAAATATAACAAATGCCATAAAAACAGTGATTTCTGATCAGTTCTGAGAAGGGGACTAAAATATTTCATTTCTACTTGCACTGTACATCCATTTTATGTTATCTTTCAAGCTACCAAATTAGAAAATAGGATTACCTATGAGAAACCAATTGAACTGAGAACCACCCATTCCTAGCTATATATTTACAGATTTCTGGCATTCATGATAAAGTTTTTGTACAGGCTAAGAGAATGGGGAAAGATAGAGACAAATAGGCAAGCATGCATGCAGACAGACTGACTAACTTTGGATTTTTTTTTTTTTTTTGGTACTTAACCATATTCATTCAAACAGTCTCACTTAGCCATGGATTTGGTATGCTTTTCCAATTATGTATTAATTTATCAGTGAACAGCTCTTCCACTGTATTAGTCAAGTCACCAAATGCAAATTTGCACTTATTGACAGGAGGAATCCACAAAGAAACACTCTGTTTGCTTGAGGAGAATTCTCCGTAGGGGTGGGAGACTGAAGGAAGTGTTAGCCCTCCAACCAAAGTACCAAACACACTCCCCCAAAAACTTTACTCTTCCTGCTTCAAACTTGCTCCCAACCTCTGTGGAGGCCATTGCGCTCATCATAAGCATTCTCTTCCATAAAAAGAGTAAATTAAACACCAGTTATCTAAACATCAGATTTTCTATTTTTATTAAAAACTCACAAATTTATTCAACATGTTTTCTTTCATACAGTGAATGGTCTAATATGCACTGGAGGTCACACAAGCTTAGGTTTATTAGAACAATAAAAGACATATGAGAAATTTAATATATAAAGAAAAAAGTAGCAGCTGTTGACTGCATATTTGACCATAAAATTTAAATATTTTGGACTTTTATTTTAAAGACACAAAAATAAAACCTGTGTGGGTCTATATAAGTCATATTAACAATTCCATGAATGTTCAACAGGACTAAAAATTAGCAAAGATGTTTTTTTTCTTAAACCTTGTAACACTTTTTTTTTTAAAACACTCTCGGGTTGCTGGTGCCAGGCACCTTACAGTATTTGTGCTATAATTAGTTTATTTGGCAACTGTCTGAATATCATGTTTTCTCTTTGCCTCCTGTAAACAACACCTTTTACAAACTAGCACAGTGAGCCGAAAGCCCTGCGAATCTGTCAGAGAACATCTACAGAAGACGAAAGGAAGGAGGGAGAAAGGAAGGGAGGGAAAAGAAAGGAACGATTTTGGTTGGTTGCTCAAAACATTTTGCTTTTTGAACAAGAGGTTTCAAAACAGGATATATTAGTAAAACACTGAACTCCTGAATTTAACATCATACGTAAACAGTTGACTGTTTTTTAGTTCAATAGTCTTTATTTTGTTTTTTAAACTTTTCTCGTGAAGGTAGAATACTTTCTTGTATAGCTGTTGTTTCAAGTCATTTTAGTGAGAGGTCTGGCTGGAGATCATCCTAAATGAGGGTAGGGTGTGTGTGTGTGTGTGTGTGTGTGTGTGTGTGTGTGTGTGTGTGTGTGTAAGCGTATATGTGTTTGTGTGTAGCTTTTGAAGGTGAGTTGATGCTGAGGGCATTTCGTATTTCTGTTATTTTGGCCGAAAAGAATTGGATAGACAGACAGACAAAAAAAAAGTCCCACCTGATGCACAGCAGGTCGGTGTTTCTGAAGCTAAAAGTTTGTTGTTTGTCGCTGTTAGTAAACTGTGAGAGACAAAAACTAACCGAAGGTTTCCTAGAGCTAGAAACTTCGTTCATTCTAGCCCAGAAATGAATGCTCCAGGACCGGCCTTTTCCCCCTCCCTGACTCGGAATTCGCTTCGCTTCCTCTGGTCTCCGCGACGAGTTTGGTTCTCGACTTGTGCCGGCGTCCTTCCTCTCCACTCTGTGCATCCTGGGCGCCAGTTAGACCGGCTGATCGTCATCCTCATCGCCTCCCGGGAGCTGCCCAGAGCTGTCCTTAGCTGGGCTAGTCCTTACAGCTCTCCTCGACCTTCCGCGAGCTCAATGGATTGCCAGCGGAGGCTCGGCTCCTTGAGTTTTTACGCGAATTGGGGAACGTTTTTGAGTTTGCTCCTTACTCTGGTTCACTCACCCCAAGTCCTGCAGGTCGCCCCCGGGGCTGGGACTCCAATCCCGTCTCAGGGTGCATTCGGATCTCAATTCGCGGTCACCCCCAAATCTTCCCTTCCCTTCCTACCACACCCCAAGGAGAACGGTCTCTCCGGCGGGAAGAGAGGAAGCTGCTTGGGGGCTGGTTCTGTTTTTGTGATTTTTTTTGTTTGTTTGTTTTGTTATTGTGTGTGTATTTTTAATAACGACTCGTTTCTGTACAACCACGCAAGTCCGGAGGCGGCAGGCAGCTTGGCTCAGGAGTGGCCCCAGCTACCACACCGCCGCCTCATTCATTTCGGGAGGATGGGAAAGATGGTTACCGTAGCTCGCCCCGCCATTGACTGACAGCGAAGAGAAGGGCGGGCTGGGTCCGAAGACTTCGGCCGACATAGAGTGCAGAGGTCCGGGGAGACTGGGCTCCGGGCTCGGAGAGTCTCCAGGCGGGTGAGCCAGGATATCAGTGAAGCGCTGTGCCTCGCTGGACGGGTGGTGACCGGGCAAGGGATGTTCCAAGCCTCCCAGGGGGGTTCCTGACGGGCCGGAAGATGGCACAAAGGGCAGGTCCACGGGGGTCTGCGCCTGTGAGGAAGGAGGGCCTTGCGGGAAGAAGTCGTAGTTGCCTCCGGGGCCGTAGTATTCGCTCTGGTAATCTGGAGGTAACAAAATAGAGGTAGGGGGAAATGGAAAGAGAGGTGTCAGAGACGTGCATAGTGGACAAGAGGGATTGCAAGGGGTCCTAGTGCCTCAGGTAATACAAAATTAAATGGAAATGGGTAAGAAGGAACATTTTCCCTAGGAATCCGAGCCAGTGCCTCAAAGATTATCCTAGTTAGATAGAAAGATGGAAAGATCCCAGAAAGATAGATGGTGGAGCAGGGAGAACGGGTTGCTTGTATAAGTAGAAAAGGAGCAGGCTGGGATTATTTCTCGCTTCTGGGAGCAATGCACTGCCCAGATGTAAGGAAATGAGACCCGCTAAGGCCAGAGGAATATTTAAGGTGTTTGTCTGCTAGCTCTGCAGGGTACAAAGCAGATGAGTAAGCCCACCCCAAGACCGAAGGAAGCGGAGAGGTACGCAAGAATTCTCGATTTTGCTAGCCTAGGACATCTTAGTACCCGGTTCTAGCAACCTTCCCCCCACATCCACCTCAAACTCAGAGAGAGAGTTTTATTTAGAAGCAGGAACTTTATCCCTTATATATCACCACCTCTTCCTTGCACCCTAGACCCAATGTATTGTCCCAAATTTCCGATTTCCCTTTGGAAAACAAAGTCTTCTGAATGTTCCTGGCGCCAGCACTCCTCCGGGCGTGATGAGAGGAACTCAGGCCGTGACACCCGGAGATGAAATGTTCAGTCTCTATCACCTCCCTCTACCCCGCCCTCGGACCCGCTTAAAACGAACAGAGTTCTTTCCCTCTCCTCCGCTCCTCTACTCCAGAGCCCTTTACCCACCTCCGTAGAAGGAGAAGGGTCCGTTGGGTATGAGCTCCCCCGGCTCCAGACGGTCCACAAGCGGCCGCATCCTGCGTGGACTGCGGAAGAAGGCGTGGCGCCGGGCTCCCAGAGCGCTCAACTGTTTCATTCGCCGCTCCTTGGAACGTCGGTTCTGGAACCAAACCTGGGGGTGACAAGGCGCAGGTAACCGGGACATAAGACAGAGTTGGTTCGGGAGGGCAATCTAAGGAGCTGCGTCTCTCTGTTCCCTTTCTCACCCTCTCACCACTGCCTAGCTTCGGCCCTGACCCTTCCAAAGAAACTTTTTCTCTCCCTACAGACAGTGGTGGTCATAGCCCTGTCACGGTCCCGGATGCAGAAACAGGATCAGGTCGCCTGGATACGTGCAGAACCTAGCCCACCTGAGGCTTGTTGCGTTGCCATGAATATAACAAGAGTGCATGCGACACACACCAAGCCAACACAAATTCACCGACGGGAATATATGCACGGACAGGCGTAAAGTTTCACATTGTGAGACAAGGAATGACAGTCGGGTTGTATGAGCTTTTAACACTTGGTTGTATGTATCTGTTTCTAACAGTCCCATAGTCTCATAGACACAAGCCTGTGGACCCAACACCATTCTCCCCTCAAACATACACATCGTTCCAGACACGGGAACGAAGATAACCTTCAGAAGACCGGGTGTAACAATCGCTCATACATACACGGAGCCTCCCAACCATACAATCTCAAGCTAACCAGTCCTACTCATATGCACTCACATTTTCACACCATGGAAATGCCGTCTGACCCCAGATGGCTGCATCCCCACCTCTTCCTCCCAGTCTCGGCCCCAGAGCTTGCTACCAAAGAAAACAGTCTTCTGCTGCGCCCAATGTCACCCCTCCCCCTACCCCCGAGAGTTCCCTTCACTTTCCTTTCATAAGGGGGTGAAAGAGGGGGAAGTCTGTCCTCCTTTTCCCTCAGCCATCAAGACAGGGAAGGAGATAAAGAGGCGAGAGACAAAGTTGGTTCTGTGAGTGAGGGAAGGCCATTATTCCTCCTTAGCTTACAAACAAAACCAAAGTCCGTCAGATTCGCCCATCATTCATTAACTCCTCTGGGCTCAGCCGCTGTTCCTGACTGGGAGAGTCAAGGAGGAGAAAGTCAGGAGTCCAGACCCTCAGGACTAATCTTGAACCAGTTCATTGGGAGCAATAGGTCAGGAGGTCCTTTGAGGCTTTTAGGGGAACTGGACCAAGTCGGCTCGCATTCTGGCCAGATTTGCTTTGCTTCCTTCCCCGCCCGGTACCCTTCCCCCCAGCCCCAATCCCCTGGCTAGAATCTCAGCTCAACCCAGTTCAGCTCCGCAGTGTCTATCTCCGCCCCTCCTCACCCCCAGCGCCACCTTCCCCCCCCCCCCCCCCCCCCCCCCCCCCCGGGAACCGGCGGTAAGTAGAAGTTAAGGGCGGGATGGGTACATTTCCTGCTTCCCTCTGGAGTGCGCGGTGCTTCAAAGGCCAGGCCTAGGCAGGGGGTATAGGGCCGGTTCCTCAGCCTCCGGCCTCTCTCACTCTCCCCTGCCAAAAGTACACACACCGTATGCTACACCAGTCTCCACTTTCTCGATTTTTCCATTCCTTTCTCACTCCCTGCACAAACTTGGCTGATTATAGAAGGAACCCAGCTTTGCGCTACATACAACCAAGCCTTCCTTTCGAGACACACAGCCTTCCTTTGCTCACAACCGGATTACACTCTTGAGCCTGAGATCTGAATATCACTCCCTGGGGCAAGCAGGGCTCGGGTGGGACACTGTGAAGCATATATCCATAACCCCGTAGATAGACTAAAAACGCTCCCCGCCCTTCCCCTCTTCCTCTCTGGGTTCCTGACCTGGATGACCCGCATGTTGAGGCCAGTCTCCTGTGCTAGCTGCTCCCGAATGTGACGAGTGGGCTTAGGAGTAGCGGCGAAGGCAGCCTTGAGTGTCTCCAGCTGCTTGGCCTTGATAGTGGTGCGTGGTCCCCTCCTCTTCGCACCCAAGTTCTGGTCGTCATTCTCGTTGCTACCCGTCTCTTTGTCCGATACATTGGCGCTTTCGGAGTCCTTGGCGTCGTCCTGGGACGGGTCTTGGGAGTCCGGGGACAAACTGGGGTCACTTCCCGTTGTGGCTGGAAAGAAGAAAGAGCCTATTCATCAATGCCTCAGAACTCACCTCTCCCATTCTCACACCTGTAGGTGGGGTGAGGCAAGAGCAGTCTGGTGCGTGCTGGATCTCGTCAGGCCCTGTCGTCAGACTTAGCTTGAAAGTGTCAGTTCCCTCTTCCCCTTTCCCAGTGAGCCTCTAGGAAAAACTTCCGAGGGTGAGAGATACTACTCCCCAGAGGCTGACAATAGTGGTGTCTCTGGTTTGGTCTGCTCTGGTCCTGCAAGCCCTCCCTCAGTCACCACCCCTAGTTCCCTTACTTCTCCTGGACCCTCACCCGAGTGCAGGCTGTTCTCTTTGGCGGCGCTGCTGTTACTTAGGTAATCTTCTTTACAGACGAATTTATTCTCGTCTATAATGTAGAGCTCCTCCCCAGTGGACAGCTGCTTGTTACACATCATACAGGTGAAACAATTCAGGTGGAACACCTTGCTTCGTGCCCTCCGCACCAGGTCACTGGGGGAGATGCCCTGAGCGCACCCGGCGCATTTGGTACCGAAACACCTGGAAAGACAAGGCAGGAACAAAATACAGAGAGACTGAACTAGGTGAGCAGCAAGGAAGACAACGTGAGAGATCCGGAAAAAGGCAGACGGGAAATGGGAAGAGATATATAAGGAAACATAAAGCAAGACGGGGAGACTGAGGGACCCCTAGACGGACTGAGAAAAGTGGGGGCATGGCGGAGAGGGCAGAAACGGAGAAAGATACAGAAATACAGAGACAGAGAAACAGAAGTGAGAGGGATGTTCGAAAATCACACAGAAATGGAAAGATTCTCACAGAACTAGGAGAGGATGGAGCAGAAGAGACAGAAACAGGGAGAAGAGTCCCGAGGCAGACAGAAAGGTCAGGAAAAGGAGGTAAGAAAGAACCCATCTGGCCCAGGATCCCACCCGTGTCCGCGCTTCTCTTCCCTGGGAAGACCAAGGGAAAAAACAAAACAAAACAAAACTTCAGCGTAAGGCTAGGCGGGGGCCGCCGGAAACTTTTCTCGCCTCGTCCCTTTTTAGCATTTAAAATAATCGCCGGGTGTTAATTATGGCACGATGCAAAATGCACTGAGCGCCACTTTTCACTCCTCCCCCCATCCTTTTCCACTAAAAAATAATAACCTAAAGGCACTGGGGGTTGGTTGGCTCAGGTCCCGGTGCCATAACCGGTGTAAATAAATAAACTCACAGAGTCGCGGCGCAGGCTGCCTTTTTATTTATTTACACAACACTGGGGCGGGTTCGCTTAAAAGAGGAGTGGAAGCCAGTGCCCAAGCCCGGCTGCCAAGGAAATGTAGCTTTTCGGACACCCGGCCTTCGCAATGGGGCTTCCTGAGCACTTCCCTGAAGCAACTGTGATTTGGACTGGTCTTAAACCGGGGACAGAAGTGCGCGGAACCCTGGGCCCCCTGAATTGTCCAGGAATTACGGGCGGCTCCCACCTGCGTGAGAAAAAACCTCTCGAGAGGAAACAGCGTTCTCCCCCGCACCGCGTTTCCTAACTGCCCTGGCTGTCCGCTCCTTTCCATTCCCTGATTCTCGGGTTCTGTTCTCAACTTCGTTCCTGAACTGTCCGGCGATCTATGCCTCGTTTGGCCTCCCCCTCGGTTCTGTCAGAGGCAAAGTGGGATGGTTTTGTTTTTCAATGAAAAAGTCCCCCATTCCCCAGTCTTCCTCTGCCCACCTCGTAGGGTTCACGTTTCTTCCCTGCCAAGCCACCAGTGCCCCAGGTCCACAAATCTCAGGTCAGGATTAGTGGGTCTAGACCACCTAACTCCCATGCCCCGGGGGCAACATGTGCCACAACCAAACTTCAAGCTAAAAATCCCTTTTCGTTTCGCTACACAAAATTCCAAGAAGAACACAACTGACATATTCATCTGAATAAGAAGATAGCCCTGCTCTCAGGACTTAAAACTCTTTTTTTTATGGGTACTCAAACCTTGTCCATTAAAAAAAATGAAGGAGGACAATTTAGGGGAGTTTCAATTAATTTAACGGGCATCACATTAGCGAAGGAGATAGCCAGGAGAAGCCTATTGGGTTGAGTGACTAGGCCACTTGAGAGCCGGCGCTGTGATCCCGAGGCTGGATGTTCACAGTGTCCAAACGGGAAAAAAGTCAAAAGCCTAACTATCTCACCACCAGGCAGACCCTGAACAGATCAGAAAGAAGCCCTGGGAATAGATCTGGGGCTGGGCTAGGAGCCAAGTCGCTCTCCCAACGCAGAACAGTGCAACCCAGAACCAGGCCGGGAGACCAGCGGAGCCCCGCGCAGGTTCCCAACATCCAGGTTCTTAATAGCCTGGGCTAAGTGGAGCTTCCAGCCCAGCCGAGGTTGGACAGTTTGATGGTAGGGGGTGGTAGTGCCAGGGCAGGAGGTAGGGGCTGCTTCGAGTACTAGTTGGTCTGAAGCTTCCTTGGTCCTGGCCGAGGCTCCAGTCACTCGTTTTCCCCAGAAGACCGGGTACCTTCAGTAAAAGCTGCCCCAAGCCCGACGCTCTGAAGTCTAGACTTGCTCTGCCTGCTCTTCCAATTACCGACCCTGGTTCTCAGACCTAGGGCCTGGTTGGCTTTCCACACCTCCAGCGCTCCTAGCAAAGCAGAGGGAGAGATTTCTCCTCAACAGGCCCAGTCGACTCTGTCCCCAAGAGCCAGCCGGTGATTTGGAGGTTAGTGGGGAGGAATAGGGTAGTGGGAAAGAAATAGAACTGGAAGACCTTGAGCTCAGTTCGCCGCAGGTTTATTCACTCCAACCCAGGCCCGCAAGAGGTCAGGAGGTCGTCAGAGCTAGGACCTCACTGGAGCTGATCGAAGAAAGTGACGAGGACCTGGGGGAGGCCTAAGCCGAGAGCAGGAGCTGAGGTTCAGTGCCTACGGTCTCCCTGTAACCTCTGGAGGCCTGAGCGGCTTCCGGGCTCCGGCCTGAACTTAAAAAGCAAGTGAGCCCGGGGAGGAGGAAGCTTTTCTGCGGGGTGAGGTGGGGAGGGCTATAGAGTGGAGAGGAGAGACAAAAATTAAAAAAAAAAAAAAGACGGGGCTTTTCCAGTGCTTCTGTGTCTTTGCTCTTTGGGCGCGAGGGTACGTTGGAGGAGAGGCAGGGCACCGAGGTCCTGGGCGCTTTGAGCGCCCTCGGGACTTGGCGGCCAACTTTGGGGGCAGCTCCTTCGGGAGGACTCGAGCATCCTAGCCCCAGGCTGGGTGCTCCCAACTCCTCCACTCAAGCTGCCCAAGAACCCTAAAAGTTAGGTCTCTGACTGCTGGCTCCCTCCTGCCCAAGGCCGGAGCCAGGGGTCAGCGGTGGGCGGGAGGATCAGAGAGAAGGAAGGAGGAGCAGAGCAAAGGAAAAGAGGAGAAAGGGAAGTCACTCACCGAAAGAAGTCGTTCTTGCAGTAGAGCTTGCCCTCCCGGGAGAAGCATTTCTCGGTCAGGTTGCATTTACATTCACAGCACTGGACGCACTTCACATGCCAGGCCCTGTCCAGCACGTTCAACAGAAACCGGTCCAGGATGGGCCTTTTGCAGCCGGCACAGTGCACCATTGTCTTTGGTTTAATTGCGAGGGAAGGGGGGAGCAGGGGGCTCAGAAGAGGGCAGGCAGGTCGAGAAGAGGAGGTGTTCCCCAGAAGAGGACCAGCAGGAGCCTCCAACCTCCGTCCTCTTCCCTCAAAAAAAAAAAAGGTGAGAAAGAGAGACAGGGAGACAGAAAGGACCAGCTGGGTTGTGCAGAATCGAAAACGCACACCAAAATCTTTTTTTTTTTACATTAAAAACAAACAAAACCGGAAGAGGATAGGAGGAAAAAAGGAGAAAAAGAAAAAAGAAAAAGCGTGGCCCAGGAGGAGGGGGGCGGGAGTAGTGCCCAGGTCAGAGCTGGGGCAGGCGCAGCTCCTGGGACTGGGAGACAGAATCCCGGAGGGGAGAGCGACCCGTGGGCAAGGAGCTGGCTGAAGAATGAAGGTCACCGAGAACCGCGGGAACCAAAATAAATAAATAAAGTCGGAGAGGCAAGAAGACAGCAGAGAACGGTCTATACGGAAACCACCCAAGCGATGAGTTCTCTCAGGTCTGAGGTAGGCGCAGTCAGAAGTCAAAGTGCATTTGCTTTTGTCTTGGGGTGTCTCTGTCTGAGTGTCTCAGGGGTGCAGGTGTGTGCGCGCGCGTGTTTCTCCACAAAGCGATGGGGGGGGGGGAGATAAATGAAAATTTTAAAATGAGTGAAGGAGCTTTGGATCCTAAACTTCCAGCATAGCCCAGTGGGTCGGGGGGGAGGGGGGAGAGAATGGAACGCAGCGCTTGGCCTGGAGGAGGGGGGTGGGAATGGGGATGCAGTGAGGGAGGGAGGGGGCCAGCAAGACAGGAGGCGCCAGCTGAGGCGACAGGGGAGGAGGGAGGGGAAAGCTCTTGTTGGCTTGTTGGTTTTGCTTGTTGTTGTTGTCTTTTTTAAAAAGCAATGTTTGTATCAATAAAAACTGGACAGAGGCTTCCACTAGGAAGGTCGCCTAAAGGCACGCTAGCTGCCCCTCCTTTACCCACGGCCCCTTTGCTTGGGTCTCTTCGGAGCGGCCCAGCGGGCTCTGCACGCTCCCCTCCTGTTCTGCTCCTGCTCCCGGGGAGGCCGGATCCTCAGTTCAGCGAGCCCGGTCAACCATTTCTCTGGTCACAGCTCCCCA
This sequence comes from Pseudochirops corinnae, assembly GCA_028646515.1. NCBI lineage: Eukaryota > Metazoa > Chordata > Mammalia > Diprotodontia > Pseudocheiridae > Pseudochirops > Pseudochirops corinnae. The sequence goes on along the minus strand of CM053586.1, from coordinate 237,016,891 downwards.
CCAGCTCCGCTCGCAGTCCCGCATTGCTCGGCCAGCTTTGTGGATGTGGGTGAGTGTCCAAGAGGCAATCGCTGGGGGAAAGGGGGGAGTTGGGGCAGGACTGAGGGTTTTGCCCACTTCTTTTTTCCTTCTCCCCCCTCCCGCCTTTTTTTTTTCTTTTTTGGTTGCGGTCGCAAATACCAGTGCCCTTTCTCGCCTCCTAATTTTTTTTTCTTCCAAGGGTAAGAGAGGGGGCAGGTCCTCACAGATCGCCAAAGAAATCCCTATAGTCCTAGTGACCACCGCTTCCACCAGGTCTGCACAGATTGTCTCTCCTGCTGCTGCCTCCGCCGCGGCTCGTGGCTGTCTCTTCCTGAGTGCCTGTCCCCAGTCCCCCGTCCCCGTCCGTGCGTCTCTCCCAGGCTCCGGCGGCTTCGTCACTGCTCTCGGCTGTTCCCAGCCGCTCTGGAAGCCCCCTAGCCTTAATGCAGCGCTCGACGACGTCACTGCGGGCGGCGGCCAATCAGCGACTCGCGGTCCCTCTGTAAACCATTATCCATCCCGGCGGCCGGGGAGAGTGCAGCGAGACCGCTTATAGAGAATCAGCCGCGGGACCCGCGGCAAAAGTGCGCAGCGCGGCATGGCGCAGCGTCCCGGAGATCAGTCCTGACCCGGTAAGGCAATAGCAAGCCTCAGAGAAAGAAACGCGGTGAAGGGAGACTAGGGGCAAGAGGCCGGTTGACTGCAGGGCCGGGGGGGGGAGGGGGCGGGGAGGGAGTTGGAGGACCCAGCTTTGTCCAGGGTCGTGACATCGCTGGCGAGCACGGGATTGAACCTGGGCTCCCGGTTCGGTTTAAGAATGCAATGGGGACTTATTTGGCCCTTTCATTTCCTGAGCTGCGAAGCACAGAGCGCGACTTTGGGAAAATAGGTGAGAGGATGGTGGGCAACCGAAACTTCTTCCTCTCTCCTACTACTTGCTGGGGCCTTCACCCTTTCCCCTTCGAAAGCCATTCCCTTCTCCCCCATCCTCCCCAGACACATCCAAGGGACTCCGCACTCTGGAAGGCTTTACTTCCTTCCCCACCCTGGGCACTCCACGAAAGTTGTTTAGACACTTTCCAGATGAGGGCGAGGGTGTGGTGGTGGTGGTGGGAGAAGGTGGAGGGGTTGGAGGCCAGAGGTCAAAAATAGTGCTGGGGGCTAGAATGGAAACAATGAGACGAATGGGGAGTTTCGACCAAGACAAGAACCAACGAGAAAATTTGTGAGCCGAGAAACCTTAATTCAGTATGAAATGACTCGGCGTGAAGTCATAGGACTAACTCCTGCGGCTGCTTTGAGGGGAGATTGAGGGAGGTTCTGAGACGTATTCCAGGCAGTCCAGGATGCCGGAGAACTTATTGGGCATCGGGGGAAAGGGAATTGCCTCTCGCATCTCCCCTCTCTCGACATGCTCTAAGAGTCCGGCGTCCACCCTCCCAAAGCTTTGGAGCGCCCTTTAGCAGAGTCTTGTCAACTCCCCTTCCCTCAGGCCTCAGGGCTGATTCTTGAACCCACTCCAGTCCCGGTGCCATTTCCTGCCAGGTCTACCCGGGCGTCCGACGTTGCTCGGAATAGGGCAGAGTGGGGGGAGTGGGGCAGAGGTATGAGTCGGGTGGGAAGGAAACCGGCATCTCTAGATCCCCAGTTTGTTCCCTGCTGCAGATCTGTTGAACCCTAAATTCCGTTTCAGGGACTCAGTCTCCGTTGTTAATCGGGATTTTTCCAGATATGGGGCCTGCAGATGGTTAGTTGTTGGAGGCGGGATCGGTTCTCCTCCCAGTGTTTTCCTCTCAGCCTCGAGATTTTATTTCCGCATAGTATGGATCTAGAGAGGATGGGGTCTGCGACTGTCGAGGCGACGGCAGCTTCAAATTCCTTCCATATGGGACTTGTCATTTCTTTGACTAAAGTGACCTTGAAGGCCAGCCCTACGTAGGCGATCCTAAGCAAAGGAAGGTTCAGAGCAGCAGCTCAGGGAGTCCGAAGTCGGCCTGGTGTCCCGGCTCCCAGTGGAGGAAAAGACCTCCCCAGGAACTCGAATCACCTCTTCCAGCGAAAGCGAGAAACGGCTACAACGAATTCGACTTTGACTCGTTACGACCTTCAGGGTTTCGGGTCCTCAGACTCCCCTTTCAATTACCCTTCCTTCGAGAAAGAAACATAGCTCTCCTCTTCTGGGCCCGGACAGTTACAGGCCTTTGAGGAGGGCCACCTTTTAGTTAAAACCAAACCTGAGGCCTATGACCTTTGCCTCCCCGCTGCCTGCCCAGTTCTGGTCTCTCTCTCTCTCCTTCTGTCTCTGGGAGGGGGGCTGTCCCGGACCTTATCCCTTCTAGGACGGAAGGAGAGGCTGAATTCTCCTCCTTTCTCCTCCTTCCCAAGTGTGAACCCCGGGGGGCAGCGGAGACCCCAATTTAAAAAGTCTCTCAACCAGTTTACTAAGTCTTCTGAGCTCTATGAGTCTCTCCAGGAATCTGTCCCCAGATTTCGAGGTTTCGGGGTGGGGAAATTGGGAAGAGACCGACGCTTGGGTGACTGCTTCTTTCTGCTCTGTCTGCAGACCTAGCATCCAGTAGAAAATTGGTCGATTGGAAGAGGAGGCTCCAGCACCGAAGCAGTTTCTTCCAGTGTCCTTAGACGCTTAAGCCCCCCTCCCCTCCCGACTACTTCCCGCCCCCATTGATGTCGAAGTTCGAGTCTGGGGTGAGGCGGCTGTCCCACCGAGCTGGGGCCCCCTTCTCCCCCGCAGCTGTCCCGGTTCTCGCCCGCTGGCTCCCTCGATCCAACCGCCCCTCCCTGGAATCAATAGCTACCCGAGTCCAGGGCGGCTCACCCCCCGCCCCCGGCCCAGCTGGGTTCCTTCTCATGCAAAACAGGGGGAACCCTGGGGGCTGCGGACCTATAGGGTGACAGCTGGACCCGGCTGCCGCCCCTCGCGAAGCCTGAGCCTCGGAGGCGAGTGGGTGGAAAAGGGGAGGCTCAGGGACAGTAGTCTGAACTTGCAGCCCATTTGGGGACTAGGGACTAAAGCGGCCACCAACTCTCGGTTCCTGTTCGTGAGCAAAGGAGGTCACCGCCACTCAACTCACCCCACCTCTAGGCACCCACTTAGAGAGCAAAAGCGATAATTGGTATTTGTATTGCTCATTAAAATATGCAAAATGCTTTACACACGGCTATTCATATTGTTGCGGAGTGCTGCGAAGGACAGAGGAGGGCTTTAGGAAATTAGGAATATTGCATCCATCTCCCAAGGCGACTTAGCAGGTTCCCAGGTGAACTGGAGGACTCAAGGGGCAGACTCATTGTCAGGCGACCCTATCAGAACTTAAAGTTAGACCCTTTACGGCAATATTCCATCAGCTTCCTGAGTATTCTGTTTGTGTAGAACACTCCAGCAGTGACATTTTACCTTATTTATTGCTGAGAAGAGTGACTGCCAAATCCTAAAAGCCCCTGAACTGGAATCTCCCCTGGTCCACCGCTCATCCAGTCCTTCTGGTGCACAAGTTTCCCTTGCTCAGCCACACTCAAATGTGTCACAGGAATGTCATTAATATTCACAAGCATACAGGGACACACGCACATTCACACTGATATGGACACAATCATTCATAGTTCTGATGCTGCCCCGTGAAGGGTTACTTTCACCAACGTCTCCGCGGGCCTTCTAGCTCAGCCACTGTGGCATTCATTCTTAATAGTTCTTAGTTTTCCTCCCACCCACCCCCAAAGGCACAAGAAGGACGGGATCCAATCTTCCCAACGTCCTAGTTTCTCTCTCCTAGGAAGCAGCAAGTAAGAATCCAAGGGACTGAGGGAGTCTTCAGAATTCTAGAATATTTCGATACCCCCTTCAGAGAGTGAGTCCAGTGTTGGGGGTTGGAGTGAAGGGGACTTTTAACAAATAACCCAAGCCCCCTGCAGATGGTAGAGCTGAATGGGTCAGAGCTGAATCTAGAGGCAGTACACAAAAACCTTTCTCCTCTTGCCCAGCCTTGCTCTCTTGTCTCTTTCCACCTCAGATGTTACTCAGTGACTTTCCGGTCTCGGAGAAGGAACCCTCTCCTTTATCAAGCAAGATCACAGAATGTTAGTGTCGAATGGAATCTTTTAGGTTATCTACTCTAACTCCCTCATTTAATAGAGGCCCTCAAGATGCGAAGTGACTTGCTCAAGGTCATTCAGCAAGTAGCGACAGAATTAAAATCCAGGTCTTCCTATTTTCAAGGCCAGTTCTTGTTTCGTCTCCAACACTTAGCTGATGTTCTACAGAGAGTGTTCTGAATGCTCTCTTAGCCCTGGCTGTGTTGGTTCCCCTGGGATCTGGTTCCGTAGGATGAGAAGAAATCCAAGAGATCCCTACCTTCTAATCAACTCAGAGTTAGTCAAAAAGGATCTGTCTCAAAGTCCAAAGAAGGTTTTTAGGGGCTGGCCTCAAGCAGGGCTTGGTGCACTTAAGGTTTGACCTTTGCCTGGAGAACCGAATACTTCCCACCCCAGGGATGCTTAAAAGAAATCAAGACAGCCTGGGAGAGAAGAGACCTCCTTGAGTCACCCTACTCTGGCAACTTGCAAGGAGGAATTTTCCCTTTTTTACAGGGTAGCATCGCCTGCTCGCTGTCTGCATTTCCACCTTTTTTTCTCGCCTCCCCTGCCCCCTGCCAATTTCTTTTTCTTTTGGTCTGTCACCAGAGTTCTTTCTCTCTAGTCTCCCGCCTTTGCGTGCTAGACAAGAACACTTCCCTCTGGGAGAGAAAGCCCGCCTGGCCTGGGGAAACTAGTTCCCGGGAGGGAGCCCAGAGGCACCCGGATGTGACCCAGACTAGGAACGGGCCTCTGAGCACTCTGCGTTTGTCCTCTAGTCTCCCGGTACAGGTGAGCTGGGGCGGAGGGGAGGAGAGTTCCTCTTGGAATAGCTTTGTAGGGGAGAACGAGAAAGAGCAGAAAGTTCAAGATGCAAGTTTGCCGAAGCAGAGGGGGAAAGTGTGCAGAAACATTCATTAGGGGATTACTCTCTCTCTCCCTCCCTCTCTTCCTCTCTCCCTCCCTTCCTCTCCCCTCCCCTTTATCTATTTCTGTCTGTCTTTCTCTATCTCAGCCTCTGACTGTCTATGTGAGTGCGTGTGTGTAAGAAAGAGAGATGGACAGATAGATAGGCAGATGCCCAGACACAAAGGCACAGGGAGAGAGGGAAAGATTGAGGAAGACACCGAGACAGAGGGGACACAGATTCAGGCTGACTATGAGGAGGGACAAGCGTGAAAGTGAGAGTGTGTATAAGGCGTGGTGATCGCATAAAGGAGAAAAGGGAACAATGTTTACGACGGGAGATTCGATTTGGTTGTGGAAGAGAATGTGAGGGGCTGTGCGCAGAAGCCCTACAAATAAATAAAGCGTGTTAAAACGGTATGACCGTAGATATTTAGGTACATGCACGTGTTGCTCTGTCTGTGTAGTGTGCGGACACACATTCGCGGCACGGGGCGCGCTCACACAAGAGTTTGGGAAAGAAAAGACAAACCGCTCTTGCAGTCTCACAGTAATTAATCCTCTGGCTAATTGACTTTCTCCCCTTACCTAATGGAGGCAGTCACTGCCAATATCTGGAGCGATACCAAGTTAGGAGGGAGAGAGGGAGAGAGGGAAAGAGGAAGGGGGAGGGGGAGAGACAGAGAGACAGAGAGAGACAGAAACAGAGAGAGACAGAAACAGAGAGAGACAGGGAGAGAAAGAGGAGGAGGAGGGGAGGAGGAGAAGGAGAAGAAGGAAGAGAAGGAGGAGGAGAAAACAGGGGAGATAAATGAGAAAAAGAGATGGAAAAAGGAGAAGAAAATTAGTGTAGGAGAAAATGGAGAAGGGTAAGGAAAAGGGGAGACAAGATAGAGAAATAAGTTAAGAGAAAAGAGGAGGCAGAAGAGAAAGAGCAATAGCAGGAAGGGTGAAGATAGAGAAGAAATGTAAGAGAAGAATGGGGAGAATAAGGAGAGAATAAGAAGGAGGAGAGAAAAGAACAAGGAAAATAAATGAGAAGAAGAAGAGATGAAAAATTAGAAGAAAAGAGAATGAGATGTAAAAAGGAAAGGAAAACTGGAGGAGAAGGGAGAAGAGACAAGATAGAAAAGAAAATTAAGAGAAAACAGGAGGTGGAGGAGGAAGAGCAAGAACAGTAGCAGAAGGAGAAAAGATAGAGAAGAAATGTAAGAAGAATGAGGAGAATAAGAAGTGAGTAAGAAGGAGGAAGAGGAAGAAGAAGATGAGAAGGAGAAGAGGGAAGAAAGAAGAAAAGAGAAAGAAAAAAGAAAGGAAGAAGTGGGGAGGTAGTAACAGAGGGGACCATTTTCAGAATCATCTAAATCTGTGCTCTGGGATCTTTCCATCCCTTCTAATCTAGGTCCTCCAACATTTCCTACATCTTTGGGGCTTGCTCTCTAGCTTTCTGAACAGAGAGTATATCCTGGAAATGGGTGTTCTCAAAAATCCATCTTCAATTAACTCAGTTCTCTTCCCAGATTGTTTCTGGTTATTCTGCTTAGTCCTAACCCACACTTTATCACAGCATATCCATCCTTCTTCCCAGTTTCTCCAAGCACAAAGCTCAGAGGTACTTTCTGTCTTTTGGAGATGAAGCTCATCCCTTATTTCCCCCTAACTCTCAGGGCACCACATCACTCCTCTAGATGTAATGACTTCCCCTTTCAGATATAACTTAATTCCAGATCTTTTCTCCAGAGCACCCACAGAATATGTGGCAATGACTGAGCCAGAGAAAGTAGAGGTGAGATGTATCTGAGGTAGGCAGAGGCCTTAGATAGTGTAGGAAGTAACACTAAATAATTAAGGGTAGGGGAAGGAATGGATGTTGGTCACCTACAGAGGCAGATCTGTAGATAGAGACAAAGGGGGAGGGGAAGGAAAGAAAGAAGGAAGGGAAAGGCAAAAGGGAAGGAGAGAAAGAGAGAGGCAAGGAAGAGAGGGAATGAGAGGGGGAGAAGAGAGGAGCAAGATAGAGAAAAGAGAGATGAAAGGAAAGAGGGAGGAAAGGAGAGAGAAGGAGAAAGGAGGGAGAAAGGAAAGAGGCAGAAAGAGGAGAAAGGGAAGAGGGAAGTATAAAGACAAAGAATAAGAAACAGAGAGCTACATAGTGTTGGGAAAAAAGAGACATATCACACATAGAGTGATAGACAGAGAAAGATAGGCATACTGTGTAACTTGGAGAGAGTGTAAAGTTCTATTGCTGAGTGTGAATACATATGTGTGTGATTGTACAAGAGAGTACCTGTCTGTCTCTCACTGAAAGACTCAGTGACTGCATGTATATATGCATATATGACTTCAAAGGACAGCCTAATGGTTGTGTGTAAGTCCAAGCAGCAACCCCATGAGTGAAGGGATAACACTCTCTTTCCTCTTCCTGCTTTGCCAATGGAACTCCAGTGTTCATGAGGGAGACAAGGATGGGGAAAGACAGAAATAGAGACAGAGACAGAAGGAGGGAGGGAGAGGGAGAAGGGGGCGGAAGAGAGAGAGTGAGAGAGAGAGAGAGAGAGAGAGAAATAGAGAGAGAGAGAGAGAGAGAGAGAGAGAGAGAGGGGGAGAGAGAGAGAGAGAGAGAGAGAGAGAGAGAGAGAGAGAGAGATGCAAATAAGGCTGGACATGAGCCAGCACTGCCCTGACTCAGTTGGGGAGAAGGGCCTCAGTCTCCGTCTGCTTTGGATGCTGCCAGAGGCAATCCTCTGCTGAATATAGCTTTTGAGTTTGGCTTCAGTGGCTGGGGAGGCCCTCAGGGAGGAGGCTGTTTTCTCCTGCTGGCCTCCTGAAGACTAAATAAATAAACATCCTTGCCCATAAACAGTGAAGTCACACAGACCAAAGAGGGAGGGGGTGCAGCTCCCCAGAAAAAAATGCCAACTTTTTTTTTCTTTAAATTCCCTTTAGAAACACATTCCTCCGTTTGACCAAAGCAAATCCCCAAACAGCAAGAGCAACGTTACAAGCAGAAGGTGTGTGTGTGTGGGGGGGAGTAGGAGTGAAGACAGATTGGGGGCAAAGAACTTGGAGCATGGGGAGGCCCTCTCTCTATACTTGCTTTAAGAACACAGACAAAGATGGAATAAAGTTATAGAGACAAAAAAAGAAGGGCATATAAAAGGCAAATAAAGCCAGAAAGGAAAGAAAGTAGGGAGGAAAAGAGAAAGAGAGAAAGAGAGACTATAATAAAAGAGGGTGAAGCCAGCCCCAGGAGGTTGGGCCCCGTCCCAAGCCATCCATCTTCATTGTCTCCGTGTGTGCAAAGGCAACCCCAGCATAAGGAAAAAAGCCACTATCGAAGCTGCGGCTTTATTTTATATCCTATAGATCAGGAGGGAGGCAAAGCTTTATTTTCGCCAAGAGACAGATATTTTATTTCTCTCTTACGGTTTTATGTGTGAGAGATGTCAGGGAGCGACAATGGATGGCTAATGCATAGGCAAGAGGAAGCGGTTTTGGCATGCTGTGTGTCATGGGGTCTTGGGGGGGAGAGCGGGCCTGGGATTTAGGGCTGATGGGACACTCTGGGGGATTTCTGCTAAAACATCTCTCTTCATAAATCCAGAAGCATGGTCAGCTCAACAGGGAGAAGAAGGAGTTTTAGGGGGGAAAAAAGAGTTGGGCCTAGTAATAAATGTACACACAAAGGAAATCAGTTACCTTTCGATATGTAAGGCCAATTAGAATCCTACTATACCATACATTGATGCATGGAGGTGGAAACATACACCCAAACAGATACAGATCCCATTCACAGTGACAGATCTTCTCTCGTTCTGTCCCAGGATTGTGGTCCCCTTGCCACATACCATTTAACCTTTTTTCTGATAGAAATGAACCTCTGTTTGCCTCAGTTTCCCTATCTGTAAAATGGAAATAATAACAGCACCTCCCAGATTTGTTGTGAGGATAATAAAAGGAGATCATATTTGTGAAGTGCTTTGCAGATCTTAAAGTACTATATATTATTACTATATATTATTATTTTTAATCTCCCAAGATCCTTTGGGATCTTGCACTCATCTTCAATCATTTGATCTCTGGAAAGATCAAGATTTTTGCTTGGTCACCTTAGGAAGTCACACACGTGCGCGTGCACACACACACACACATACACACACACACACTCCTCCCTTGAGGTGTAGTCTTTGAGTCCAAGGTATTAGAACTTATTGATGTCTGTGTTTCAGAGAATCTGTTCCTACTGGGAAACTCTGGTCAAAGATTCCTCAGAGACTTTGGATCAAGTTAAGACTTATGTCCTTGGAACTATACCATGCGCATAGATCTAAACATGGACTGGAACAAGGAAACAACAATTTTGAGAAGTAAATTTGCTACTTATCTCTTTAAATTATCTCTTCATTTCACAACACCCTGCCCTTGCCCCTGGCAAGCTGTTCCTTACCTTTCTACATAATTTATTATTTGGTGTCTTGGTTGAAATTCCTGCCCATAGGATCATGGGATCATAGATTTAGAGCTAGAAAGGACTATGGAAGTCACTGAGCCCAAAGACCTCATTCTGTAGATGAAGAATCTGAGGCCCAGAGAAACTAAGCTACTTGCTTGGGGTCACACAGCTTGTTAAGTATTCAAGGTGCTGGGATTTGAACCAAAGTCTTTCTAACTCCAAGTCTGGTACTCTAGCCACTACACTGGATCCAGCATAATCAATAATACTGCTTTTCCTTTCTTCTTCCCATCACTATACCCCCATCATCAGACAGGCAGGGTACACAGCTTATGTGCCCTGTAGTGGAAAGAAGGCTAGAATGGGTTTTAGTCCCAGCCTTGCTTCACTAATTGAATAACCTTAAGTGAGAAAGTTCTACTGTCTCAGCCTCAGTTTCTTTCTCTGTGAAATGGGCCCAACTAGGTGTTTTCTAAGGTCTCTTGCAGTTCCGACACCTTAAACTTTATAATCCATCCTCCTTTCCGGCATAGAACACTTGGTTTTTCAATGCCAATGTACAGGCTAAAGATAGTTTATCAGAAAGCTGGAATATGTAACTACCAAAGCTCTTGGCCTCCTGGAGATGGGGGTGGGGTTAGGCAGTTCCTCAAAATATTTTATGCTTGTTCACTGAGACTGAGGCTGATGGAGGTAGAGTCAGGGCAGGAAGGTTGTTAGAGGTGTAGGAATTAGCCTCATATTTGATGTCCCCTTTTCTAAGTCTAGAGGCAGTCAGAATATTTCTTGAAATGTGTGGCTTTTCTCCAGGAAACTGAACCAAGGGTGATCTGCCTTTTTTTTTTAAGAAGAAAGAAAAAGAAAAAAATGTGGGGTGGGGGTGGAAATCAATGTGTGGCCGATTAGCAAGTTAATTATTTCAGTACCCCAAGGGTTAGAGTTGTGCTAAGTTGTCCAGCCCAGTGTAATTTCACAGTCTGTGCACTTCCTGGTGAGGGCTGGGTATGGCTGTGTCTGCCACTCCCTCCACCCACCTGCCTTCTGTCTTACCCGGCATGCCCAGAGAGACATAGACAAGCCTTAAAAGTGGGCAGTGTTCTTGGTATCTTCCTGGCCTTGGCTTCAGGGAGAACATAGGCAATATAGATCTATGATCCCATCATCTATTCATTCTACACCAAGATTTTAATTAAATAGCTGGCTCTTTTTATCATCTTTTTCTTTAAGAAAATTTTTATTGAAGACAGTGAGAAGGTAATTTATCTGAAAGTGGAATAGCTTTGGTAGAGACAGCTTGGGAGGGAACCTTAGTTTCCTCATTTCAGGGGCCTTTTCCTGTTCTCCTCCTCCCAGTTCTGAAACCTCCTTAATGGTCTATGTTGGGTCTTTTAGTTTTTTATAGGAGCAGTTCATTTTGACTCCCTTCTCCAATATGTCTCTATCAAATCTCTGGGATGTGATTTTTAGGTCAGAGAGGGTGGGGGTGGGGGTGAGGGTGTAATAGGGTTATGTGAGTGAGACAGAGACAGAAAGAGACAGTCAGAGGCAGATGGAAACAGTGAAGAGGAGGGAAGGAGGGAAAGAGACAGACAAGCAGAGAAAAGGGAAGGAGAGAAAGAGAAACAGACAGACAGAGAGACAGAGACGGAAAAAGAGAAAAGAAGAAGGAGGGAGGGAGAGAAACAGAGACAGACAGAGAGGCAGAGAGATAGAGAGCGAGAGGAAATTATATGGGAGAACAGAAATCTTCCCCAGAAGCCAACTCAGAATTTGAGTGACTACCAGCCTTGGAATCATTGCTCTCTACTGCTCCCCAAGGACTTCTCTGTTCCCCACCCCCCTCTTCACTTCAGGTCTCCCCTTTCCCCACCCCCCTACTTCTCCCAAGGTGGATAAACGGAGCACCACACAGTTTACTTAAGTGTGGTCCCATCTGCTTGGCCTGTCCTTTCATAAGGGGAGGGATTTATGTGATGTCCTTGTCCACAGACCTGGGATTTGGCTGGAAAGCTTGGGTTGCTGAGAATATTACGGGAGTGCTAATGTGCTGAGGAAAAGAGGAGATTCAGTGCTCTGCCGTGTGTGTGTGTGTGTGTGTGTGTGTGTGTGTGTGTGTGTGTGTATACAGCAGGGAGGGGAAGAGAGCCTCATAGCTACTGTCAAGATTCCTATTCAAACAAAACATTAAAAAACTTTTAAAAAATTCTTTCAGGAGACATTTTGTATCACCAGGCTATGGAAAAATTGTTTCCTGACCTGAGCAGGATATGGAAGACATGATGATTGTCTGGTGTGAGCAAGGGGAGCTATGACCTAAGGCCATGGCTGGCATGTTTTGCCCACCAGAGTGTGTCTAGAGCTGCCTGAAGTGGGACTCCATTGTCCCAAACAGATGCAATGAGAGTGGAGGTCGTAGCTTCAGCTGGGGTCTGGGTAGGTATATTGTGGGGAGGTGTGGTAGGAGGTGGGCCCTTTCCACCCTGCATGTGGGATGACCTCTGAGGTCCCTTTCTGCTCTGAAGTTCTATTATTCAATTATTCTCAGGTTGAACCTGACTAGCCTGGATAGTTAAAGGTGAACACAGGGAGGCAGATATGTGTGCATGCCCGCTCTGTGTGTGTGTGTGTGTGTGTGTGTGTGTGTGTTAGGGGGAAGAGAAACAACAGTTGTCTATTTAATTCTTTGGTTCCTTTTGGGGTTCCTTGGATTTGGAACCTTGATGGATTTTAGAAGGATTTATAGCTACCAGTCACTCTGGAGGACAAGTAATATAAAAGACAACATTCCTTTATGTCTATGCTCCTCTGCTCCCTTCTCAGACACCTAGCAGGGGCCCATGAACACTAGCAGACCAATAAGTGGGCTGGTGTGGGATGTGGGGAGTGGAACCATCAGTAGTTTTTCCAGTTAACACCCCTATTCTCAAAGGTTAGTGTTGAGTACCAGGCATTGATCACCTAGCTCCTGAACTGCTCCGTTAGCCAATAAGGAGGCCTCCTTAGTGTTTATATGCTAGTCACTCCCTTGGCCTATCTCCTGTTATCCGACCCTATATTTCCTGTCCTTTAGTAATGTAGTTATCTATTCCACATCATGGGGATTAGGGGCCTGGTGCCCCTGTGACTTGGAAAATTTGTGTAAATTTTTTGACCTTCCCTTTGCTCTAGAGAAGAATTCTGATTTTTTTCTTTTTCTTTTACGGGGTGTTCACAGTATCTTATTGGAAAGTTTGGGCTGATATCACATCGTACCATACATATATTTTATGCATTTCTGAGTTTCTAAACTTTTTCTGTGTCATCTTCTGGCCTTTGCGTGTCACCTGCAGCTTTGGAAAAACTCCAAAAAATATTCATATAATTTCTTATGCTGACCGGTGATATATTGAAACCTCAGTGGGGAAAGAGATGCAGAAGGGATTAAGTACATGTGGTTTCTGAGGTCCTCTTTTTCTGTGGGCAGCCCAGAAGCCAAAACCTACAGGAAGGGGAGCTAATAATCCATCCTATAGCCTTGGCAGCTAGTTTTAATGGCACTGGTTAGTTCAGGCCCATAGCAATTTGTAGGCCTAGCTTTGTGGAAATGGGTGGTATATTTTTAGTTTTGGGGATGGGAAGCTGGGACCCTCACCTATGGGTCTCTCACTAAAGAAGCCCCCTACACCTCTCTTTTTTATTGATTCAGAATGGATGGTCTCTAATGTGTCTGAGGCTCTTTCCTTCTACTTCTCTGCTAACATCTGTGATGGAGACTAGGAATAAAGGACAGAGAAGCATTTCAAAGGCTAGGGCTAAAGCAGGATCCTCTCCCACTATCCTTCACCTCCAACCCTTCACTGTTCAGTTTCTGTCTTCTAGCAAATGAAGAGAATGAAGGGAACAGATACTAAGTGGGAAGGCATTGGACTGGAGGAAGAAAAAGAAGACGACCCCCTGAAAGGCCTGGGCAGTGATAAAGCTCTCAGACAATCCTTCCTGCCACGTGCTGCCCTGAATTGTCTGACACTGTCTTTAATTGTGTCTGCACTCAATAACCTGTGTACTCCCATTGGCCAAATGCTGCTCTGCCAAAGCATCCTCAAATAAACTTGCTCAAAATGATGTCAGGGCCTTGCATGGGCTATTTAATTCTATCAATGATAAACAATGTTAATGTGTAATATTCCAGACTCCACGATGTCATGTTTCATTTATATATGCCCATACATATTTAAGCAGGAAAAGATACAGATTACAGATGTGTATTTTCTACTAGTTACTAATGAGAAATGCAATAAAGAAGGCAGAAATCTTATAACCTGGTGAATGGATCTACATGATTCCTTTGTACACATGGACTTTATCCATACTTATGTACAGTTATAGAAGGATATGGGCATGAGCTATTGTGCAGTTAGATAAATGCTCCAGGGTTCTCGGTACATTTACTGGCACCACCAAAAACTTTCACATTCTCCTTGCAAGTGTAACCATACACACTAAATAAAGCATTACAACATCTATTGTAATATGATATAATAATATAGCACAATATACTACAATATAATGGATGGCATTGATATTATACCAATATATATCTATATAATATACCAATTATTATGATATAAATTTAATGTTATATTAAGACATAGTGGGGTATTGAATAGAGCAGATGCTCCTAATCTTTTTTGGTATCTTGAAGGCCTTTGGCAGCAATCTGGCGAGGCCTGTGGAGCCCTTCACTGAATAATGTTTTTTAAAAAAATGATTTATTTATTTTTAATGTTCAACGTTCCTTCTATAAGATTTTGAGCTGTAAAATTTCTCCCTCTCCCTTCCCTCCTTCCTTCCCAAGATGGCAAGCAATCTGATAGAGGTTATACATATAGATTCATGTTAAACATATTTCAACATTAATTATATTGTAAAAAAGACTTAGAACCAATATGAGAAACATGAGAAAGAAGAAACAAACAAAAAGAAAGCAAATAGTAGATTTGAATTCTATCTGGATTCAGACTCCATAGTTCTTTCTCTGGAGTGGAGAGAATTTTCCATCATCAGTCTTTTGGAGTTGTCTTAGATCCTTGCATTGCTGGGAAAAGCTAAGTCTGTCAAAGTTATTCTTCTCACAATGTTGCTGTTACCATATATAATGTTCTGCTGGGTCTGCTCACTTCATTCAGCATCAGTTCATGTAAGTCTTTCCAGGTGTTTCTGAAGTCTGCCTGCTTATAATTTCTTATGGAACAATAGTATTTCATTATATTCATATACCACAACTTGCTCAGCCATTCCCAAATTGATGGGCATCTCTTCAGTTTCCATTTCTTGGCCACCACAAAAAGAGCTGCTATATATATTTTTTTGTACAGGTGGGTCCTTTCCGCATTCTTATAATCTCTTAGGGATATAGACCTAGAAGTGATTATTGCTGGGTTAAAGGGTATGCACAGTTTTATAGCCCTTTGGGCATAGTTCCAAATTACTCTCTAGAATGGTTGGATTAGTTCACAACTCCACCAACAATGCATTAGTATTCCAATTTTCCTACATCTTCTCCAACAGCTGAATAATATTTTTAAAGGCATAATATAAAATACGCAGGATTACAAAGGCAAGCAATTACATTGAAATATACCATTATCAAAATATTTTTGAAGCAAGTTCGCAGCCCTGAGTTAAGAACCCTGGAACAGATATATAATATGATATGATACCATATGTAATATCATACAACACAGAACAAAACCATAACAACACAATAATGTAATATAATATGACATGAATTATTATTTGATATGGTGTAATGTGATGTGATGTGATGTGATATGAACTCCCAGAGAATTCCCAGGCAAGTAAACTCCCTCTACCAATTCATGTCAGTACCTTCTCTGCAACTTACAGTCTTAAAGAATTGTCCCTTGCACTGAGAGGTTAATGATTTGCCCTGGGTTACATCCAGGTTTTTTTAGGCTTCAAGACCTATAGACCATACTGCCTTTCACAATATAAGTAATATCATATCATATCATATCATATCATATCATATCATATCATATCATATCAACAGTATAACTTCATGTGATTACATTCTATTCTATTCTATTCTAGGTGGTACAGTGGATAGAGTGCCCGACCTGGAGTCAGGAGCACTTGAGTTTGAATCTGGCCTCAGACACTTACTAGCTGTGTGACTCTGGACAAGTCACTTAACCTCATATTTGCCTCAATTTCTCATCTGTAAAATGTGGATATACTGGAGAAGGAAATGACAAATTGCCAAGAAAACTCCATGAACAAAGTCTATGGGGTCACATAGAATTAGACATGACTGATCAACAATAAATGTTGTATTATATCTTATGTTAGTTACATCACATCAACCATATCACATCCTATCACACCCTATCCTATCCTGTTATGTCACATATCATAGAGTGGCATCAGCATAGAGTGACAGAGTCAGGAGTATCTGAGTTCAAATTCTGCCTTAGACAGAATTATAATTTTAAGTGATCCTGGCCTGGATCACTTAACCGCTTTGAAGCTTGATTTCCCTATCTGTGAAACAAGAGGAACTGGATGATCTCCAAGGGCTCTTCCAGCTCTAAATCTATGTACATGTGATTATGGGGGTAATGTGTAGAGTCCAATCTTACAACCAAGAAGACCTTAGTTCAAGTCCTGGCTCTCATTTATGTTGACTATATGACCCTGGCAAATGACTTAGCCTCAAAATACTCCAGAGACTGTTTTTAAAAGATTTTAATTTATTTTTTCTTACTTTATAGTCTATCTCTCCCATTCTTCCTCCTCCATTGAATGAGAAAACAGGAAGAAAAAAGAAAAGAAAAAGAGAAAACTCTTGTAACAAATATGCAGAGTTAAGACAAATCTCCTCATTGGCCATGTCAAAAAATAAATGTGTCTTTCTACATCTTGAGTTCACCATTTCTCTGTCAGGAGATGGGTAGCATGCTTCATCTTTGTACCTTTCCAAGACTATAAATTATAGACAAGTTACTGATCTACATGGAATCTACAGAGAGTTTCTGTCTTAATTTTGTGTTTGTATCTATCTCTAGCCCTTGGCATAGTGTCTAGCACTTAATTTTTTTCACTCATCATTCGTTCATTCTAGTTTTCTTTACTAGCAAAATCTGTACAAAAAATGCAATTTCTTTTTTGGGGGGAGCAGAGATGGTGGTGCTGCTGGGTTGACTGAACTTGTGAATTCATGGGTACGAGACTCTTTTGATATGGAAATTCCATTGATGCAGATTGGCAAATGCTCTGCAGCTTTATAGCCTTAGAAAGTTGCTCTGGCACCAAGAGGTTAAATGACTTGCCCAGGGTCACACAGCTGACTCCAAGACTAACTCTATCCACTGTTCCATACGGCCTCTCTTATTGTGTGGTACACAGTTGGCACTTACTAAATATATGGTGACCCATCACACACATGCCCCTCATACTTGTAGAGCCACATACTCCCTCTCATGTATATTTACACAGACATGCATGCACATGTCTTTTACTGTGGACATTGATACATACTCTTGCTTTTGTTTATTGATATACTCAGAATTGGGTATGAAATCACACAACCCTTACTCATGGCAGACTCATATTATGCACTCACTGACATTTACTCACAAACAATGATCACTCATATATTATGCATACACTCATAGACTCCCCATTTACACAGTCACATGCAAGTATTCACTATTTGCTTTTATCACTTTATATCTATATCTGTCTATATGTACATCATTTATATCTATGTCTATACATATCATTGATGTCTATGTCTATATTGATCTCTACTACATCAACTCTGATATCTCTATCTATATCACCTATGTCTATACATATCATCTCTATCTATATGTCTATATATACACCTACATCTATACCTATATTTATACTTGTATCTCCATTTATGTGTATGTCTTTGTCTATGTTAACATCTATGACTATATCTAAATAAATGTATTTAATTACATTTATTTTTGTTGTACATTTGTTTCAATAGTGTCCAACTTTTCTTGACCCCATTTGAATTTTCTTGGCAAAGATACTGGAGTGGTTTACTATCCTTCTCCAATTTACATCTATATCTATGTCTATGTCTATGTCTACGTCTATGTCTATGTCTATATCTATGTCTATGTCTATGTCTACGTCTATGTCTATGTCTATGTTTGTATCTATAGTCTATATCTATATCTATTTCTATGTTTATGTCTATATCTTTCCCTAAGTTGATGTCTACATCTATGTCTGAATCAATATCATCTACATCTATATCTTTATCCATATCTACATTTACATTTACATCTATGTTGATGTTGACGTCTATGTCTAGATTTATATCTACAGCAATATTATCTATATCTCTCTATTTCTCTATCTATGACTATATTTAGATCTACATCTATATATCTACATTGCTAGCTATAACTATTTCATCTCTATATTACCTATATCCACATCCATGTCTATATCTACATTTACATCAAAAACTATAGCGATAACATGAATATCTCTATAATCTATATCTATACCATCTACATCTATATCTATTGATATACATGAATAAATATATGTACATGTGCATACACCTATATGTGTATATATCTCTCCATGTCATATATATGTTGATACTTCCTGATACTATATTCTCATACATGAGTGCTTTTACATGCATTTATTCATGAACATACATTTGCACACACATACTTACATGCATTCTCCATGTGCCTACTCTGTGTCTGCCTCCTCCCACTCCCATCCCCACACTTTGAATAACAGCTGCTCCTGTCGGATTTCAGAAAAACATGGAAAAACTTACATGAACTAATGCTGAATGAAGTGAGCAGAACCAGAAGAATATTGTACACAGTAACAGCAACATTGTGCGATGACAATCTTTGATAGACTTAGCTCTTCTCAGCACTACAATGATTTTAGATAATTCCAAAAGACTCGTGATGGAAAATGCTAACCACATCCAGAGAAAGAACTGTGGAGTCTGAATGCAGATCGAAACATACTTTTTTCACTATTTTGTTTTTTCTCTTTTGTGGTTTTCCCCTTTTTTTCTAATTCTTCTTTCACAATATGATTAATGTGGAAATATGTTTAACATGATTGTAACCTATCAAATTGTTTGCCATCTTGAGGAGTGGGGAGGGAAGGGAGGCAGAAAAAAAATTCGCAACTATATTAATAGTAAAACTTTTTTATGTTGACTTTTAAAAATAATAATAATAAAAAAAGAAGCATTAAAAAAAATCCCAGCTGCTTCTGCTTTTTCTTCAAGACTCAAGTCTTGGCTCAGGGCTGTTGAGTTGGGAGCAATGTCAATGTTTGTACCAGGCCCAGTTCATAGCCCAGTGGGATGGGTTTGGAGCAGATGTCAATTCCTATTCAGGCAAGTACTGCTGTCTGAAGGCCTGGCCTCTGTTGAAAATTGTAGGGTTTGGGTGTGGGGGGGGGACAGGGAGTGTGGCTGCTGCTCTTCTCATACAAAGAGGCCTCAAAACCTGGATCATTCATTCATTCAATTCCAGAGTGGTCCTAGCTGCATTGTACTAGGCGCTCTGAATTAATCACTTTTATAAGGTCATAAAAACAAATTAAACTAGCTCTCCATTAATTTTGGGAAGAGAATATAGGCATACCCTACCTAACTCGGTTAATTGGTTCCTCAAAATCTTGATGTTAAGTGAAATGACCTTATAGGGGGCAGTTAGCACCACAGGAACAATGTTCTAAATTCGTGATGGGCTGAGCCCCATTGCCACAGGCTTTTATGACTTTACCACGGGGTTTGGTTCTAATGAATTAATGACACTAATGGGAAACAACATTGTTGAGGGCAGTCTTTTGTGGGGGTATACCTATTATATTTTTTTGGAAACAATTTCAGTATATGTCTCACAGATAATTTCCTATATTATCCCATGGCTCCGTCTCTTTAACACAGTTTTCTTATCTGTTTTGTCTGACTCTTCCTCTGCTGTCAGGGTCTCTGCATATCTGACTCACTGTATACATGTGTATCATACATAATCTATGCTAATATCTTAAGATCCATAGCAGGTGCTAAATAAATATACATTGACTGATACATATATATATATATATATATACATATACACACACACACACATATATATATATATATATACATATATATTTTACACACACACACACACACACACACACACACACACA
>CM053586.1:236972521-236997095 GCA_028646515.1 Pseudochirops corinnae | reverse complement strand
CAACCAGGGAGGAACAGTTCGGGGACAGTGTGTGTGTGTGTCCTAGAAAGCTGATCTCTGGCTTGGGCCTCTGGAAATCCCAGATTAATATTCTCCCGAGCTAACTCCCCAGGCAGAGGTAGTCCCATTTGAAAACACGAATCCGATTTGGAAGGCACACACTGAAGCCCTGATCCTCCATGTAAGACATCTTATTTAGGCTATATAAAACCTCTCTGTAAGATACAACAAGCGTAAGGAATACTGCTGACTGCCTTTACTTTTTATACTGTTGAGGATGGTGGAAAAAGGTCTTAGCCTTATGAGAGGGGAGGCAGAGGTTGGAAATAGGAGAATGGGAGAGGATTGAGTCTCAAGGGGAGGGATATATCAGAGCTGCTCTCCTGTTTGATTTTCCCAATTATCCCCAACTGTGAAGTTCCATGAACCCAGTGTCTGTTCATCCCCCCTACGCTGCACTTTAAGGAGGCAGTCAATCAATCAATACAGCATCAATTGACAAGCAATTATTAAGCACCTATTGGTTCTGGTGCTGCCCTAGGTCTGGGGACTCAGATGTGATTAATTAAACAATCCCTATTCAGGGAGTATGATTGAAACAGAGGCTCACAGGATCATAGCCTAAAGTGAGAAGGCACCTCAGAAGCCACTGGCCTCTGAGAGGGGGAAACTGAGACACCCAGAGGGTAAGTGACTTATCCCAGGCCACACAAGGCAGTGTCAGAAGTGGGATCTGACCCCTATCAGAACCTGTTTTCCTGACTCTCTACCATGCTGAGTCTTCCTTTCTTGAAGAGGGCAGATGAGCTTACTACGAATCAATCTCACTTTAGTAATTCCTCAAGGGCTAGAGATCACTTCCTACCTTCCTGTGAGCTAAGTACTGCAAATATTATCATTTTCATTTTTCAGATGAGGAAAATAAGTCTCTCAGAATAGTAGGGACTTGTTTATAGTACATGCCAGATCCAGCATTTGAATCCAGTTCAGATCCAGTGTACTTAACACTATATTACATTACCTCAGTAGGTAGTATGAATCTGTGCCAGTCAGACCACATAAAAAATGGATGGCCAGCTCTGTTCAATTTAATTCTATTCAATTCAACAAATGCTTATGAAAAGACTACGGGATGTAAAGCAATCTAGGTGCTTGGTATACAGACATAAAGGACATAGAACCTGTCTACTAGGAGCTTATATTCTATAGGGGGAGGGGAGGAGAAGGAGTGGTGCTGGAAATGGAGGGTACACAGAGAAGCAAACCCTAAGTCATTAGAAAGGGAGGAGAGCTACCCTGGGGAGGTGGGGAGCAGGGGAAACAATATGGAGGAGAAGATACCTGAGTCAGTCTTGAAGGAAGAGATAGAAGTGAGAAAGATGAGGGAAGGTTCTCAGCTTTTTCTCTGTTTCATTCCAGGTATGGGTGAAAGCATGGAGACTGGAAGATGAAGCATAAGTTTGGGGAAATGCCAGTGAGTCAGCTTGGCTTCCCTCTTACCCAAATCTCAAGGCCTATAAATTTTACTTTTGAAAGTCTCTCACATACACCCCCTCTCTCTTCTAATAGCCCTGCTGCAGGTCCTACTCACCTCATGCCTGGGTTATTATAATAGCCTTCTGGTTGGTCATCCCGCCTCAAGTTTGCCTCCAGTTCAAGCTCCATTCAGCCATTAAGGTGATCTTCTTAAAGCCCCGTCCCCCGCCTCCCCTCCCCTTCTTATTCCCTCCAGGATCAAATAGAAAATCCTTTGTTTGCCATTCAAAGTCCTTCATTACCTGCCTTGCCCACCCCCCCAACCTTTCCAGGCTTTCCACAACTCTACCAGGACCACCCTGTAAGTAAGGTGAATTTTAGCATAAGTAAGGTGGATTTTAGTGCGCATAAAGTGAATTTTTGTTATTATTTCTTAAAGTTCAGTTTCCTGGGATCCATAGCCATAGCAATCTCTTGTTCCCAGGTGTTAGATACAAGTTCCCATAGTTATGGTTCAAGACATCTCCACCATGCTTGTGCAGCATTATATAATGATAAATAATATAAACATCCACTGCCATTACTCGGTGAGATACAGGGGTGGGGTGATGTAAACCTGTGAGACCATTGCTGGCAATATGCCTTCTTTGTCTGTTGCCCCTATAAAAGGGGTGGTCGTTGGTCAGTGAATGGGAAACCTTAGGGTTGAATGCACAAATGCTGTGTGTCCCTCAACTGGACCCCATTGAGGCTTAGGGGGAACCTTAGGGTTGAATGTAGGAATGCTGCATGTGCCTTGATCAACCCCCATCAAGGCTTGGGGGGAATTTGTGTTTGCCTCAACTGACCCCCATCGAGACTTGAGGGGATTTAGGAGATGTCCATCTTGACTGAGCCCATCAAGACATAGGGGCAGTTGCCCCCCCTTCGAGAAAGGTGATTAGGGAATGCTGTGGGAGTTTGTCCTCCCATTATCAGCAATCCTACTCCTGAGAAAACTGGACTTGAATAAAGTAAGATTATTAACCTCTTCTTAGTATCTTTCCTGTCTGACCAGATCAAAAGTGAACCTGTGCTAGCAGCCCTCCTGCGTGCTGTGTTTATTTGTCTTATACATTCCCAAAGGATCCCTACTTCCTTACTCCTGCAAATCAGTGACACTGGCATCCTTGTCCTTTCTTAGACAAGACCCTCCAGCTCTTGAATCCAGGCATTTTTACTGGCTGTCCTCCACACCTAGAAATGCTCCTTCTTCTCATCTCCACCTCCTAGCCCCTGACTTTCCCAGCCTCCTTCAAGTCCCAGCTACAATCTTACCTTCTATATGAAGACTTTCCTCATCTCTCCATGATAGTACTTTTCCTTTCTTAATTATTTAAAATGTGTCCTGTCTGTAGCTTTTTATATATAACTAGCCTGTGAGCTCCCTTTGGCAGGGGCTGCCTTTTACCTTTCTTTGTACCCCCAGGACTTCAGGAGGTGCCTGGCACATAGTAGGTGCTTAAATGTTTATTGACTACCTGCTGACTGTTAGGTTGTAGGTATCTTATGGCTTTGGGTCAAATTGACAGGATCCAGAGGTGACTGGGGAGATATTATCTCTCCTCACTGTATTCATCTCTTCTTTCTTTTCCTCCTTTTTTCTTCCAATGTCTCTCCCCCCCCCCCCATTCCTCATTCCTCTCTTATTGTTTGCTCCTCCTCTGTCTCAACTTTAGGTCTGTAAGAGACCTAAAGGCCTCCCAAGGCATCATTCATCTTTTCTCAGGACTGAGGGGATATAGTAGTATAGCAGCAAGCACCCTAGCATACCCAGGATAGCTGCTAGCACAGATTCTTTGATCTGCTTTTCTAAAGGAAAGCAACTCACAAGGGGTTAACAAACTTACTTTAATCAAACATATATCATTTACCTAGTTCAGAGAAAAAGTCAGCACCCTGAACTTCAGAAAATTCAAAAAGAAGTTACAAGCAGACAAAAAAAAATGCAGACAGAGAAAATAACACAATTCAATAGACCAACAGATAGGGTTTCTAGTTGTCTGACCATCATATACCTACATAGTTAGTTACCAGAGAAGGAAGCACCAACATCTGGGTTTTCAAAGCCAAGAGGACTCAACAGCTGCCCAGAGTCTCATCTGGCTAAATCACACAACTTTTCTCATAAGTGAGCCCCAAAACAAAACCTCGCCTCAGATGTATATATAGCCTTCTCCAGGGTCAGAGAACATCACAACCTTTGTGACCCACTGCCTAATTACAAAGTAACAAAAGTCAGGCCTTCCTGAAAAACAAGTCTCTCCTAAGCAAGCTTCTCTTGTTGGGCTCCAAGTACCCGTTAAGGCACAGGAAAGATCTTCAAATTCCTTTACCATTACAAGTAGACAGAGTCCTAAATTTAGTGCCCAAGGAAAGGAGGTTAAGCCTCCCTCTCCCCCCACAAACACACCCAGGAATTTACTATCTGGGTGACTCTGGGCAAGTCACCTAACCTTTTTCAGCCTTTTTTTTCTCATTGGTAAAATGAAGAATATAATAGCATCTCCTTCCAGGATAACTATGGAGATCAAATGAAATCAGGTGTGTAAAACACCACACACCTTAAGGCACCATATAAATGTTAGCTATTGTTACTATATCTAGGGAGTTATCCTTATTAATCATAGAATTATGCATTTAGAACTGGAAGGGACCTCCAGAGTCTCCCTGGCTCAACCTCCTCATTTTACAAATGAAAGAGAGGTCCAGAAAGGTTAAGTGATTTGTTCAATGTCACATAAGTAGTGAATGGAATTAGCACCCAGATCATAGGATCAGAGATCAGAAGGTGAAAGGGGCATTTAAAAGAAGTGACCTCTTCTTTTACGGATGAATGACCTGAGGCCCAGGGAAAACAAATAACTTCACCAAAGTCACAAAGGTAGGAAATATCAGAGATAAAATTTGAACCCAGGTCCTCTGATTCCCAACTCATTTGTCCACTATACCATCACCATATACTTTTCCCTTCTCCTTACCCCATGAACGCTTTGTGGTAGAGAAACCGGGAGAGGTATGGAAGGGAGAGGACAGACATGATGGTAGGAGGATACCCAGGCTCTAGGCTGGGATCCTGAGCTCCTTCTCAATTCCCATCTCCCCCACAGACCTGGGGAGCATCACACTGGGACATGATGGATTTCCTGTCTGCCTTCAAAGGGCTCTGGGTTTATTTGCAATAGGGACCTTGAATCCTGCTCTGGTCATAAACGTTGTTTATTTTGACGAAGACCTCCTGAAAGGGGGTGGTGGTGTGATGGGGGTCAGAGAAGATCATAAAACCTTTCCTGATTAAGAACCTTTAGATGGGCTAAGAATTTGAACCTTGGTTCCAGAGGGGGCTTCTGGTGTGTTTGGGGGGAGAGGTAAAAGGATTGGGAGGTTTTGGACCTCTGGATCTCAGAGCCCTGTAAAGCAGTTAAACAAAGGTTGGAGGGGGTGACCCTCCTGTAACCTTTCACCAGGTGGGGGTAGCTGATAGGAACTGGATGTGATGAATTTGCCCACCCAGTGGGGTGTGACCAGCTGCTGACTGGGGAGCCTGTTGTTGTTGAGGAGGGTCTGAGATAGGAGAGGACAGTGATCCTGGGGTAAAGGGATAAAAAGCCATCTCCTTCCCAGCTACTTCACACCACCTTTCCTCCTCACCCTGTGTGAGAGCTGGGGACAGATTTCCTCCAAGGCCAACAGACACAGCTAGGTGTAGTAGTAGAGTACGGGACCTGAAGTCAGGAAGTCTTGAGTTCAAATTCTACCTTAGACACTCTATAGCTATGTGATCCTGGGCCTAAGATTGTTCACCTATAAAACAAGAAGATTGGACTTAATGGTTTCTTCTAGTTTTAAATTTCTAATTCTATGGTTCTATGACTGGGTATAGGATGGTATCTACAAGTAGGAACTGTCCTCTGAGGACAGGGGAGTGCTTCCAGGTTCATTTGACTTAGCTTCCAAATGGAGATGGACAAGACTGACTTTGGAGAAAGAATCCCTTCCTAAACCCATCTCTGACCAGGGCCTTCCAAGACTGTCTGGTCTTTGCCTTTTTAAATTGTATGTGTGGGAATGAGCAACTGACTTTCTCTTACCCCATATGAGCAAAAGATCATGTATTTAGAGCTAGAAAGAACTTTAGAAGTAACTCAGTCTAAACCTCTAATTTTTTTTCTTACAGGAAACTGAGGTCCAAGCTTGTATAGATAGTATACTGCAGAACCAAGACTTTAACCCAGATCCTCTGACTTTGAATTTTGTTCAGTTTCTACTGATTTCAGTTTCCTGGTCCATACCCAGGGTAGAGGGTGTTGGGGAAAGGATTAGGAGGAAAAGATCTTTCTTCAATCTGAAGAGATGCTGACCCGTTCCATCCCAGACAAAGCTGGAAAGTAGCAATTCAAGGTCTTTAACCACCTTAGAGGGCAACTTTAAGAACTTGGGTAATAAAGGAATCAGATGCTGGCGGTCCTTTTGGGAGGCCAACTCTCCCCTAATCCAGTTGCTTCATAGAACATCACCTACCTCCAATGAACCCAGAGCTTTCTAATAGACCTGCCAATGGGGAGTGGGAGAGTGGTGGTGGCATTAATCTTTAAAAGTATCTGAGATCAAGAATTTAGGGAGCTTCCTTATCCTTGGAGAGAGGAAGATGGAGTTCAGGTGGGGAAACTGAGTCTCTTTTGTTCAGTCCACCACAGAGATGGAGAACAGCCAGGCAGATGTGCTTAGAGAGAACACTAGATAAGAAGACAAAACACCAAACAGATGACTAGGTCTTTGAAGCATCCCACTTCAGGGAACTTTCTCTAAGGAGCCCAAATCTAGGCATCCAGAGGAGAAATTGCTCTGTGTCCTGGCCTCTTGGAGGTAGGTCCTTTGGGCTTAGACATATATAGTACAGGAGGTAGATGACAGCCTTGTCCTGGGTCCAGCAAATGGGGCATTCTTTTGCCCCTTTTTCCTAGTTAGGGCAAGACCCCAGATAAAGCTCATAAACAATTTCCCAGGTTTCATCAGCTGGGATTTCTGAACTACAATGACTCTAGGGTTGGAGGCTGGTGTGGGCAGGTTGGAAGAACAAAGTGTGAGGCTTATTTTAAAATCTTGCCTTTATTTTGTCTAAGTTACTCATTTCCCCTCTATTTAAAGACCCCACCCCTCCCCACTCACCCCTTCACTCATGGATCCACTCAGATGTTGGCAGTTGCCCTGTGGGTGAACTCTGGGATCTCCCTCCGGTGGACAAGACTCGAGAAGAACCCAAAATGGAGAGTGTCACCCCATGTTCCATTCATCTCCCTACCCCTTATTCCTCTCACTCCTTCTAACTAATTTATCCCTTTTGGCTCTTTTAAAATTTTATTTTATCCCCTTTCCCCACTCCAGCTCCTAAGAAACACACAGAGAAGAAGGGGAAGGAGAAAGAAGAAAATGAGTCAGTAGAAGAAAGGGTGGAAGAGGAGGAAAAGGAGAAAGAGGAAAAATGAGGCTTGAAAGGGAGCTTTTTTTTTTAAAAGAAGGGAGAAAGGAGAAGGAAACAGAAAGGATCAGCAGTGTTTGAGGAAAGGCCCATAGAGAGTAGCATAGATCAGAGACCCTATGTTGGAAAGGATCCAGTGATAGGGAACAGGTAGAGACTGAATCTGTTGGCACAGACTGGGTCTGGAGACCCAGCTGGGGTGGGAAAACTTCAGGAGACCTGGACAGGTGTCAGGGATAAGGATGGAATGGAGCTGTATTCTAGGCAGGGCCTCACCTAGGCTTCTGGGTTCTCTGCCCAGGGAGTGGTTTCCTCCCTTCTGAGTGATGCTTAATCAATACGGTGCCATGGATGCTGTCAATTGTCCACCAGTCTGCACTCTGAGGGAGTTTCTCATCCAGGGTGGTCTAGACAGGCGAAGACTCCAACATAATGGGAAGCAGACTGGCAAGGTGGGAGATGCCAAAGAGGCCAGAGGAAGCAAGAGCGTCTTTAAACCCTTCCCTTCAGGAAAGAGCTAATGGTATTTTCCTGTCTCCTCTACCTCGAGTGACTAAACACGAACCTCAGCAATAGCCCCATGCCACTACTGCTTCTATGAATGGATGTGCCTTTCCCCTGGTTACAAGGGCTATTATATTTTCCTTTTTTTTTTTAGTTATTATTCAGTTTCAGTTCCTTTCTTCCTTTCTTTCTTTCCCTTTCTTTCTTTCTTTCTTTCTTTCTTTCTTTCTTTCTTTCTTTCTTTCTTTCTTTCTCTTTGCTTTTTTGGAGGGAGGAAGGCAGGGCAATTGGGTGACTTGCCTAAGGTCACATGGCTAGTGTTAAGTATCTGAGGCCAGATTTGAACTCAGATCCTCCTGACTCCAGGGCCGGTGCTCTATTCATTGTGTCACCTAGCCATCCCCTCAGTTATTTTTAATAACTAAATTTTTGTGAATTCATAGATTTAGAGCTAGAAGGGCCTTGGAGGTCATCGACTCCAACCCTCTCATTTTACAGACGAGCAAAGTGAGGCTCTGAGGACCTCCATGATTTGCCCAGGGTCACACAGCTAGTAAGTGTCCGAGGCAGGATCTGAGGCCAGGTCTTTCTGACTCCAGGTCTAGTACTCCAAGCACTACACCATTTTGCCCTTAAGTATTTACAAATGCCCTTGGCATATATTATCTCACTTTTGGCTCACCACAGCCCTGTGAAATGGGCAAAATGGATATTATTGTCTCCAATTGTCAGATGGGGAGACCGAGGCATAAAGAAATTAAGCTAATGAGAGGTTATCGCCATCCTGACACAGTCTGGTTCCTACCTACTCTTCCAACCTCATTACTCCCCTTTACTTACTCTCATTCCCAAACTGACCTACTAGTTGTAGGCCATATATGCATATATGACATTTCATTTCCCGCCTATGTGGTTTTGCACAGGCTGTGCCCCATGCTTGGAATGCCCTCCCTCCTCAACTCTAACTCTGAGTTTCCCTGATTTTCTTTTAAGTCTTAGCTCAAATTCTACCTTCTACTGAAAGCCTTAATCACCTAATGAATACTTTTTGATTGATTTGACTGCTTCAACCAAGGCCCACTAGAAATAACCTTAGAATGTGGAAGTTCTGGCTCAAGGAGGCTCAGACCTGGACTAGTACCTCCTCCTCTTCCTCTTCCTCCTCTTCTTCCTTCCTCTTCCTCCTCCTCCTGCTGTTCTCCTAGGTCCTCCTATGCTCCTTTCCCCCTCAGACTCAAGGCCTATTTGGGGGAGAGATGAAGAAAGATGATTATCCTGGCCATTTTAGACTATAAGCTCCCAGAGGGCAGGAGCAACCTCCAACTTTCCTCATCTAATACTCATGCACTTAGTTCTATTGCAGATGTTGTATGAGTGGGCTTGATATATGGAGAGATAGATCAGAGGAGAGGCAAGTCAGATAAAAGATTGATGAAGGGGAGGAGAGCCAGGAGGAGGCTGGGAATGGACAAAGATGACAGTGATGACCACAAATACCCTTCCCCCTCTACCCCACCCCCGAAGATTAAATAGGAACATGTCCTGTGGAGCTGAGGTTACTACTGGTCTATAGACTGGTGGGTTTCCTATTTGCTTCCCCTTTGGGGGACCCCACAGGGGTGAGATCCAGGTCCCTGGAGCCACCATCTGATTTATCGGGTGATAATGCTCTTTTATGGGATGGGACAAAGTGGTGTCAGCTCAGGGGGCTGCCATAAATCTCAGCTCTCTGGTCCCCTCTCCTTCTGTTGTTCTTGTCCTTGTGTTCCCTATTGGGATTTATGGCAGAATTAGCCTGGACCTTGGGGGCTTGGGTTCAGGTTTGGAGTGAGGAGAAGTAGTACAATATGTCTTTTCTCCCCTGTGGGGAGAGGGAGAAGGAGGAGAGAGGAAAAAAAGAAGAGAGAGAAAGAGACAGAGGGAGAATAGAGAAAAAGAGTGAGGAAGGAAAGAAGGGTGGAAGGGAGAGAGAGAGAGAGAGAAAGAGAGAGAGAGAGAGAGAGAGAGAGAGAGAGAGAGAGAGACTTCGTTGGGAGCATGTAGTATTCATAGCTGGTCCATTGAGTGGAAAAGAGGGCTCTGGGTCTAGTTCTTGTGAGCCCAGCAAACTAGCCCAGTCTCACCACCTTCTTCTTTGGATCTCTGGTGAGGGATGTTTGCTGTGCATAACCAAATGCTGGGGCGGGGGGTTGGTGGGGGGGAAGGAAGGGAGGGACAGGTCTGCTGCTGTAGGTCTTTATCTGTAAATACAGTGTGGTATATAGTAGGGAAGGAGCCCTGGATCTGAGGTTAAAGGGTTTGTTTAAATCCATCTCCAATTGTCTGATGTGACCTTGAACAGTCACTTTACTTTTCTGAGTCTCAGCTTCTTCATCTGTAAAATGCGGGCATTGGATTCATGACTTCTTTTTTTTTTTTTTGGAGAGGGGAAGGAAGGGCTGGGATCATTTTTGACTTGGCTTTTTGGGCACTTTTAACTTTGACTCTTGATGCATTCATGAGAGCCTCACCTATTTTTAATTTTATTTTTCAGATAAATTTTATTGATCCCATTTATTTGTGTATCACCTCCACATTCCCTTCCAGAGAACCATCCCTTATAATAAAGAATTTTTTTACATTTTATTTATTATTTTTAAAAATTCTGACCATAACAATTCCATTCTCCTCTTCCCACCCACCTCTGCCCCAGGTACTTCTGGGTACAGAGCAGAAAATTTTAAATTTAAAAATTTAAGAGTCTAAAGGACTAAGGCCAGCTCCCTCTCCTCTTCTGCTATATTCAGTTCATCACTGTGGTCACGTTGGTCACATCCTCATCATGGCCCAAAGTGAGGAAATAGAAGCTGAGACATCCGTTGAGATCTTCTAGTTCCAAAGGGAATTTCTATCTGAGTTGGTAAACTAAATTCATGCTATCGTCTTACTTGGACAGTGCTATCTAGACGTTTGGCCCTTACTCTGCCTATGTGAATATTCCATGGACCTACTTGATAGATAGTCATGGTGTTGGAGCTGGCTCACATTAGCTTAGGTGAGAGCTGATTGTTAAATTATCAGTGTGAACATTTATACCTAGGAAACTGAAAAACACTACAGATCAGGGCTTGATTTATGGTTTTGTTGATGGTCTAGACTTAAGAAAGTGAGAGAGAGAATGTAGTAACACAGATTAAACTTTGTGTCCTATGCATGGGGGTTTCCTGCCTCATCCTGGCTCCCTGCCTCCCATCTCCAGATCAGGTTGTGAAATGCAGCATGAAGGGAGTAGGGGGCAGGTAATAAGATGATGGCTCTTTGGGGGTAAGGAGGGTTCTGTTCCCAGACACCCACAGAACATGCCGTACAGAGTGTTCATAGGGCCCCAGATACTAAAGAACTAGAAAACAAAGTTCTCACCCCTAAAGTCCCTGGCACTCTCAAATGGCTCAATCAAACTGATTTTTATCAAGAAAATGACTTTAAGAATCAAAGGCTAGGGAATGAAGATTCGTGGTTTCAAATACAATTATCTTTTTGTATTTTATCTTTTTTTTGAGGGAGGAAGGCAGGGCAGTTGGGATTAAGTGACTTGCTCAAGGTCACACAGCTAGTAAGTGTTAAGTGTCTGAGGCCGGATTTGAACTGAGGTCTTCCTGACTCCAGGGCTGGTGCTCTATTCACTGTGCCACCTAGCCACCCCTCTTTTTTTATATTTTGATGTGTGTTTGGAAACGCTCTTTTTGTGTTCAATAGATAAATAAATAGATAGATAGATAAATAAATAAATGAACAAATGAATGAATGAATGAATGAATGAATGTCTAAATAAATAAATGCATTTATAATGAAGGGGAAGGGAAGGGAATAAGCATCTTTATACTGCACCTACTATGTGCCAGGCCCTGGGCTAAGCATTTACATATATTATCTCATTTGATCTTCACAACGACCTTGTGAGGTAGATGCTGTTATTATCCTGAATTTACAGTTCAGGAAACTAAGGCAGATAGCAGTTAAGTGACTTGCTCAGGGTCATATGTTTGAGGTCACATTTGAACTCAGGTCTTCCAGGTCTAGCACTTGATCCATTGTACTAATTCACTGATAATAAATTTAATATATTAATCTGAATAGAATGGAATTAATTAGAATAACAATTATTTTAAAATTTATTTTAAAGAAATATCACTAAAAAAGATGCATTACCATTTCCTTGGCCACACTATACTTGCTGGACCACTGAGCCTTTCCATCTGGCTCACATATAAGAATTGTCTCTCCCAATAGAATGTGAACTCCTTGAGAGGAGTGACTGTCTTTGCTTTTGAGTTTGTATCTTCAGTGTTAGCACATTGTTTGTTACTTAGTAAGTACATAAGAAATATCTTTCCCCCCTCCCTTTTTTCCTTTCTCCTTCCTTCCCTCCTTTTCTCCTTTCTTTTTTCCTTCCTTCCTTTTCTTTTTTCCTTCCTTCCTTCCTTCCTTCCTTCCTTCCTTCCTTCCTTCCTTCCTTCCTTCCTTTTTTCCTTGTCCCAGTCCTCTGGGAATTTACAGTAAACTTAACTTCCATGGATGGCTTAGAGCAGTGGTTCTCAACCTC
The DNA here is from genome assembly GCA_028646515.1 of Pseudochirops corinnae. Classification (NCBI taxonomy): domain Eukaryota; kingdom Metazoa; phylum Chordata; class Mammalia; order Diprotodontia; family Pseudocheiridae; genus Pseudochirops; species Pseudochirops corinnae. Next base: position 236,985,015 of record CM053586.1, on the reverse strand, counting down.
CCTAATGCTGCGACCCTTTAATACAGTTCCTCATGTTGGGGTGACCCCCAGCCATAAAATTATTTTTGTTGCTACTTCATAACTGTAATTTTGCTACTGTTATGAATCGTAATGTAAATATCTGATATGCAGGATGTATTTTCATTGTTACAAATTGAATATAACCCATGGGTTGAGAACTGCTGGCTTAGAGGAAGATTTCTTGCCCTTGGCTACGAATATTTTTACCTATATCTCACTCTCTTGGCGACATCTCTTACATGTTTGGATGCCTCCAAGAGTGTGAACCTGGAACAGGTTTACAAGATATACTTTGTGTGTGTGTGTGTGTGTGTGTGTGTGTGTGTGTGTGTGTGTGTTGGTGGCAAGAGTACCTTATCACATGCCTGAGTGAGAATGTCAGGCCAAGACAGCTTGGGGATTCAGGCAGATATGCTGAGCCACAAATTCAGTTTAGTTTGTCCAGAGAAGTGTTAAGTTTCCTTCCAGTGAATTATGCTTTTGATTCTAACATGTCGAGGTGACTTGGGCTTGCAATGTTGCCTGAACTGAAGAGGGATGTCTCAGCTGTCAGGCAGAAATGAAGAAGGGAAGAGATGGGGAGAGGAAAAAGGGTAAAGAGAAGGAAAAGGAAGGAGGAAAGAAAGAGGAAGGGGGAAAAAGGAAAGAAAGGGAAAATGAAAGGGAAGGGAACAGGAGAAAGGACAAACATGGGAGGGAAAGAGAAAGGGAAAAATGAAATAAAGAAGAAAAAAGGGTGAGACTTAGGAGAAAGGGAGGGGAAAAGAGATCTCGTCCCCTACTATTCTACTCCCACCAACCTCTTCCTCCTTTGAACTATCATTCATGAAACAAATGAAAAATATGTGTCGTAGAAAGAGAATTAGAGTCAGGAACCTGAAGCCCCATTTCTGACATTATGGGTTTTATGACCTGGTCAAGTTATTTAACTTCTTGGTGCTCTGGGCAACTCTCACAGATGTTCTTAACCTGGGATCCTTAAAATTGAGGGTTTTAAAAAACATTTTGATATCTGTATTGAATACATTTGGTTCCTTTTGCAATCTTATACAATTTATTTTATGCATTTAACAATATTACTCTTTGGGCTTTACCATATTGCCAAAAGGCCCATGGCCACCCCCCACCCTCAAAGGCTAAGAATCCTTGCTCTGTAAGTTGCTGATCTGTATTGGTAGAGGGAGTTTCCTATGCCAATAAAATCAAAGGTCCTGTCCTTATCCATATCCTTACCTTAGATGCAATTCATTGGCATTTAGTGTTCTATTTATTTGGTCCTATCTATTTAGTTCTATTTATTTGGTCCTAATGTAATAACATCTTGCACTATTAGCCCACTAGGCAGCATGTGTGTTGGGTGTGTGTGTGGGCATTTTGTTATCTCCCCTTCTGGACTGCAAGACCCTTGAGAAGAGGGCCCTTGTCTTGGTCATATTTTATACCCCCTAGTGCTTATAACAGTTCTAGCTGACGATCAGGCATTCCATAGATCTTTGCTGAAAGACAGAGAGGAGAGGAGAGGAGAGAGACAAAGACAGACAGAAAGCGACAAAAGTAGAAAGGAGGGGAGGGGAGGGAGAGAGAGACAGAGACAGACAGAGAGAGCCAAAGAGGAGGGAGGGGGAAGGAGAGAGGAGGAAGGGAGGGAGGGAAAGAGAGAGAGACAGAGAGCAGACACCTCCATCTAGTCCTTGCCAGTGCCCTGATCATTTTCTGCCTCCTTCCTGGCTACCCAAACATTGTGCTGGGCTCTGTCCTCAGTTAAATATATGGAATTATCTATTAACAATACTTCAATATTTATTACATTGATTTCACTTTAAATGCTTTGTAAATCATAGCAAAAAAAATAATGGCCTTCCAACAGAGAGTCATATACCGTAATCAACTGGAAGAAAGTCGGCATTGTAATTTAAAAGAAAAAAAATCCTTATGTGAGTCTCGTTTAAATTAAGAGACAGGACGTGATTCCAATAATAAGGCCCAAGTGAGGCTAGTTTTTCTTGGCAAATTAGTAGAGGTTTTAACTGGAACTGAAAAGGTGTTAAGGTGGAACACTGACCTTATTAGACCTTAATTATTTTCTGTTGTTATATTATAGGAGCTGAGGATTTTTCCCCCCAAAGTGGCTATGTTAAGGCATGTCTCAGAAATTTTGGTTTTATGGAGATATCACTCCTCTAGCAGCATTAGTGAGTTGGAAATCAGACACTTCACCCTTTTCCCCTTCTTCCTTATTGGCCCTCCTAGTCCTTGCCCTTACTTTTTTTTAGAAAAGTGGCCCCTCCCCCATCCTTGAAAGCCTTGTGCTCTTCCACTGCCACCCCCATTCCTTGCACGATTGCTTGGTCTTTGAATCTCCTCCTATTTCTTCCTTTTGACCTAAGTAGTACTTTCCCCATTTTGCATTTCACTTTTCTAGATAGACAGCTTTCCAAAGCTGAGAAAGAGAGGTGATAAACAAATTGGTAATGAAAGGATTGGGGAAGGGAGTGGTAGAGCTGAGCTCCAGAGACTGGGAAGACCCTCTCTCTTTTACCTCCAGATTCTATCTTCTTTTCTGTGCTTGAGGCTGAAGATGATAGACTGAAAGCTGCTGCTGGTGGTGATGGGGGGCATTTCTTTCTCTTTTTTTTCCTTTTTTTTTTTTGGAGGGGGGAAGGCAGGGCAGTTGGGGATAAGTGACTTGCCCAAGGTGACACGGCTAGTGAGTGTTAAGTGTCTGAGGCCGGATTTGAACTCAGGTCCTCCTGACTCCAGGGCTGGTGCTCTATTCACTGTGTCACCTAGACACCCCTGGGGTGCTTTTCTGAGTGACCAGCCCATTAGACAGCAAATCCCACAATACGAACTCTTCCTTATCACAATGGGAAAGAGATAGATGATGGAGTGAGAATACTCTCCCAGGCCCTAGGGCATCTGTCCAGCTGCTCTTAGGGCTGTACAATGGTGGGGACTGGACCATAATTCCCATCACCTCCATCCCCAGCATGTGCAGCATGTGCATATGAATGAATGAATGAAAACTGCATTTGTAAAGGGCTTGTGTTGGATGAAAAAAGCAAAAACAAAAAACAAGCAAGCAAAACAGTCACTGTTCTCAATGAGGTTCTAATAAAGAATGTAACACACATAGGAGAGTTAAAATTGGGAAGGGAGGGGTGTCATGGTGTTCTTGTGTTGCTGTGGTTAAAAAAAATTGTCTGGTGGCTGCCTTTCCATCTCTACTGCCTCTACTATAAGTAGGCTGGCTGTCAGACAAATAGACAGCCATTCTTTGTTCTGTACTCAAAGCCATTCCAGCTTGATAGGATTGTGAAGATCTTACAATGCACTGACATAAGCATTTATTAAGCACCTGTTGAATATACAGAAGATACAAAGACAAAAATGAAATAGTCTCTATTCAAGGAACTTACATTTTACTGGGTGGGGATGAGGAAACATACAACATTCACATGTATAAGTATGTACAAAATAAATGGAAGGTAGCTTTTTTTTTCTGGGGAAGGTGATACTATCAGCTTTTGGGGAGGGAGACATGAGATTAGGAAAGGACTCACGGAGAATTCATGGTGCTTGAATTTAGCTTTGGAAAAACACTAGGCACTCTAAGAGGTGAGAACAAGAGTGGGGGGAGCGCATTCCTAGCTTGGGACAGCTTGTGTAAATGCTGTGAGGCTAGAGGTAGATTGTGTCTTGTGAGGAATAGGCAAGGCCTATTTGACTGGACTGAAGAATACCTGAAAGGGAGTAGCACATAAAGTTGGAAGGGTAAATTGGAAATAGATTGTGAAGAAGTTTAAACTACAAATTAAAGAGGACCAAACTTTCAGTTCCATCACAATTTTGATCAAGTGCCCACTGGGTGTAGATGTGACAACTAGCTCTAGGGACCAGAGCCACTAACCCTTTTCTGGATGTAGAAGAAGGGAAAGGGAAGGGTATGAGCCATTTGAATTGCAGTCTTCTCTTCCTAACAAGTGAACTTTGGATGAGAGTATAGGAGCAGCACTCACTGAGAGTTCTAAAAGCCCACAATCTCGAATCTCAGAGTTGGAAGGAACCTCCCATATCATCTAATCTAATTTGTAACTGCCCAGCCTCCATCTGAAGACCTCTAGGATGGAGGAATCTCCCACCCTCCAACTGCTGCTCATTCTTTTTAGACAGAGCTAATTAAGAGGTTTTCCCATACTTTGCTTCTCACACCTAAATTTGCCCTCTGGGGTCAAGCAGAACAAATCTAATCCCTCTTCCAAATAACACCCTTTCAAATATTTGAATACAGCTATTGCCTTTCCCCCTGTGGCTCAGTGAATAGAGTGTCAGGCCAAAATCAGGAATACTCATCTTCCTGAGTTCAAATCTGGCCTCAGACACTTACTATTACTCATTGTGTGACCCTGGGCAAATTACTTTACCTTGCTTGCCTCAGTTTCCTTATCTGTAAAATGAGCTGGCAAAGGCAATGACAAACCATTCCACTATCTTTGCCAAGAAAACCCCAAATGAAGTCCCAAAGAATTGGACACAACTGAATAACAAAACCTCCTTCCCCCTGTGTTTTCTTCTCCAGACTGCATATTCTCAATTCCTTCCATTGTTCCTTATATGCCATGGTCTCCAGTGTGATTTCCATCCTGGATGTTTATCAATGTTCTTCCTAAAATGTGCTGTCTGGAACCGACACAATATTCTAGATGTGTCCTGATCTGGACAGAATGCAGTGGAATCTTCCCTTCCCTCATAATGGACAACATGCCTTCCTCAATGCAGTCTAAGAACAGATAGAACTCATTATTTTTTATTAATTAATTTGTTTATTTACTTTTAGTTTACATCATTCAGTTCCACAGCCCCTTGAGTTTCAAATTTTCTCCCCCTCTGTCTCCCCACCCCCCATGGTGGCATGCAGTCAAACATTGAATCTACAAATACCTTCACATTAAACATTAGTCAGGTTGTAAAGAAGGATTATAATCAATGGAATGAACAATGGGAAAGAGGAAACAAAGCAAAACAAGAAAAAGAAAGAGAGCAAGTAGTTTGCTTCAATTTGCATTCAGACTCTGCATCTCTTTCTCTGAATGTGGATATCTCCTTCCATCTTGAGTCTTTTGGAGTTTGTCTTATAACCTTACATTTCTGAGAGGAGTCCAGTCTATCAAGGTTAGTCATCACATATACGTTGTGTCTGTTATTGTGTACAAATTTCTCCTGGTTCTGTTCTTCTCACTCAACATCAGTTTGCATAAGTCTCTCCAAGTTACTACAAAGTCTGTCTGCTTCTCATTTCTTATAACACAATAGAATTCCATTACATTCATGTACCACAACTTGTTCAGCCATTCCCCAATTGATAGGCATCCCTTTGATTTCCAGTTCTTTGCCACCACAAAAAGAGCTGCTATAAATATTTTTGTACATACGGGTCTTCCTCCCACTTCTATGATTTCTTTGGGATACAACCCCAGAAGTGGTATTGCTGTGTCAAAGAGTATGCACTTATTTATAGCCTTTTGGGTATAGTTCCAGATTGCTCTCCAGAATGGTTGGATAAATTCACAACTCTACCAACAATGCCTTAGTGTTCCAATTTTTCCACATTCTCTCCAGCATTTATCATTTTCCTGTTTTGTCATCTTAGCCAATCTGGCTGGTGAGATGTACCACTCATTATTTTGACTGCATTGCCACACTGTTTACTCATTCTCTCACACTGAACAATCCCAGGTCTTGATGGTGGAGCTTCTTAGTTAGTATTAGTTACTTCTTTCCAATAATTCCTGTATTCTTCCATTTGATCTCGTACTATCTTAGCTCTCATGCTCACGATGTCTTATATGTTCTAAATGAGCTGCCAACCCTTCTATGATGGAGCTAGCCCATCTCAAGCACAAAAGAAAATAATTAGCTCAGGGAAAAGAAGGATGTAACCCAAACCAGTAACTTGGTACCCTCTTATAGACCTGGCCTATTCCTTGTTCTCTGCATACTCACAGGCTTGGGTTCTTCTTTCTCAGTGGAGTGGTGTCAGTGGTATGTGTCAGTGGTAACAGGGGATGGGGTGGAGTTGGGTGGGTAAGTGGGAATAGCTGGAGGGAATAGAAGGATTGAGACAGTGATCCCAAATCAAAGGAATAGAAGTGGGAACTCAGAGAACACTTGGGAAAAGAACCATCAGAATTCTCTTATGTTTAAGCAGTGTGGTGGTCGTGTAGATGGAGACATCCTTGGAGCAAGAAAAGACAAGATAGTTCTGATGCTAAGTGGTTGTGTGACAGTGCTTTAGTTCAGGGTCAGGCAGACTCAGATAGAAACTGATGTTTGTGGCTTCCTATTGGCTTAGAAACCCACAAATGAACATTATCTATGTTGCATTGTATTTTAATTTGTTTTATTAAACATTTCCCAATTACATTTTAATCTGATCCCCATTATACTTGGGAGTTTTGCTGGCCATGACTTGGACACTTCTGCTTTGGGTTACTTATTTTAGAGAAGGCGCCCATCTATAACAGTAAAGAGTGTTTTCTTCCCCAGGAATTGCCTGTATCTATGAATCAGAGGTCTAATTTCTAACCTTGTCCCTCTGACAAAGACCAAATCCGTTCATCCCCCAGCTTCCAGCCCTGCCTCCCCAAGTGCTGGAGTTGGACTTTAGAGAGACCTTTTCTGATCCTTTTGGAGGCCAAAGGAAACAGGCAGCAAGCCAACTACTCCCTTCTCTCTTAGGGGTTATAGGGTATTTTTCTAGGTAACCCTAAGCCTATTTCAATAGATGATTCCCAATTTCCTCTTTGCATCACTTTCTTGTGCTCTAGACTCTGTCCAACTGGCATATTTAATCTTCCCTCCAACCTTACTAGAACGTCCCCCCCCCCCCAACTCCCTACAGGGGGAGAACTTGTTGTAAGTTGCTTTTGATGTATTTTTGATGTTTTTGATGCTTTTGAGTATGGCCAGGGCCAGCATATTTTTCAAATGCTTGGCCTCCTTCTCTTTGACCCTTTTTTCTTTCCTGTTGGTCTCCTTGGTCCTCTGCTTCCTTCCCTATAGCTTGTGGATTGGCTCATAGCTTTGGGTTCAGTCCCTAGCAAAGGAAACTTTCTTCTAGAGGAGTACTGTAGGACCCCTTCTGTGTAAGGTGACTATGTTTTCCAAATGGACATTTAGGATGCATTGTTTAATGAAGGATATGCCTTTTGCAAAGTCTTGTTACAAAATCTACCTCTACTTCTTGAAATGGCACCCCCCCACACATGAAATAGAGCAGTGACTATCCAATTTTTGGTCTCGGGACCCCTTTACAATACTAAAAATTATTAAGGACACGCCCAAAGGGATTTTGTTTATGCTATACCTATTGCTATTTATAGTACTAGAAATGAAAATGTCTTAGTATTATAACGAAAATAGTTTGGACCTCACAGAACCTCCTGAAAAGGTCTCAGGGACCCCCAGAGGTCCTCAGGTGACACTTTGAGAACCATTGCCCTGGAGAACCAACATGGACCCAGGATATCTCCCAGACGGGACTGGAAGAAAGGATACCTTCGGGCTCCTGACATTCAAGGAATCTAGATCGCTCTCAGCTTTGGGCTAGCTAGTCTTACTCTCCAGGTGGGTATCCCTCACTCTCATCTCCTGCTTTGCCTCTCCCCTACCCTCATCCAAGCTGAACCAAGAGGTGCCTCAGAGAGAATCCAGCAGATTCTGAGCTGTTTGTTTTGGGTTCAATGGAATCTCATTTACACGTGTTAATTGCAACTAATTGGCACTAATTGGATGAACAGGAAATCCTCTGGGAGCACTCATACCTTTAATTTGTAGTAAATATCATTAATTAACATATGCTAATTAGAGCCAATTAACATTGATTAAGGGTTGCCAGCTACTTGGAAAGTACAACTCGTTCAACTCTCCTCCCGCTGTTGGGTGCATTAAGTCAGCACAAAATATGATACATGAAGTCTAGGGGAAGGAGAGGGCTAGCATGGCTAGGCGGCATCTGCTAGGAGCACTAGTGGCTCAGCCAGCTTTCTGCCTGTCTTGTCACATCCCCAGCACCCTGAGCCCAGGCAGCAGTGAGTGTGAGAGGCTCCACAGCCAGGAGCCAAGACCCATGGTGTAGGGAAGCCAGACCACCATGCCCCCCCATAGGCAAGGGGCTCCAGACAGGACAATCTAGAAGGCAGGGAGATCTTCATTGTAAATCTTCTTGGGAGTATGGGAAGGGGCAGCAGGGACCTGAGTCCTTAGCCTAGACACTCTGCCAGTGAGACAAAAGCAGCAACAACCCCGCCCCCCCCCCCCCCAGCCATGTCCCAAACCCACCTATGCTGATGGATCAATGAGAGCCTGCAGGGAGAAGGAGGGCAGGTACCCTGACATAGACTTTCTTCACTCCATAGGCTGTCGGGAACAGGTGGTGATTGTTCCTCTGCTACATGACACAGAGGGTCTTGGGTGAAACTTCACAACCCTCTCTCCACCTCATTCCCTAATCCATGATCCCCTGATTCCATAGTATTAGAATCCACAAGACATAGAACGTTTTAAAGAGAAACTTCCTCTATGTTTCAGTGAGTTGGGTTGTTGCCCAGATTACCCAAAGAATTTGGAATAGTGGGGAAAAATCTTCTGGTCTAAGAACGAGATTTCAATTTCACTCTGTAACTCTCAATGAATACAATATTGGCAAATCATTTAACTTCTTCAAACCTCAGTTTCCTCATCTGTAAAATGGGAATGATAATACCTACATTACTTGATCTTTTGTGAGGATCACATCAGATAATACCTACCGCAGCAGGCAGAAGAGTGTCACACACTGAATAAAGGGAGATGGCCTACATTTTGCTGAAGTAACCAGGACCTAAGATAATGGGTTTTTAACAATTTTTAAAAATATCTTGGGCCCTTTTGGCAGTCAGGGGAAATCTATGGACCTCTTCTAAGAATAATGGGTTTTTGATACATAAAATAGAATACATAGGATTACAGAGGAAACAGTGATTGAAATGGTTATCAAAACATTAAGAAAAAAAAGGCTACCAACTCCAGGCTAAGAGTCCCTTGCCTAAAGACTGAGGAAGGATAGAACTGAAGAGGCTCTCTCCTTTATCCTCTCATAGCTCAGATGCCAGGAGCCAGCCTTCCTAAAACACAAGGCAGGGTGAGACATTTACACACACTCCCTCCAATTCCACACCCCCTTACTGACCAGAACTTTTTTTAAAATTAAATTTTATTTTATTTTATTTTTTGCTTTTTCAGAAGGGGAAGGCAGGGCAATTGGGGTTAAGTGACTTGTCCAAGGTTACATGGCTAGTGAGCGTTAAGTGTCTGAGGTCAAATTTGAACTCAGGTCCTCCTGACTCCAGGGCCGGTGCTCTATTCACTGCACCACCCAGCTGCCCCATGTGCCACCTAGCTATCCCTAGACAGAACTTTAAAGATCCCACTTACCAACCTGAGACCTGGGCAAATTGTCTCTCCCTTCTGCCAACAGATCCCACCTGGTCCAGAGTGATTCAAAACTTGCCTGGTTAAAGGTGTTGTTCATTCCTGAACATGATACCCCTTTGATCCTATAGACCAAAGCTGCTAACACTAGTGAGGCTTAAACCTTCATTTTTCCATCCACTCCCTATTTCGTTATCTCCTGGGCCTAAGTTGGATTTGTGGAGGTTTATTTACAAGGAGAAAAGTTTGGCTACTAGCAAAACAAATGGGTACAAGTCCCCTCAATGCAGTAAAGTTATTTGACTTTTACAGAAAAAGAAAAAGGCCTCTATTTACTGCATCTACCTAAGTCAGACATTTCTCCAATTCTTGGCAAGGGTTTGAATATGAGTCTTAGCTTCACAACAATCAGTCATGTTGTAATGATAAAATTTAGAAGTGCGATGGCCTCTTGTCTAATTCCTCATTTTGCAGATGACAAAGCTTATGAGTTGGAAAGATTTAAACATGATCAAGTGGATGGCAGAGCCAGTATTTGAACCCAGGGCCTCTGCCACCAAGACTAGGAATCTTTCTACTATATACCGTGATTCCTTCTCATCAGATGTCAAGAACTCCTATTCTTATAGATCTCCCTGGAGTCTTCAGGACTCTTCTTTTCAGGACTTCCTGCCCAGGGCTGTTTCTGACCCCATACTTTTCTCTGATTCCTTGATCTTTTCTCATGGGGGATGTTTTTCATACCTATGTTCTCACTCCCAGCCAATTGGGAAGCCTCTTGAGACTGGCCTGATACCATGCTTCCTAGCATGGGCATCCAGATATCACACCCATAGTCACTGACCAGTATATAATTAGAATGGGCTACTTCTCTCTAATATCAACAACTCCTCATCCCTGACCCCTAAATAAAGCAACTCAAATTTCCACTTCAAAATTTCTCCAAGACAACTCTTTCATCATAGAGAAATCTCCTTTCTTGTCCTGCTTTACATTTTGACTCTGGTCTTAGGAAAAAGAAAGTCAACCTGACAGTGAAACTAGGTGGTTATACCATGTCTAACGTCTTTAGTTTCTCCCCTTTGTCCCTCTGGACATGATTCCCTGTTGGGTTGTTGAGCTACAAAAGATGGCTTTGAAGTCATAGATTCTTTTGTGAAGGTGCTGTTTTTGCTCAGGTCACTGGATCACATCCCCACATATACACAAACACACTACTAATCCTTCTAAATGGATCCATCCCTCTATCCACCCATCTACCTACCTACATACTTATCCATCTAGCCATCCATTCCTCCATATCTCCTTCCTTTCTTCCATCCCTCTCTCCATCCATCCATCCTTCCCACTGTAGCCTTTCCTGCTAAAGCCAAAGAGTGCTACCACACTCTGCTTGTCCACCTGAGGGGCTGAGGGAAGGCTGCCAGTGAAGTTAGCAGCGGCTTAATTACCAAAGTGATTTTAATTTATTTTTGTTAATTATAATCTTATTAACCAATTAATTCAATCGAGCATACCCCTCCACACTACTTGCTCAATAAACAAGTCAGATGGTTGCTGGAATTGGTGGGAGTGAAGAGGAGGGAGCTTTGTCTCTGCACTGGCTGAGTGAGATGATGAATGTAAAAATACTTTGCAAACAATAAAGCCTTCTAAAACATTGTGTAGTTTTCATTGCTCATAATGTGATCATTGTTATTTTTGGCTTAGACTTGTGATATCATTGATTTCTTAGTGAGAAACTCCCTCTACCAATGGATATGAGCATCTGCTCTGCAGTTTATAGTCTGGGTGCTTACGGCGTAGAGAGGTTCAGTGGCTGCCCAGTTTATGCCAGAGATGGGACTCAAACCCAGGTTTTCTCTATCTGCTCTATCATGTTGCTTTTCATTATTATTACTATTACTTTAATCTTGGAAGGAGGTCTTTCCTATTCTCTGAAGAGTGTGAGTGTGGTGGCACATGCCTTTAGCTCACAGTACAGGGGAAACTGAAGTTGGTAGATACCCCGAGTTTGGGAGTTATGGATTGTAGCAAGGCTAAAGCCCATAGGGTAAGGGTGTCCTGCACTGTTCAGCACTGATATGGAGAGCCCCTGAGAGAGGGGACACCAGGCTGACTAAAGAGGGACAAGCACATCTAAGTGAGAAACTGGCAAAGAACAAAGCTTCCAAACTGATTAGCAATAATGTTGAGTCCTTTGGTGGTCCCTGAACCTCCAGCCTGAGCAAGATAGGGACACTCAGCCTCAAAAATAAAAAAGCGTCAATATAAGTGTGTGTTGGGAGTGGGGGTAGGTGTGAATGGATGATAACTCTGATTTCCTGATAACTATTTTTCCAAGTGGTGAGGAAACCTTGAAATCTTTTCACTTCTTTCCTTCAACTTCCTCAGAGCCAGGAGACCACACGGCCATAGCTCTGCCCTCCTTAAAGGTTTGAAGAAGCAAACCTGGGAAGAAGAGTCGCAGCAAGATCACGATTGAAACATCAGTTGCTGGATTTGTTTTGGGGGAGGTGGGAGTGAAGGGAAGAAATCCCTATTTTAATGTCTTGGAAAGGTGAAGAGACTATTTTCTAAATTCAGAATCTAGAACCCAGGTCTCTGAGAAAGCAGCACCCAAAGAGTAGTATCCATTTTGACTACAAATACATAATTGGAGATCACTGGGATGTTTGTAACCAGCATGGTGCAGTGATTAGGGCACTGGGCCAAGGGTCAGGAAGATTAGAGTTCAGGGGTTTTTAAGGTTTGCAAAGCACTTTAAATATATTATGTCACTTTATCCTCACAATAGCCCTGGGATATTATTATTTCTGTTTTACAGAGGAGGAAACTGTGGCAGACTGAGATTAAGGTGACTTGTCCAGGGTCATACAGCTAGTACCTGAGGCTGAATTTGAACTCAGGTCTTCGTGACTCCAGGTCCAGGTCTTATCCACTGGGCCACCTACCTATTAGCCTAGTTCTTGTTCTCTGGAATTCCATACTTTTATGTTCTA
>CM053586.1:236953733-236972021 GCA_028646515.1 Pseudochirops corinnae | reverse complement strand
TTTTATATAAACTTACACATGTCCCAAAACTCTGAGATCTCAAATGATTTAATATTTGGGTTTAAAAAAATTTAGGGGAACAGTTAGATGGTGCAGTGAATAGAGCACTGGCCCTGGAGTCAGGAGGACCTGAGTTCAAATGTGGTCTCAGACACTTAACACACTTACTAGCTGTGTGACCTTGGGCAAGTCACTTAACCCCAATTGCCCTACCTTCCCCCGTCCAAAAAGCAAGAGAGAAAGAGACAGAGACAGAGACAGAGACAGAGAGACAGAGAGATTAAGAGAGAGAGAGAGAGAGAGAGATCTGGCACTTCCCAGTTATGTGACCCTCAGTAGTTTCCTAGGCTTCTGAACTTTAATTTCATCATCATCTGTACATCATTCATTCACTTAACGAGCATTATAATACTTACACTACCTGCTTCACAAGGTTGTGAGGCAGGCATTTTATAGACCTTAAAGTGCTACTTAAATGCAGAATTATTATTATTATCAATTCCCATCTATTCAGACAACAGAGAAGAGAACAAAAATAGTCAATAATTCCCTATTGCTCTAGATTAAATTATAAATTCCCTCAGTCTGGAGTTTAAAATCCTCCACAGTCCAGTTCCTAACTTCCTGAACATTATTTCTCATAACATAGCATCCATTCAAGCAAAACTGGCCTATACTGGCTGTTATTTATCTTGTTCTATGTTCTATCTTCCCACATCCCATATCTTTACACAAACTATCCCCGCTGCTTGGAATACACATTCCTCACTCCTGCTGCCTAGAATTAGCAGTCCCCACTCTTGAAATTACTTTAAATATACCCTGCATTTAGTTGTATTCCTGGTTTATTCTCTTCTCCCCAACCCAAGTAGAATGTAAGCTCTTTGAGGGAACTGAAAACTGGTGGTTTGGTTTTGTTAAGTGCCCCCATATCTTATGCAGAGTAGATACTTAATAAAATAATTAAAAAAAAAAAATTAAATCGAATGCATCCATATAAAAAGATAAGACTCTGCATCAGTAGGATTTCTGCTTTGAGCCATTCTTATTGCAGAGGAGAAAGGTTATACTGAGTTAATCTTCCTCCTTTTCCTGGTTACCCTTATGAGTGATTTGCACCATGAAAGCTACAAGCCCTGGTCATAGAACAAAGTTGTTCTTTGTTTGCTGGGTTGTTTTGGGGTGTGTGTGTGTGTGTGTGTGTGTGTGTGTTAAAATACCAAGCTACTGGGAATGAAAGGAAGCAAAACTTATGGACCTAACTCTGATAAAAGTTCCCCTAATTAGCAAATTGGATAAGAGATGAAGACAGCATGAGAATCAGGGAGAGCTTGGTTTTACTCATTGATTCATTCATTCACCAAATATTTATTGGGTATCTATTCTGCCAAGCTCTGGCTAGGTGCTGTTTAGTCCCCTCAGTCAACAAGCATTTATTAACTGCCTACCATGTGCAGGTACCCTGCCAAGCACTGAGGATCCAAGGAAATAGATTATTTATTGAATTGGAAGCTTCCGATTATTTTCCCCAGAGCTCTTCTCTCAGTGACTGCAGTGAAAACTCAACTAGGAATATTTTGATTCATTGCCTATGAAATAAAGTACAAACTCTTTAGTCTGACATTTAGTCTTAAAAGCTCTCTACAATGTGGGCACAACCTACCTTATCTCCTATTACCCATTCCCCTGCACAAACCTCTCAGTAAGTCGGGGTGATCTGCTCATTGTCCCCTGAACAAATCATGCCATTCTCACCACCAAGTCTTTGCTCAGCCTGTTTCCCTCACCTGGAATTCTCTCTTCCTCCCTTTCTCCATGTTTCCAAACCTGCTTGGCCTTCAAGGACCAGCACAAGCAATGACTACATGAAGGCTTCCCAGATCTGCCACATTAGATAAATAGTATTGAAAAAAGTCTACTGTAAGTAGATTATTTGTAATTCAAAATATGCCTCCCCAACCCACAAGGTTCTCAAAGAAATAATGTTATAGGTAATGGATAGACATGTAGACTACTACATAAAAGTTCATTTAATCCATAATGTAGTTTAACTGGCTTAATGTAAAACCTAAATATAGCTCAAGGATCATAGAGACTAAACTGGGTTGACCCCATACTAGCTGTATGACCTTCTATAAATAAATCAACCTTTCTGGGTCTCAGTTCTTTCATCTGTAAAATTGGGGGGGGGGCAGCTGGGTGGTACAGTGGATAAGGCATTGGCCCTGAAGTCAGAAGGACCTAAATTCAAATCAGGCCTCAAACACTTACCAGCTGTGTGACTCTGGGCAAGTCACTTAACCACAATTGCCTCCAATTGCCCCCCCCCCAAAAAAAAAAACAAAGCCTAGAGGATGGGACTAGATGAACTCTGAAGCTATGATCCTGTAAACAATGTTTTTTGTAATACCACTCTGGAGACACCAGTAATTAATGTCTGGAGACACCACAGTGATATACCAGTAATTAAATGCAAAATAAATTTTTTGTTATTCAGTCATTTCAATCATGTTCAACTTTTTGTGATCTCATTTTTCAGGTTTTCTTGGTACAGATACTGGAGTGGTTTATGATTTCCTTTTCCAGCTCATTTCACAGATGAGGAAACTAAGGCAAACAAGGTAAAGTGACTTGCCCAGGGTCACACAGCTTATAAGTGTCTAAGGCCAGATTTGAACTCAGGAAGATGAGCCTTCCTGACTCCAGGCTCAGCAGGTTCTAGCTACTTTACCACATAACTGTAAAATAAGTACAAAGTAATTTCTGGAGGAAGGGAAAGGTTCAGTAGGAGACTTGAAATCAGGAAAACTTGGGCTCAAGTGTTACTTCTGACAAATACCAGCTCTGTAACCCTGGGTACATTGTTTAATCTCTGAATGTCCAGAAGCAATCTATAAAGAAGATACTGCCCTGCATTTGTCCAGTTTCTATCCCTAATTTTTAGAGAACTGGAAGGAGGCGGGACACTAACAACTGGTGAATGTGTACCTCAACTGAGGGGCAGCTAGGTGTCAAAGTGGATAGAGTGCCGGGCCTGGAGTCAAGAAGACTCCTCTTTCTGAGTTCAAGTGTGACCTCAGGCACTTACTAGCTCTATGACCTTGGGTAAGTCACTTAACCCTGGTTATCTCAGTTTCCTCATCTGTAAAATGAGCTGGAGAGGGAAATGGCAAACCACTGAGGTATCTCTACCAAGAAAACTCTAAATGGGGTCACAAAGAGTCGGACACAACTGAACAACATTCCAGTGCCTCATCTTGACATGGAGATAGGTCCTAACCAAGCTGTAAAGGCTTTGAATATGACCTGGTTGTAGAGTGTGAGTCTGGGGATGACAGACCAGGCTGGCTATGTTCTAAGAGACTCATCGCCCAAAGGTTTAGCCATAAAATGATGAGTTTTTTGGTCTCAGCAACTTACTAAAGCAATCTGCTGAAGCAGATGCTTCAATTAGCATAATACCTGGCACACAGTAGGGGCTTAATAAAGGTTTATCGATTGAAGTGCAGGGGGATTGTGATTTGTACCCATGTATGCAGGGAAAGCAGTGTGGCATAGGGCTCTATTACTTCCTATGTGGATTCACTGAACTTCTTCAGGTCTCAATTTCTTCATCTGTAAAAAATGACAGGGCTAGACTGGATGTCCCCAAGGTTCCTTCCAGTTCCAAGTTTATGATGCTACGATTCCAAATCACTCTCTGGGCTTCAGCTTCTTTTGTAAAATGAGTGGATTGGGCTGGATCTCTAAGTTTCCTTCCAGCTCTAAATCCAAGACCCTGTGATCTCTGTAACTAGATTATAAAATCCTAGATGAGCAGGAGTTAAGTTTCATGCCTGGGACACAGCAGGCATTTATTTCTTAATCACAACAATCTTCATTTCCTACCCGATCAATAAACAAGCATTTAGAGTTTCCCCACCCCTAGACTCAATTATTGTTTTCTTTATCTATATTCATATAGGCAAAAGGAAACAAGCACTTATTAATTGCCTACCATATGCCAGGCACTGTGGGGTAGGAAAGAGAATATGCATCTCTTAAGCACCTGTTATATGCCAGGGACTGTCCTAAGCACCTTACAAATACCTCCTCTGATGTAAGCACATGTTATCTCAACAAGACTGTAAGTTCCTTGAGGGCAGGGACTATTTCATGTTTGTCTTCGTATCCTCAGATCTTAACACAGAGCCTGGCACATCAAATTTGTTTGTTGATTTATTGACTGATATGCACCAGGCTGGGGATACAAACACGAAACAGTCCCTGCCCTCAAGGAGCTTACATTCTATCTAGAGAGACAACACACGCAGGTGTAAGTTCACACAAGATAAATTTGGGGAAAAATAACAAGCAGCTATATTTTCCCCTCCTCTCCAGCTCTGGCACTTTCTGTCTCTATGACTGGAAGTCAAAGAGACTAGAGGAATCATATGGCTGGGGGTCCCCAGTGGGGCTGTATCCGGGAAAGGTTGGGGAGGGGGATGGTGAGAAGGGCGTGGGTGGGCTCCCAGTTTGGCTGCAGACCACAGAGGAAGCAGCGGGATCCCCCCAACCCCACCTCCGACTTTGGCCCACTCCACCTCTTGCCCCTCCGCATGCCACTGGAAGCAGGAGTTTAAGCAGATTAGAGATGACGGCTGATAAATAATATTAAGACAGACACTTCCCAGCAGCTTTCAGACGGCTAAACGCGTATCCCCCGTGTGTGTGCGGGCGCCCCCCCTCCCTTCCTCTCTCCGCCCCCCGCTGCCAATGAATGGGAGTGGAGGCTGTGCGCGGGAGACAAGCGCCTGATGCAAATTGGCAGACAAAGAAGGGAGCAGTCGATATGGATTAGAATTAAGTCTCTCCCCTCGCCCCCCGGCCCAGTGCCCGAATTGATCCGCTCGCCTACCGCGCAAGGGCGCCGGGCCTGGCCAACAACGACAGTGGGGGAATAGGAGGGCGACTTTAGGCTGAGACAAGGGGAGCAGCGGGGGCCGGGGGGCTGGCCAAGTAAGCAGCAGTCCGGGATCCCGGGGAGAGCCAAGGGCGGAGAGGACCTTTAGGGAGGGGAGGTGGGCAGGGTTAGGAGGGGTTTGGGTAAAAATGAGGGGGAGGGCTATGGGGCTGAAGGGGGGCAGCTGGGGCTTCTCCGGCAAGGCCAGCTTTGCGCTGCCCAGGGTCTTCAGGGTTGTGGTGGGGGCTTTTCTCGAATCTGGGAAGATCAGCCCTGGGACAGCTAACTAGTTTGTTACCAGTGAATGACCCCTGTTGGATTTAAATAGGGAAATGAGGGAGATCTATGACCCCTCCATCGTTTAGATGTACACATCAGGTAGAGGCCTGCATGCCCATCTTGGGAGGGTCCTTATGCTATGGATCTGTATCTATATCTCAAGTGATTTCATTCATTCACTTCCTTCGGTGCTGTAGATAGCAACCTGTTTACTCCTCATCCTCACTCTCATGATGATCAATTTAGACCCAGTAAGATCTTAGAGATCCTCTAATCCAGTGGTTCTCAACCTTCCTAATGCCGTGACCCTTTAATACAGTTCCTCATGTTGTGGTGACCCCCAACCAGAAAATTATTTTCATTGCTATTTCATAACTGTAATTTTGCTACTGCTATGAATAGTAATGTAAATATCTGATATGCAGGATGTATTTTCATTGTTAAAAATTGAACATAACCCACAGGTTGAGAACCACTGCACCCCTTCATTTTACAGGCCATCATAATGACATATTTAGAGAAGATGAAACTGAAGCCCAAATAGGTTAAGTAAGACCTTGCCCAAGATCTCAAAGCTGGCCTTTGAACTTGGGTCCTCTGACCCAGCACTCTTTCCATCCTCTCTGTTTGGGATCCACTTAGGACAGTGGAGACCTTTGGGGTGGTATGAGAATGAGCCCTGGATTTGAGAGCCAGAGAACACAGTTCTTAATTTCCACTCTGCTGCTTATTACCTGTGTGACCATGGGCCAAGTCACGTAACTTCCCTAGGACTCTGTTTTCCCATCTATAAATAAGAGGGTTGGATTAGATGGCCTCAGATGTCCTTTCCAGCTCTAGAGCCAGGATCCGCTGGTTCATTTCAAGTCTTTTAACATTCCTAGTACTAGTGCTATGCTGGAGCTGTCCATTTGTTACCTCTCCCTCTTGATACATGACCAATCCTTTCCTGATCATACATTTCCTAGGTGATATCTTTTCTGCCATACTTGAGCACAAGTCATCATACCTACATGTACACATAACCATACACACACATCAGGCTACAGAATCCTAGGCATACTTCATAGATAGACACTATCTTATATGTCAGCGTTTCCCAAACTAATTTGGCCAAAGAACATTCTGAGACTTGAAATATATTGATGGGACCCATAAATACAGAAGCTCCCTTTGAAACCACAGTGCTTGGCAAAGTTGCCATGCAGAAAGAGGGTAGAGGCTTGTGAAAACACCCCGAAAAGTGGAGGTGAGGGTTTAAAGGCCTCTACTTTTTTTTTAAGGGATAATGTTTTGAATGAAGAAATATCGATGGGAAGTGGGTGGAGTGAAAACTATATACCTGCTGACAGCTGGGGGTGTTTTCTGTTTGTCCCAAGCTAGACCTTCTTTTCTAGGACACAGTAGTTATAGTTAAAACCTAGTTCAGTCCTCTCCCCACCCCATCTCCATCCTCCCATCAGAGAGTTCCTGGGCTGAATTGGGAGGGGAGGAAGGGGATTGAAGGATCTCAGACATAACTTATTAGCATTGAAATTTTCTCATGAAATTACCAATTAAACATTGAAGAACACTGGGGTTCTTCAGAACATAGTTTTGGGAACCCAGACAGACATTTATGCAAACACGTATTCTTGTGCAAGGACTCCACACTCAGTGCATTTTTTGTTAGATTAGATTTAAAATGGAGAGACCTAGATAAGAGCCCAGGATCTGCCAGTGACTAATTACATGGGTGAAAACAATGAACACTCCAGCAGGAAGCATAAGACTGAGGTCCTGGCCTGATGTGTAGCACATGCTGCCTCTCTCTGGCTCTCAGTTTCCTCAACTGTAAAATGAAAGAATAAATAAACAAGCAAAATGAAAGGTTTTACATTGTATCATCTCTGTTTGTTTTTTAGCTTGTGATCCTATGATCTTAAGGAATTTAACTCCTCAGTCTCAGTTTTCTTTTCTGAAAAATGGGTTTAATGATCCTACTTGCCTCACAGTTATTGTGAGTAGCTGAGACAATGTCCTTAAAGTTTTTATGGTTGTAAATCTCCCTACAAATGTTATTATCAGTGCCCAGAACTTGTGGTCCTACCCACCCTATTGATATAGATATAAATATGCATTTTAAAAACAGTTATAGACACAGACGCAAACATATAATCATAAACAGCCTGAGCTTAGAGGGAGAAAAAGGAGAAATGTAAGTGGTTTGGGTGTATTTATGGACCAGTAGGTGGCTCATTGGATAGAGCTCCAGGCCTGGAGTCAGGAAGACTTATCTTCCTGAGTTTAAATCTGGCCTCACACATTTACTAGCTGTGTGACCTTGGGCAAGTTATTTAACCCTGTTTGCCTCAGTTTAGTCATCTGTCAAATGATCTGAAGAAGAAAATGGCAAATGATTCCAGTATGTTTGCCAAGAAACCTCAAATGGAATCATAAAAAGGTAGACATGACTGAAAAAAATGACTAAACAGCAACAGTGTATATTATCCACCATATTGTTCTCCAGCTGGTATCATGGGTGTTAGTCTTGTCTCCCCAACTAGATTATGAGCATCTTGAAGTCAGGGGCTTCGTCTTATACGTCTTTGGTACCCAAACTCCACCCCCAAGGCTGTGCATGAGGATCCAGAAACAGATGCTAGGAAGAGCTCAGCAGAGAGGGAATCCAGAAGCAGAAGACAGCAACATTCCTTTAGAGATGCAGCAAGTGGCAGTTTCAGGAACAGAGAAGAATAGTAGCTACAAAGGGTGAGGCAGAGCATTCCTGGTTGTCAGAGTCACAGTCTGGAGAGATACTACAGTTCCAAGCTAAGAAATAAGTCTATGAACGCAAAAGAGTGTACAGCATAGAAATGTGGGCAAGATTATATTCTTTGTGTATGGAGAATTCTCCCTTGTTGTCCACTTTGCCATTCTGTTCTGATTAAAGGCAGTTGCTGTTTGATTCATGGTTATTGGTCTATTGGTTAGAGAATTCACTGGTGGGGGCTCAAACTGCATTTACATAACCGGGATTACTTGAAACACCTCACACCAAACCTAGAGGGTAGAAACCAGTGTTACATATGTGTGCTAAATAGATATAGATATAGACATATGTGTTTGTGTGTGTATACAGATATATATACATATATATATAATAAAAATGTGTCGGTGAATTAAATGTTAGAATTAATGTGGGGAAAGATGTTGGAATGGCTTCTTCAAAAGTATAGGTCTTCTAAGCCAGTGTGTTAACAAGTAGCAGAAGGAGGTTAGGTTCTTCCAAAAAATTGACTGGAAAGAAATTTGCCTTATTACATTTTGAGCATTACAAGTCCTGCTATACAAAGACACACATACATATGTGTATACACATAAATGTGTATGCACAAGACCCATATAAGATGGGACCAAGATTTACACTTGCTTCTAAATATGTACCTTCCAAGCCCTAGCCATATTCAATTCCATCAGCATGACTGAGGTTCAGAGGCGTCTGCCAGGAGAGTCAGATTGGCTGCCAAATTGCCAGAGAGTGCCCAAGCCTGGGCCTTGGATGGGGGAGGGGGTTGATACCAGTTTCCACCAAGAACCATGAGGGCAGAACGAAGAGTTAATGGATTACAGGGCCAGGCAGGAAGAACAGAGGATTTTTCATTTTAAAATGTTCTGAAATAATTCATATTTGCTTTGCAAGACAACGTTGTGCGTTGTCAGCTCTGTAATAACTTCCAGGCCTTTATTTATTGTTTTGCCTTAATGATTTCGTGTTACTCTGGTGTGGAGAATTCGAAGTGTCTTGTAACCCATAATGGCAGAGATGCTTCCAACCCTGCCATGCACAGGGAGCACCAGAGGCTCCAGGAGAGGAACAACTCTTTCTACCCTGGAGTTTTAACTCTCAAGGTACCATCGAATCAAACTGCCTCCATTAGCCTTCTAATACCCCTACCCTTATATTAAGGTATCTCAGGAGTCCTGAGCTTGAAACGAGCCTCTGTTGCTATGTCGCTATTAACTCCTGTCCACCTGGTGCCATCCCTGGTACCAATTTTACACCACTCGATCCAGCAATGCCAGTCCCTTTTGCTAATATATCAGTGGTTCCATCCATAAGCAGGGCATCTAAACTCATTCCAATTTTTCTCTCTCACACACACTGTGCCTGACCCAATTGTGCCTCTGTCCTTTGCCAGGCAATAAGCACTTATTAAGCCTTCCTAGGCAGGAAGACCAAAGAGAAGTCTATTACTGTAATCCAGGTGTTAGATGATGAGGACCTGCACCAGGGTCGTGGCAGGATCAGAGGACAGAAGTAGTAATAAATGAAGGCAAAATCAACAGGACTTGGCAACGCATGGGATATGGGAGGTGAGAAAAAATGAGGAATAGAGGATGACACCTCACTTGTGAGACTGGGGGCCTTTCTGTCTCCATCCTGAACCTGCGTGGATTGAGGTTCCCCATCACACTTTTAGACACTCAGCCAGGAAATGAAAGAGCTGTTTGGGGGGGAGGTAGAAGCTTTCCTGGTTGCCATGGTGACTCCTCCCTCCAGCATATTCATGAGTCCAGGGGGGTGGGGGAGGTATCCAGCTTCATTGTAGTCTCCAGCCAAGGCCTGGAGGGAAACAAGCTGTCCCAAGGAAGGAAACCGGCCAAGGGGCAGGAAGAGCTGAGAGTCACTGTTGTGAAAAAGAAAAGAGATAGACAAAATCTGGGAGACCCTGGTTGTGTCAGGGGTGGGGGAATGGAGGATGAATGAGGACCCCAGGGCCCAGGGACTAGTGTCTCTGGCCCCGGGTGGGTTCAAGCCGAGAGCCAGCCCTTCCAGATGCTGAGGCAGCTTGTTTCTGTCTGGGTCCCAGCCGCTTTGCCTCGCCCCCTGGAGAATGAGGGCAAAGGGTGTGTGGGAGGGAACTTGAGTTGACAAGACCTGATCAGAGTATAGCCCAGAGCTGGCAGGAGAGATGGGACAGGTGGTGGTACAGAGACAGAGAAGAGAGAGATAGGAATGGAGACAGACCAGAGGCAGAGACAGAGACAGACAGAAACAGAGGAAGGGGGCAAAGTAACAAAAGAGCCTCGACGTGCAGATAAGGAAGTATCTTCCTGGAGTTCCCCAGTTTCCTTGCTTCCTCCCATCTCCCCCTCCCCGGGGTCCCTCCTACAAGGGCAGGGGAGGAGGCTGCCACAGACTGGGATTTTGGCCCAGTGGGCTGGGCTGGCATGTAAATGGCACAGAGATGGGCAAAGGCAGATGGAGCTCTGTCTCCCAGATACACCCGGGAATTTCAGGGACGTTTTCTTCTTCCTCCTCTAGTCCGTCTTTATCTCCATCTATCTTCAGTTCCCAAATCTCTTCTCTTCTGGGGGTTTTGCTGGTGGCAGGGTGGGGGAGAAGGAAAAGAGGAAGAAAATGTTGAGGTCTCCTCCCTCTTGGCCAGCTTTCATGTTCTGCCAATCAACTGGTACAATCTCCCTCCCAGTCAACCAGATCAGCCCCTGGTAAAGTCAGGGTTCCCATGGCTAAATAGCTGTAACTGGGGAAAATGAAGAAGAAGGGAAAGAAGGCAAGGGAGACTTAGGGAAGAAAGGAAGAGAAAAGACCTTTCCCCCTGCGGATTGGCAAGAAGATGAGAAGAGGGAGAACATTTCAATCTTGTACTGGAATGAAAAAATACCTTCCTTTGCTCTCATCTCGCCACTCTCAGCCAACTTAATTTCTGATCTCACTCTCTGTGTTTCTCAAAACTTCACCTATTCAAGGGGCGGCTACGTGGTACAGTGAATAAAGGACCAGCTGGGGACTCAGGAGGACCTGAGTTCAAATTTGTCTTCAGACACTTAACACTTACTAGCCATGTGACCTTGGGCAAGTCACTTAATCCAATGGACCTGCCTTCCCCCCTCCAAAAAAAAGTTATTTTTTAAAAAGACAAAAAACTTCACCTATTTGTTCAGAGATTGAACTTCTTCCAGTCTCCTGGTGCAAGTCTGATGCTGTTCTTTATGGTCATGGACTTGTGTTTCCCTCTGTTAGAATATAAGCTCCTTGAGGACAGGAATTGTTCCCTTTTTTTGTCTTTGTGTCCCCAGAGACTAGCACAATGACTGGCACATAGTAGGAAGCTAATAATTGAATGATCTGTGCGCACACATACAGAAATGCATATGTAAATACATACAGTGTGCATCCCCACACCTGTTCATGTACAACATAGAGAAACATACACACCATAAATTATATATATATATATATATATATATATATATTATATATAAAATGGCAAATATTTAAGCAAATGCAGAGCATTGTGCTAGGTATTAGAGAAGATACAAAGTTTAGACAAGACATATAGAACATGGATGTATGTCTACAGATATAAAATATGCACATATACAGTGTCGGTTTTTTATTGTTCTCATTAAAGGAGGAATGATAGATATACAAAGCTGGGAGAGATGGAGCATAAGTAACCCAAACCAATAGTTCATTTTAAAAAATTTCTGGGGACAACATTACCTGTCTTGTATTTGGCTTTATGATTCTGAAGAGTTTATGTTGGACACAAAAGGACCCTGAAAAGCCCTTTCACTTATCTAGCTTATTGTTCCCACTCAAATGGAACTTGAGAACATCAGTTTCTGTCCCTAAAGGTAGTCTCCAGCTATGTACGTTTACAAGGTTTCAAGATATAAGAGTTTTCTTTCTCTTTTAACAAAGTATAGAACACAGAAAGGACTCACAGTCCACAGAGAATTAAGAGATACCCTGCTCCAACTGGCCATCCTTTTCCCCAAGGAACTATAAAGCCCCTGTGACTTACGGTACTACCCTGGGTGGGGCTCTGGTGAGGGGGATGCCTAGATTTTGCTCCATGACATTAATTCTTTGAATCTTGCTGCTCTTTGCTGGCAGCTCCCCTGCTATTGGTCCTTCACTGCTACTGTGTTCCACTCCCACCTTCTCCTCACTGTGGCTGTCTTCAGCTCTGCTTCACTGACCCCTAATGTTTGGCTGTCCTCCAGGATGTGTGTGACAGCTCCTCCACAGCTGACCGACCTATGGAGGGATTGTGTTGGAACTACAGACGACACTGTTACAGCTCTTTCCTGCCTCCCAGGCATCAAGTGTCTCCAGCTTAGAGGAGATGCAAAACCTTGAGGAGTTTCCAAATCTATCTAAACCTTCTGCTGTTTTATACCTCCAAACAAAGGGTTTATTCAGGTAGCTATGGAAGCACCTCTTTTTTTTTTTGTTCTCTTTGAATAGGTTGCTGTTTTCTACTTCAGATTTGCTAATGGGAAGTCAGTAGACATTTACTTTTCTTCTCTTCCAGAGCCCAGACTGTGTATCTACTGTTTGTATCAGTCTCTCCTACTGGGTCTTTGGGAGTTTTGAAAGATATTCTTATTCTCTTTCTCTTTGTTGATATATCTCCCATCTTCTTCCAGGGCAGCTGGACTCTGTTATCTAAATTTCTCTAGGCTACTTCTTCTAAGATCTCCAAAAGGGAGGGAAAAGAGGCAGAATCAGCAGCTCCTGGACTCAGAGGAAAAGAAGTATAGGATCACATATTTAGAGTTTGAAGAGACTTTAGATACCATGTAGTTCAACCCCCTCATTTTACATATTAAGAAACTGAGGCCCAGTGAAGTTGATTGTTCCTGTTCCCATAGGTATTAAGTACCAAAGTCAAGATTTGAACCCAGATACTCTGACTTCAAATGCTTTGTGGAACCTCTTGTTACATATCTACATAATAATGTATTGCCAGTGTGAGAAGTGGGCTAAAAGATATTATTAAGGACATGTATGACTGGAAAGGAAGTGGGCTGATCACATAGAGAGACAGTGAGAGGTGACATATAGACAGTGTAAATGCTACATTGGCGCCCCTGAGATTTTTGCACATATTTTGTACTTGGAAAAGTTGGCAAACTAATGCATTGTTGGTGGCACTGCTAATTAGCACAATAATTTTGGAAAGCAATTTGGAATTATGTACCTACTTAGTATATAATTATTTTGTATTCACTTATATCTGGACCTGCTGTCTCTCCTTATAAAATGTAAGCTCCTTGAAGTCAAGAACTGCTTCATTTTTGTTTGACTATCCCCAATGTCTAGCACAGTTCCTGGCACATGGTCGGCTATTAATAAATGCTTATTATTGGTTCATTGAATGAATCAGAAGATAGCCTCCAACATGTTGAGTAGACCCTCTTTGGAACATTTACAAAACACCACAGTCAAGAATTACACTGTATAGAAGGCAAATAGGAGTTGTGATCTGCACCAGTGAAGGAAGTACCCACCAAGATGAGATCATGGATCTCTCTAAGTATCTAAGTAAAATTGAGTTCGGCTGATATTGAACTAAGTTTGCCTTTGCTGAGTGCACATCAACTTTCAGGACTAGAAGGTGGCCTTGAAACCTTACTGAGGTGGTAGGGGTAGAGGTGCCTCAGAGTTTAGGCAATAGGATCAGCCTTCCCTGAGTTACATGTCCTCCGTAACTAATAGGCGTCTGGAAAATAAAGGGTTTCTATTGGACACTGAACAAATAAATGTTTATTGAATGTCTAATCAATGAATGAATTAGAGGGTGTGACTTTAAAGTAATGAGGCCTGTAATTCTTCCCTTTTAAACAAACACACCAGAACTTAAACATCCAAATAAGAGTTGTCCTAAATCCTCACCATGGGGCACTAAATACTTATTCCAAAGGTATGTCCTTTGCTTAGCATTTGTTTAGAATCCCTCTTTAAAAAAAAAAAAATCTTTTTTAAAACCAGTGCCAGCATCATTAGACTCATCATCTATATTTGACACTGCATGAGTTTTGCCTGTTTGTGAAAATCCAAAAATCAATTTGCCACCACTGAAGATGTTTAAAAAAAACATGCTAAAGGACTTGTCTACCACAGCATTTAGAGCTACAAGATCATCTAACTTGGTACCTTCATTTTACTGGGGACGGGAGGGGGAAGAGGCCCAAAGTGGAAAAGTGACCCATCCGCATAAGGTCACACAGGTTGGCTTTTGAAACCAAGATTTCCTGGGAAGGGCTATCCAAATGATGCAGGGTAAAGTGAGCAAAACCCAGAGGACAATTTCTGCAATAGCAATAATATTATAAAAACAATCAGCTTTGAAAGCTTTATGAACTCTGCGCAGTGTGATGACCAACTATGATTCCTGAGGGCCCATAGTGAAACATGACCCACCTTCTGACAGGGAGGGGACACACTCAGCCAAGGTGTAGCTTGAGGCATATACTTCTTTTGGACACGGCCAATCCAAGAATTTGTTTTGCCCCATATTTGTTACAAGAACTCTGTCTTTCTTTTTCAACTGGGGCCAAGGGGAAGTGGAAGACAGAAAAGGCAAAATTTAGCTAATTTTTTTAAAAAGAGAAAGAAAATTGAAATGAAAAAAAAGAAAAGGAAAGACAGGATTTCTGACTCCAAATGCTCTTATGACTCCATCAGATTGTCTCAATAGGAACATTATTGGAATTAGTGTATAGCTACCTAAGGGGACTACTTTGAAGGAAACTACCTTCAATTGCATGTGTAAGTTATGATTTGTCTGTGTGTGTGTGTTGGGGGGAGGGGAGGAACCAGCCACATCCCTGATAGTCAAACCTTGTAAAATCAAAAAATTTTAAAGCTGGGAAAGACCTTAGAGATTACCTAGTTCAACCCTCTCACTAGATGGATGAGGAAACTGAAGCCCAGGGAGATTTACATGATTTTATGTTAAATGTTTTTTGTCTGTGTGTTCCTAGTGCCTAGCACGGTGCCTGGCACTAATATTACACAAATGCTTGTTGATTGGTCAACTGAAATGACTGATGTGAATTCTGATCAGTGCGATGACTAACCATTCCAGAGAACTCATGATAAAGCACACTACCAACCTCCTGACAGAGAGGGGATGAATTCAGGTTGTGGAATGAGATAAGGCTTTTAGACACAGACGATGTAGGAATTAGTTTTGACTACGTTTAGTTGTTAACTAAGGTTTTCTTCTTCTTTTCTTCTAATGGGAGTGGAAGGGTGGGGAGCAAGAAACAGACTTTTGTCCGACAATGAAAATTTAATTTAATTAAAAAAATAAATGAGTGGTCTGCAATTACACAATGAATTAACAGCATATATATGTATATGCTTATATACAGAGACATAATAATAATAATAGTTTGCTTTTGTAAGTAAGCCCACTCTATGCCAGGCACCGTGCCTGGTTTGCAAATATCATCGGATTTGATCCTGACAACATTTTGGAAGGGAGATGCTATTATTATCCCTGTTTTCCAGCTGAGGAAACTGAGGAAAACAGAGGTTAAGTGACTTGCTGAAGATCACGTAGCAGGTAAATGTGTGAGGTTAGATTTGAAGTCTGGTCTTCCTGACTTCATGCCTAAGGCTCCATCAGCTGGGTCACCTTGCTGCCTATATGTACACACATATACATATACATATACATGTACATATACACATACATATACATACATATACATTCACATATACATGCATACATTTACTTACATAGTCACACACATATATTTTTACATACATGCATATAATTTTACACGTAGTCACATATACATATGCACACATTCACATATATAGTCACATGCGTGTATACACATACACACATGCTTTTACATACATAGTCACATACACATTCATATATACACACGCATGGCTTTGCACATGTGTGCACATACATGTACACATACAACATGCATTGTGCATGCTTACATGCATGCACGTACATGCACATGCAAGTACACATACACATACACATACACATACATATACTCTACTTCAAGCCCAATCCTCCCTAATTTCCTGCCTAAAATGCTCTCCACCCTGACCTGTGCTCCATGTGGCTTCTTCACATTCCTTTCATACCCTGACTTAGTGTCTAAGTCTGGGGCCTATCTGTGTGACCTGTGTCATGGCAGTGAATCTGTCTCAGACTGTAAGTCCCTAGAGGGCAGAACCTGAATCTTCAGTAACATGTGTAGCATCTAGGGCAGTATGTCAGGCAGTAACTCAAGCCATTAGGAGTTCAAGAAAGACTTTTTATCATGTTTATGTTCAGATTCCCCCCAGATGCTCTAATGATCTGCCACCCTACATACCAAGATTAACAAATTTGAACAGACACGAAGACTTTGAATTCCTGACTCCCACGATCATTTTACAGAAGGTTGGCTGGCTGTCCAGTGGTACATCACCCCCAGAACTATTCTTGCCATAGATGGAGAGGGGGATGCTTTTATGTGTTTCTGAGCCCTGTGTAAGTTGGGGTGGGGAGGGAGTTGATTAATAGCTGTGTCTATGCAAAGATGATGCAGAAACATAAAATGGTAGAGATAATCCTTTCATTTCACAGAGGAGAAGACTGAGGCACAATCAATCGGTCAGCATTGATTGTAGACCTACTATGTGCCATACACAGTGTAAGGTACTGGGGATATGAAGACACAAGAGGAATATTCTTTACAAAGAAGACAATTTGTATAAATTAATTATAAGCAAAATAAATATGTGATAATGGCGGGGGAGGAAGGCACTACTAACAATTGGGGGAATCAGGAAAAGCTTCATGTAGAAGATGGCTCTTGAACTTAACTGTGAAGAAAACAAGGAATAGTAAGAGGAGATGAGGAGGGAGTTCATTCCAGGCACAGGGGACAACCAGCACAAAGGCAAGACCAGAGAGACAGTCTAGAGACACGAGGAACAGTAAGATCTTTCAGTCTTGAAGGCTGATGACCACATAACCACTGATCTGGGGGGGTAGAGCTGAATTTGGAGTCAGAGAAGCCAAGTTCAAATGCCACCCAGACTCCCCCCCAAAAAAATCAACGAGGGGGTAGAGGGGCCACATACATGAGAAATTCAAGATAACTCTCAGTTTTCCAGAGTGGTGAGGAAACCTTGAAAGGTCACACAAGTATGTGCAACCTTGGGCATATCACTGCCTCTTTTGACCTCAGTTCCTCACCTGTAAAATGAGGGAATTGAACTAAGTGACCTCTAAGGCCCCTTCCAGTTTTTAATCAATGGCTCAAATCCAGCCTCCAACACTTACTAGCTGTGTGACCTTCGGACAATCACTTAACCCTGCTTGCCTCAGTTTCCTGATTCATAAAATAACCTGGCAAACCACTCCAGTATCTCTGCCAAGAAAACGCCAAATGGGGTCATGAAGAGTAGGATATGACTGAAAACAACTGAATAGCAGTGATCTCTGATACTTCAATTTCCTTACTAGCTATATGACCTTGGTCATGTACCAGCCTGAGGTCTCAGTTTCCTCATTTGTGAAAGAAGGCATTGGAACTGGATGGTTTCTGAGGTTCCTTCCAGCTCCAGATCTCTCATCTTGTGACCTTATCCCCTTATGGCTCAGTTTCCTCATCTGTCACATCTAAAATCCCTTCCAATTCTAGACTTATGCTCCTGTGACCAGAGCCCAGGTCTCCTAATTTTAGTGCTCAGACACCTCCTCCTCACTCCTACCCACAAACACCCATGCACAACCCCTGAGGTCAGGTCAGGTCAGGTACCGATACAAATAGAGAAATCCCAAGCCTCTGTACAAATAGAGAAGCTAGTGCATCCGTGTGCTGTAAGGCAGCCTCCCCTATAACGACACGTCCTAGATTGCAAGCAGAAGGAGGAACCTTCGAGCCATAAATCCCCCTTTTCAACTGCTGTGCCCAGCAAACCGAAGCCCCAGCTCTTGATGGTACTCGAGTCTCACTGCGGCGACCCTGGCTAATCCAGCCTTCTGGCCCATCTGACACACACTTACACTTAACATTTTGCTAGAGACTCTATAAACGAGCTCTCCCTGACCTTCAATCCCTGGCTAATTGCTAGTTTCATGTACAAGACTAGCTTAATTTTACGTGATAATTACCTGGAAGTGGCAGTACATATGGCATCCCATGTTCCAAATGTCAGGTCTAGGAAGCTATTGAGCTGCTGTCAGGGACAGAGGGAAGAATAAACCCAGAAGGTGGAAACTGAGCAAGGTGGGGGTGGGGTG
>CM053586.1:236937698-236953233 GCA_028646515.1 Pseudochirops corinnae | reverse complement strand
ACATATATACATATACACATACATACATATACATATGTATGTATTTATTTATCGGAGTATGTTTCCTCTCAATAGTATACGTTGGGTAATAGGATCATGTAAGCTCCTGGAGGGAAGGAATTGTTTTGTTTTTGTCTTTGTAACTGCTCTGTCTAACCCAGGACCTGGCAAACAGTTTTCATTTAATAAATGCTTGTTGCTGGGGCACTAACTCTTCTCCATCCAGAAGTCTCTTCTTGGATGTATAAGTGACCAGGCAAGAAGCAGATTCTAATTCTGCTGCTGGGATGGAATTTCTCTTTTCCATCTTCCTCTTCTCTGATCCCCTCTTCTCCATTTAACAGTCCATTTCTAGAGATTCAAAAGAGAAGTCTTCGGAGTACTCAGAAAGTCCTTGGAGTGCTCCGTGGAGATCAGCAACGTTGTCTCTTTCCCCATCTATCCTTTCCCTCATTCAATTAATGAGATCTATATAGGGAAGAGAATGTTGACACAGATTGGTGCCCCCGAACTCCCAAACTGGCATAAGGTGTCCCATACTATGGGGCATTGAGACTGGGAGCATGAGATTTTTTTCCCTCTGCCCCAACCCCATCCTTTGGGGGCAGATTCCTATTTGTGTCTGTCTGAGAAGAGAGAAGGGGAGGGAAGGGGAGGAGGAGGGAGGGGAAGGGTGGAGCAGGGACATCCCCCTTCTATTCTCTCTCCATCTGCACCCAAAACAAGCAGAGCGTGGAGGCCCAGGCCACCTCCCTTCCCCCCCCCCCCCATTCCCGCCCCCTTTTCATTTTTTCCTCTCGTGAATCATGAAGGCACATCTCTGGAGGGGGACCCAGGTCTCTGCTCAATTTCATGCCAGTTAATTCAGAAGTCTGCCCATGAAAACGGAAACAAATCAACCCCAACTGCCCAGCCTTTTCCACTTCCCCTCCCTTTCTGAACCTAACAGACCCTTATCCACTAATCCTGGGTATGGGAGGCTGCATGAAGCTGGCATGGCAGGAAGGATATTGGACTTACCTTGGAGTTAGTGCCCCAGCAATTCTTAGACGTATGATTGTGAATATCTCTGAGCCTCAGTTCCCTCTTCTGTAAAATGAGAGGGTTGGTCTAGATCAGGAATTCTTAACCTAGAGTTCAAGGGAAAACATTGTAGATAGATTTCAGGAAGTATATGAACTTGGATGGGATAAAAAAAACCCCACATCTTTATTTCAATATAGTTGTTTGCTATTGTAATCTTATGAATTTTATTTTTATCTAATTAAAATATTATTCTGAGAAGGGGTCCATAGGCTTGATTAGATTTCTGAAGGGGCCCATGACACAAAAATCATCAAGAATTCCTGTGCTAGACAATTTATGGGGTCCCTTCTAGCTCTTAAACTTGGTCAAGGATACTGCTTTATTTTTAAAGGTTTCAGTTGTCTCCTTTCCCTTGCAGGGCCAAGCAAGTCATAAAGTGGTCCTAAAAAGGGTACCTCTGGTGCCAATCAGTTGAACATGAGTGCCTCCTACATACTCCAGCCTATGAGAGCACTGGAGGTAGTAGAGAAGTCATCCTGCCCTCAAGGAGTTTACAGTTTTATTATAGAAAAAATACTAATGTATACCTGAAAAAAATCAGAATGATTAAGAAATAAGCTGACTATAAGTGCTATAAGAGTTCAGAGAAGGTAAAAATTCAAAATAGGAAAAGTGTGACAGCTTCTTTGAAAAAAGGTATGGAGGTCTCGGTGTACTGCAAACTTAGTATGTTAATAAGGTGATATAGCAGTTAAAAAAGCTAATGGGATTTTAGGCTACATTAAGAAAGGTCCAACGCAAGGGAGATGACAGTACAACTGTAATCTGCCCTGGTCAGACCACATTTGGAGTAACAGGTTCAGTTTTGGGCAATTTAAGGAAGGACATTGGTAACCCAGCACATATCCAGAGAAGGGTAGCCAGGATAGTGAGAATTAGATAGATAGATAGATAGATAGATAGATAGATAGATAGATAGATAGACAGACAGATAGATAGATAGACAGACAGACAGACAGATAGATAGATAGATAGATAGATGGATGGATGGATGGATAGACAGATACATATTAATATAATACATATATACACATATGAATCACAACAATGTATATATCTGCATTTATATGCAATATACTGAGACCCCTCCCCCCATTGTTTATGTGAAGGACTTGTTAGACCCCAAAGGAACAATGAATGGAAATTTCAGAAAAGCAGATTTAAGATCAGCATAAGGGGAAAACTTCCTAATAGCTAATGCTGTCTACATATGAAATGTGCTTCTCTGAGAAATGATGGGCTTCTCTTTGCTAGAGGTCTCCAAACAAAAATGACCACTCATCAAGAATATTGTAGGGGTAATTCTTCTTCAGTAACCAGTTAAACTAAAAGGCCTTGAATGGCCTTTCATTTTTGAGACTTCGTGATCAGTGTGAACTGGAGAAATCAAGGAAAACATCATGGAAGAGGTGAGACTTGTCTAGCCTTTGAAGGATAAATTGTGACAGGATCCCTTCTATTTGACATATTTACAGGATAAGGAGGACCACCTCAGGAGCCCTGATTTAGCTATACTTTAAGTCTAACTACTCCCTGGGTAGTCAAGTAAGGTAGAAAAGTCTCCCTGCCTTTGACCCATCTCCCTACCATCATCCCCTTCTGCCTACCAATTCCCTTTGTCACCTCCACATTTAATTAAGAAGGTGGTAACCTTGTTTCTGCCCCAGCACTGGGTGCTAGGAGAGGCAAGATAGAAGTTTGGGGGGCTGAGATTCAAGCTAGGGGCTCTGTTTAGGGCCCAACCTGAAGGTAGCTTTTTGCTCAGTGTAGTAAGCCACTGCTAATGGTTAATTGACTGGTCAGTTAGTCTTTTGGACTGGGTTAACCTAGGTCCCCTAGGTTGAAGATAATGGAGGTCTCATACTTTGTACTCTACCCACCCATCCTATACCTCTCAACATCAACCTACTAATATGCACATGGTCTTTTCCAACAATGATGGCTTATTGACTGGTGGTAGGAGAGGTATAGGGTGAACCAAGGATTGGGATTAGGGAGGATCTTTCTCTCCTTAGGTATTACCATCCAAGGTGAAACACAGACATAATAGGATGACTGCACAGGCTGAGAACAGCAAAGGTTCCTTATCTCAACAGGGACTCTAAGAAGATGAATCACTAGAATGATAGGAAGATGAGGAAGGTAGGATCTTGCTTTAGGGATCACATTACCTGGAAACCAAGAGAACAGGATTCTGTTTCCACCTTTGCCACTAACTAGTGGTGTGATTTTGGAACAATTCCTCTATCTCTCTATACCTCATTTTCCTCTTCTGAGAGGGTCTAGATGACTCACTGGAAAGCACTGCATTTGAAACCAGAGAAGTTAGACCTGAAGTCAGCTTTGCCACTTACTACCTGTGTGACCTTGGGCAAGTCACTCACCTTCCTCTGGGTGCCAATTTTTCCTCTATAAAATGAGGAGTTTGGCTTAGAAGACCTCTTAGTTCCCTTCTAGCTCTAAATCATTCATGCCATGACTAGATTGTTTTTCTATTTCAAACCGCCTCTAGTTCTAAGTCATCATTACATTTTATGGAGCCAGAAAGTCAAAGGAAGGTGTACTCAAGCCAGGAGAAGTGTGTTATAATGCAATTAACATTGAAATCAGAGTCAGAGCGTAGGTTCAATCCTGATTCTGCCCCTTGCTTCATGTTTGACCTTGGATAAGTCATGTAACTTTTGGTGGCATCAGTAAAATGAGGGGATTTGGATTTGGAGATCTCTAAAACTCTAAATCTATAATCCTACAAAAATATCTATCATAGCCGCTCACTATTCAGGACTTTCCTGAGGGTTCGGTAAGGGCCAGTATTTGCTTCCACTCCTACAAACATCCTACAGAATCCTCCTGTCCCACTCTCACAGCTCAGAGACATCTCTCTGACTCCCATCTCTATCTCTGGAAAGCCAAGACAAATGAGGCTGCAAGTTGTGGGTACAGGTGTCCCCACCCCCTTCTCCATACGGTAGCCCCTCCCCCTTCAGGCCAGCTTCCCCCAGGCATCCCCTTCCTGGCCCCTCTGGGCTCACGCCTCTTCAGTTGCTCATCCGTCCAGGCCAAATGCAGACGGGCAGTCGGGAGGGTGGGCGGACGGCTTTAATGTGGGAGGCAGATGGGCCCCCTCACAAAGGCCCCCTCACCTCTCCAAGCTGGTCCCCCCCACACGCCTGATTACCCCCCAATACCCAAGTTAGAATTGATACAGTGGCGCCGGGTGATTCAATTAGTGCAGCCGGCAGGGAGAAAACAGCACAAAGAGATGGGGGTAGTTAGAAAGTCATTTTCTTTAGATTATTATAGCATCTCACACGTGGAAGCAGAAAATTATAGGCTCATGTGTCTTTGCTTAATATCCTCTGGGGCCAGATTTGTCGTCATGTTGAAGTTAGCTGTCAGAATTGACAAAATCATGTGGAGTTGATGAATTTACAGTGCCCACCACTCCCTGGGCCTGAGCTGAGCTGGAAAGACCTCTTCTCTTCTCTTCTCTTCTCTTCTCTTCTCTTCTCTTCTCTTCTCTTCTCTTCTCTTCTCTTCTCTTCTCTTCTCTTCTCTTCTCTTCTCTTCTCTTCTCTTCTCTTCTCTTCTCTTCTTTTCCCTATCCTTCTCTTTCTTCTCTCTTCTCTTTTTCCTCCTTTCTCTTCTCTCTCCTCTCCCTTTCCCTCTCCTCTTCTTTTCTCTCCTCTCTCTTTTTCCTCTTTTCTCTCTTCACTTCTCTCCCTTTTTCTCTCCTCCATTTCTTCCTTTTTTTCATTTCTTCTCTCTCACTATCTCTATCTCTCTCCATCTATCTCACCTGAACATAAGATAAACAACAACCAATTCCTCTTTTATTTCTTTATTTTCTTTCTCCCTCCATTTCCCAGTGCTGCCTCATGATCAGTTTTTCCAATAGTTCAACCAGCCCTAGACAGATCATAGGATCACAGATCTGGAACTGAAAGGTACCTTGGAAGGTCATGTACTTCAACTCCCTCATTGTTCAAACAAGAAACTGAAGCCTAGAGATGTTCACATCATGTTATGGCAGAGTCAGAATTTGAACCAAGTCCTCTAATTCCAAAATGTAACACCCTTTCTTCTATATCATAGTCCAGATATGTGTTCTTTCTTTTTTTTCTTTAAAAAAGTATTTATTTTTATTCAAAATTTAACAAAGACCAATTAAAAATGGACATCTCCATAATGTATGTTCTTTCTGAGAGAGCCACCAGTATTTTAGGACTCATGCCTGGTTGGATACCAGCTCTAGGTTTTTTCAGTGACTGGAGCCATTGGAGCCATTGGTGGCCAGTGAACACAAAACCCAGGTTCAGAAGTGACTGACTAGTGGTAGGAATGATTAGGAGTGTGAATAACCAGTGTTTGAAATAACCAATGAGAAGAGAGACAAGAATAACTAGTGATTGGAGTGACTCAAAGAACCAGATGACCAGAGGCATCACTGCCCAGTGAGCTTTAGTTTTTCTTGGCACAGATGGCTAGTTCCTGCCTCTCCTTGTATCCCTGCATCCCCCCTGGAGGGGTGCCTACAGTATCTCTGTTCAAGGCTGGTGAGAAATCAGATTCAGGGCCATTGAAAATAAAAGTGAACAGTGGGGAGACATTCATCAGTTTCTGTCAGAACTTTTTGTCTTCAGAAAAAAAAAGACCTATATAAAAACAAGGTACTATCCTCCCAAGGACAATGGGGCAGGGGCATTAGTTAGTGCATGTCTGGTCTTTCTGGAGCTTGAGAGACCCATCAACTTTGTTGGTTAGGTTGAGTTGAAAGGTTAAAACTCTTCTAAAATCCTCACCTCTTCATTCCCTTTGGAAATTCTGAAGGCAGGTTAGGATGTCTTTCCCCAAAGCTGGGCATGTCCATCTCCAGGTGATTAACTCACAGGACAGAGTGTCTTCAGTCCACTGCTGGCCGATGGAATGTAAGATCCAAGAGGGTGGTGATAGTGTCTTTCTTAATCTTTGTATTTCTAGTTTATAGCAGAGTGTTATGCTACTGCTATGCATGGCTATTAAGTGAATGTTTGAATTGAACTGCATTGAAGCCCATGCAGGCATCTTCCCCCAAGGTCCACGGGCAACCACTCAAAGATGGAAGCCCCTAATGAGTCAACTTATGAGGTGAGGGTGAAACTCCTATAGCCCTGATCAAAGAGAGGGAGTAGCCATTCCAGGGAGCCCAGCCCCTTCATTAAGCTGCTCCTTTCACTGTCTATCCCTCATTGATACTGATCATAGGAACAGATCTAGAGCCGGAAGAGACCTTGGAGACCATCTCATCTGACACCTTCATTTTACAGATGAAGAAAATGAGAGTCAGAGAAATTAAGTAACTTGCCCAAGGGTGCACAACAGATCTCCTCCCCAATGACCTCCTAACATTTTGATCTTAATTATTCCCCCCTGGCCCAGTTCCAGACTCTGTTACAGTTTGTGTTTTCTCAGGGCTCTTGGGCCCAGAGGGCTGCTGTCCATTCCAACTGGAGGCTTGCAGATGCAAGGAGATGAGGCAGAAGGACTGAAAATAAGCCAAGAAAAGTCAGCCTTCACCCCAGAGGGCAATGGGATCTGTGCCCAGCTGTCTGTGGAGGGGAACAAACCTGCTCTGTGTGCCCTTTGGAAGGGGGAGTGGAGAGGGGAAGAAAGAAGCCCTTGACTTTATGTTTGTCTTAGAGAGGAATGGTCCACCTTGGCTAACCATCTTTTCCTCACCTCATTCACTTCTTTTTTCATCATTGGATATTTTAAACAGTTTTCAAAGTTGAATCTATATCATTCCTACCCCCACCCCCATCCTGGGAAGGAAGGTTGAATTCTCTAGGGCTGTGCCAGCTTCTCCAATTCCTGACACATCCAACTAACTTCTTGGTATCATATCCTCTGACCAGGCCCCCCAGATCACTCATCTTCAGGAATCTCAACTCCTTTCCTCTACTCTTCCATCTCTGTCTGGTCTTCAAGATATGCTAATCAGTGTGTAAGTCTACCCTTTCAAATAATTATCATATATTAGACTCTGCTCATCTTGGGATAATTTGCTCATCTGCATAATCGTATTTGACTTCCTTGCGGATATAAAAACCATCTTACCTTGGGCGAGCTAATCTTCATTGATTGAATATCAAATTCGTTTGAATGTGGGTGAAGAGGCTTTTCTCCACCAGCAGAAAAATGGGAATGGGAAAACCTAGTTTGGCTGAGTGACTGCCGAGGAAGATGGATTCAACCATCATTTTGTCTGTGTCCCTCATTCAGCTACGCTCAAGTCCCTTCCTTCCTGACCCACTTTCAGACTCTGCCTTTGGATTTTTTTACTATCTCTTCTATGTCTATTTTGTCCCTTTCTCACTCTGTCTCATCTCTCTTCTTTTTCTCCAGTTCTCTTTCAATCTGCATTTTTTTTCTCTGTCTCTTCTCTCTCTTTCTCTCTCTCTCTGTCTCTCTGTCTCTCTCTCTCTCTCTCTCCCTCCTGGCTTTGTTTCTCATCTCTCTGCTACTGTTTTTTCTGTCCTATCTCTCTGGCTTTTCTTTTCCCTTTTCCTCTGTCTCTCATTCTATCTCTTTTCCTCTCTACTGTCTCCCTCTTCTCTGCTTCTCTTCTCATCTTTCAATTTCCTGTCACCCTTTTCTCTTTGTCTACAGCCTCAGTCACTCTATTCTAGGTTCCTAGAACCCAAAGTGTCTCTTTTCAATCATTGACTGCAAGTTTTGGGGGAAAAAACATGCTCAAACCTTTTCATGGCAAATAAGGGAACATTAAAGAGCCCATGTGGAGTCAGGAGGATCCGAGTTCAAATCCAGCTCCAGACATTTACTAGCTAGGTGGCCATGGGCAAGTCAGTTAACTTCTATTGCCTCAAACAACAGTAACAACAATGATGAGGATGATGATGATGACTACACCAAAACTACAAATCCCATAACTGTCCAAGAGACACCTAAGTGAGAAACTGGGGGCTGGGTGGGTAGATGGGTGTGTGTGCAGGGGTGAGTGATGGATGTTAAAGGCAGTCTGAAAATGCCTGGAGTCTTATTCTTCCTTCCTAAGAAATTAGAGTCTCATGTTCTCCAAGAAGCCTTTCCCAGTCCTCCTTTATCCCTCTGAGATTATCTCCAATTGTCTTGTATTTTGGGGGGCTGGGGGTTGGTCTAATCATTTGCATGTTGTTTTCCCCAATTAGACTCTAAACCCCCTGAGAGCAGGAACGTTTTTTTTAGCTCATTCTTTGTATCCTCAGACTTAGCACAGTGCCTAGCACATAGTAGAAGCTTGAATAAATGCTTGCTTGTTAACTTGACCTAGGGCCATGCTAGCTAGCTGGGGAGAGGAGATGAGGTGGTGGAGGAGCATGCATTCAGCTGGGGGGGGGGGGGCATTGCACACCTCCGTATACCACATATGGAACCCTAAGCTCCTTTCAAGGCTCAACTCAAGGGTCACTCAAGAGGCATTTTCTGGTTCTTCCAGTGCTCAGTGTTCACGCCATCCTGAAATTACTCTGTATTTATTTTTTATTTTCTTATCTGTTAACATGTTTCCTTCCAGTAGAATGTCAGCCCCTTGAGGGCAGGTTCTACTTCATTTGTCTTTGTAGCCTTAGCACAGGAGAAGTAACTTAATAAACATCTTGTTGTATTGAGTAGGGCTGTAATAGGCAAAACAAGTCCTAAGATTGTTCCTGGCTTGCTCATTCAGAAGGAGGTAGGGACCACCCTCGTTGTCCTATCTGCTACCAACAAACTGTCATAGATCTTGAGCCAAAAGATCTATTTGGGCCAACCCTTTCATTTAGCGGATGGAGAAATTGAGGCTCAGAGAGATAGTAAAGTGACTTTCCTAAGGTCATAGAGTAGGTCTCAGAGGCGGGATTTGATCCTCATTTTTGATTCTAGACTCAGAA
This sequence comes from Pseudochirops corinnae, assembly GCA_028646515.1. Classification (NCBI taxonomy): domain Eukaryota; kingdom Metazoa; phylum Chordata; class Mammalia; order Diprotodontia; family Pseudocheiridae; genus Pseudochirops; species Pseudochirops corinnae. Next base: position 236,944,240 of record CM053586.1, on the reverse strand, counting down.
CTCTTTGCACTGTGCCACAGTGTTTCCCAAGACTTTGGCTAATAAATCCACCCAATGAAGCAAGAAACAACTTCCCTTTTCCTTTGTCCTCTCCCTGCAGTCTCCATCTAACAATAGTAAGAGTAATAGTAACAGTATTATTATTACAATAATAATAATAACAATAGCTAGCATTTATGTAGTGCTTTAAAGCTTGCAATGGGCTTTACATGGATTATCTCATTTGATCCTCAGAACAACCCTGGGAGGGAGGTGTTATTATTATACCCATTTTACAAATGAGGAAACTGAGGTTCAGTGACAGCCAAAGGAGCAATACAGTATATCAGGGAGAGGACCGGCTTCAGAATCAGCATTACCTGGGCTTTAGGTCTACTCCTGACTCATTTTGGCTGTGTGATCCTAAGACTAGTAACTGAACCTTTCAGTGTTCCTCGGCAGCTCTCTAAGACTAAAGGTTGTACACCAGTTACTGATTTTTATTGGTAGAGTGAGTTCTCTGCAAGGTTCTAACCTGTGAGTTAGTATATAGATAATATAAACTGATAATATAAAGACAAGAATAATTCCATCCACACAAATGGGCAGCTCATCTGTGACTTATAACCTCAGAGAGTGACTTAAAGACTAAGAAATTTAGTGAACTAGATGTTCCCCAGAGGAATAAAATTCCAGTTCTCCCCCAAATAATGAATTCATGTTTCCGTAGCTCTTCAGAGTTTACATAGGATTTTCCTCACAACAACATTGTGAGGCAGGTAGTTATAATATTATTGGTCCCATTTTACAGATGCTGAAACTGAGACTGAACAAAGTATATAATAACAATAACAAATAGCCAACATTGATATTAACACTTGATATGTTTTAATACTTTCATTTGAACCTTACAAAGGTGCTATTATTATCTTCATCTTACAAATGAGGAAATGGAGGGTTAGAGAGATTTACTTGACTATGGTTATACAACTGGTGATACCAAGGCCATCCGATGCATCCCAGGCCATCTCCAGTCATTTGGATATTTTGTCTTGCCCACTGGACTTTGATGACTCTGGAAGAGAGAGTGAGGATGATGATTTTGTTCAACTCTGCCTCACTTCAACCCAATGCACTGGAAAGTCAAGTTGTCATCTCTGGACAGCCATCAGTCCCCTTAGAAAAGGAAGAACAGAACAACAACAACAAGTCATGAGTGGCAGAATTAGACCTTCTGGACTCTAGGTCCAGGACCTTTTTCATAGTACAATGTATGATCAGTGCTTGCAGGTGTGGAGAGGTGGGAATGCTCTAAGAAGACTTCACAAAGGACTTGGATGTTAAATTGGACCTTGAAGGAGGGATAGGTAGAGATTAGCAGACTGGACATAGCAAAGCCTGGGACTGTAACATTGTGTGGCCTTGGACATGTAAATTCCCTAGTCTTTCCTTCAAATGTCAAATGAAGAGGCTGAAATAGATATTCTCTGTGGTTGCTTCAGGCTTGAAATCTATGGTGGGGAGCCCAGAATTTGCATTAGGAAGACTGACTTGCCTGGAGCCCAGGTTTGGTGTATGTGAGCTATTGGGGAAAAGGCCTTGAGTGCTAGACTGAAGAATTTGGACTTGACTCAGTCCCCTTTAACCTTCTTAGTGACATCTTTCAACGAACAGCTCTAGTGAGAGAGGAAATCATCCTGGGTCTTTTGTCTGCTGACTTTTTCAGGGAGCATGAGACTGCTTGTAGAAGAGAAGAGAATTCTGTGGTGAGGAGGGGAGAGCAGGGAGACTCAGCCAGACACATTCTTCCCAGGGACTCAGCTGTTCCCAGCAGGAGCTGGAGAAAGAGAAGGGGACATTAGCAATTCAGATCTTGGGGGCAGATGTTGGGGAGGTTTCTCCAGCGCACAGACGGAGCTGTCTGTCTTCTTTCTTACTTTCTTATTAAAAGGACCTCTTTTACCTGCTCCTTACCTCACATCCCCAGGCTTGTGTGGCTGGGACCTCAGGAACTCAGGCAAGGAGAGATATCCTAGAATCATAGATTTTGGGCTAATAGGCTGCAACAACCTTCTCATTTTATAGGTAAAGAGAGGGAGGGGATACCGCAGAGTCTCTGGATAAAAAGCCACTTTAGGAGTCAGGAAGACCTGAGCTCTGACACATGCTGGTTGTGTGACCCTGGGGAAATCATTGAACCTATTGGTGTCCTTGAGTCACAGTGTGAGCCTGTAAATTGCAGAGCATTGGTAAAAAGAGTTACCTACACCAGTGAAATTACATATCTGGTTTAAAAAAAGGAGAAAAAAAATGGAAAGTGAAGAACAGAGTGGGGAGGCAACTTGCCCAAAGTCACATGGGTAGTATTTGGAGTCAAAATTTGAACCAAGATCTTCTGACTTCAAATCCAACAGTCTTTCCACAGCATTACCATGTGGCAAGTAGGCTGTCTTCCCCTAGAAGGGGGTGGGGTGGTCATTCAATGTCCACTAGAAGTATTTCATTTGGTCAGTACCATGCATTGAGTGCCTTCTGGGTACTTGCTGTGGGAATATGAAGGAAAGTGGAGATAGAGCCCTTGCCCTTTGTCTGGGAAGAAAGAGTCCTTACCCTCAGGGAGCTTAGGATTCATGAGAGGAGATGATGCTGATGATGACTCACTTTGTACAGTGCTTTTGATTTTATAAAATTGAATGTAAGGTCCTTGAAGGTAAGCCCTGCTTTCTTTTTTGCTTTTGTGTCTACAATACCTCGCACAATCCCTTGGAGATAGTAGGCTCTCAATAAATGCTTGTTCAATTGAATTTGTTGAATATGAAGCATTTTCCCCTATGACATCCCTGTGAGGAAGTTGGATAAAAATGTCAAGTATATACAGTGACTGAGGAACCTTGATCGAACTAAGGACAAACATGACCAAATGAAGAGAGTAAAGAACTGTAACCAATAGACAAGGGCCAAGGGAGGGGATGGTAAAGGAATGCCCAGTCTGTTGTTTGTGTATGGTGGTGCGTGTGTTGGGGGCAGGGGAGAGGGCTGGGAATCTGGGAAGGCTTCTTAGAAGAGTCATTTTTGAAAGATAGTGAAGACTGCAGGATGATTTCCTGAGCCTCTAGAAATGAGAGTTTATCAGTTCAACTTATTTGAGAGGGGTTGAGATCCAAGCTTTCTGTGGGCAATGGGGTCCTTCCAGACATCTCTCTTGCCCTGGAAACAGAATATACAGCATGGTTTAGTACAATGGTCTCAAGCTTTTTATCTCTGGACCACTTAATAATCTTAAAAATATTGAGGAATCCCCCCCAAAAGTTTTTGTTTATGTGGGTTATATTTGTGAATATTTACTGTAATACAAATTAAAACATCTTATTAGTATGAAAATGGCTTTGACTATTGTGAAAATAGCCTTCCCCTGAAAGTGTTAGACCACACTTTGAGACCCAGTAGTCTAGTACAATAGGAAAGAATTGAGAGGAATGATCTAATCTTTCAACCTTCTTACAGAAAAATTTACATTGCTATGATGCTTTAACATTTACAAAGCCCTTTCCTCACAACTCTATGTAGTACTGTGAATACTATTATTCTCATATTGCAGATGAAGAAAATGAGATGAAGAGGTCAAGTGGTTTGCCCAAAGAACTAGCACTTTTTAGAGTCAGGATCTAAACCCAGCTGCCACCTGAATTCCAGTCCTGTGTCATTGACTTTCCCCTATATCACATTGCCTCCCTATGGCTGTCCCAGTTTAGGGAGATGAGGAGGGCACTATAGGTCATAGATTAAAAGAGGGCAACTATGGAGGAATCTTGTGGAAAGTCAAGTATTATGAGAGGTTTTTATTTAAATCCCACTTCTGACACTTACTAGCATTGTGGTATATAGTAGCAAGTCACATAAACTCTGGGTTAAAATTTCCTCATCTGTAAAATGGGGTAACTGACATCTGTAGTAAACTGCCTGATAGGGTCATTGCAAGGAACAGGTAAGAGGACATATATAAAACAAATCTTAAACTGTTAGGTAAATGCCAGCTGTTATCATTACCTAGAACTCATCAATCTGAGCCAAAATGGCTGCAATTCCCATTAGACCCAGTGCCAGGTTCTAGCAAATACTCATCCCCAAAAGGTTGCTGGTTTTGGGTCCTTCTGCAGTAGAGTCTCATAACCTTCTTTTTATCCTAGATCTCTTTGGCAGTCTGGTGAAGCCAACGGACCCCTTCTCAGAATCACATTTTTAAATGCATAAAACAAGATGTTGTTCAGTTGTTTCAGTCATGTCTGACTCTTCATGACTCCATTTCAGGTATTCTTGGCAAAGATACTGGAGTAGTTTACTATTTCTTTCTCCAACTCATTTTACTGATAGGAAAACTGAGGTAAACAGGGTTAAGTGACTTGCCCAGGGTGACACAACCAGTAAGTGTCTGAGGCCATATTTGACTCCACTCCTGACACTGTATTCACTTCACCACCTAGCTACCCCCAAGATACACAGGCTTACAAAGGAAATCAATTATATTGAAAGGCAATTATAACAAAAATCTTTTAAACAAGTTCAAGGACCCCAGATTAAAAATCTTTGCCCTGCTGGGAGAATATGGGGTGGGGGGGTAAGAAGAAAGGAAGAATCATAGATTTATGACTCTAGGATCCAACCCCTTAATTTTATTTTTTTTTCTTCTCTCCCACCCTCCATTGTATAGATAATGAAAAGAAGTTTAAATGACTTGCCCCAGGGTCCAGACACAGTGGATGAGTGGGGATGTGAATCCATGCCTTCCTGATTTCAAGTCCAGTGTTCTAGCCACTGCTCCATGCTGATACACATGAGAAAACCGAAGTTCAGTAGATCAATAAGCAAGCCTTTATTAATTGTCTACTATGTGCTAGGCACTTTGTTAGATGCTGGGAATACAGAGACAAAAGTGAAACAATTTCTGTCCACGAGGAGATTATGTTCCATAGGAGGAAGCAATATGTACATGTATGTATGGGATGAGTGAAAACTTCTCAGTTTGGGGTGGTTAACTTTTCAAATTGCTTCTATCCATCACTTTTATCTTCCTTTGTCTGTTTTCCCACCTTGGTGGGACCCTCCCCTTATCTTTCCTTGCTGTCCCAGTTGGGGAAGTATTTGGTGAAGTATGCCTCTCCACCAATGAGAGGGGAAAGAGTCAGGGAGGGGTCTTGACTAAGGTTATAAATTCCAGCACTATCTTTTGTAACTTGCCTCTTCTCCATGATGAGTCATGGGGAAGACTGCCCTCTTCTCCCGGGGAAGAGAATAAAGTCCTGTTCTTATCCTAAGAGATCTCTGTGTTTATTTCTTTTCACTAAATTAAGGATGAAGGATATCTTTCATCCCAAACATGTATAAGAATATATAAGGTATATACAACATAAGCAGAAGGTAATTTTGGAGAGGAAGATACCAGTCACTATGAGGATCAGGAAATATTTCATGAAGAAGGTGATGTTTGACCTGTCTTAAAGGAAACTAGGCCCAAAGAGATCAAGTATCCATCCAGAGCCCAAGGTTGCACAGGTAGCAAGTTATTTGGACCAAGGTCCTTTCCCCCTAGCTTTAGGTCTTTGTCCGTTATACTGTGGGACCATAGGGGAGATCCTTTTAGGATCATTTTTTCTAAACTAGTCTTTTCCCTCTAAGGAGGATTTCCCCTCAAAAGAGCTCAATTGCCTCCTGGTTCCAACTCTTCACTCTTCATTTGGCCATGTTTGCCTATAGTAGAGTCAAGCTTATTCATTCATCACACATAGATCCTTTTGTCCAACTCCCTTACAAAGTCACCATAGGAAAAGTATTTTGTATTCAACAAATTAAACTGTGTAACATTTGTTGAGCGTCTACCAATTTTAAAGACCTATGCTAGGTACGAGGTACACAAAGACAAAAAAGGAGGCAAGCCTTGTCTTCAAGGACCTTATACTCTACTGGTTGTTGAAATTGAAAGCGTTATATGGTGTGAGTTATTATTACTTACCCTGAACTCTCAGAGGCAAAAAGCACTTACCATGTGCCAAGCACTGGGAATAAAAACACTGGACAAACAAAAAGAAAGCCCCTGCCCTCAAAGAGCTTGCATTCTAATGAGGGAAGACAACACTTAAAAGGGAGCTGAAAAAGTGTGTGTGTGTGTGTGTGTGTGTGCGTGTGCGCGTGTGCACATGCACATGTATGTTCAGTAGTTTTTTATTTTTAATTTAATTTTTTAAAGAATTTATTTATTTTTAGTTTTCAACATTCATTTCCACAAGATTTTGAGTACCAAATTTTCTCCCCATCTCTTCTCTACCCCCCACCCCAGGATGGCAAGCATACTGATTACTCCTTCCTCCAATCTGCCCTCTCATATATCCTCCCCCCCCACCCATCCCTTCCCTTACTTACTTACCACTTACTTTCTTATAGGGAAAGATGGATTTCTATACCCCATTGTCTGTGTATCTTATTTCCTGGTGTATGTTGTAGTTTTGAAGACTGTAAAGTCAAACCCAGTCTGAAAGATTGTCCAAAGGAATGTCTGAAAAAAAAAAAAA
>CM053586.1:236913427-236937598 GCA_028646515.1 Pseudochirops corinnae | reverse complement strand
ATGGTAGCCAAGGCATGGTAACAACATCTGGAAAGATTATCATAGACTCTCATGGAATGTCAGAACTAGAGAAGGAATCTTACTGTTTATTCCAATCCTTACCCTAAAGCAGGGGGTTCTTAATTTTTTAAAATTTCAATCAACATTTTTTTCTATTTCTAAGCATTTGTTTTTTCTTAATCCCCCTCCCTATTTTTTTTTAAGGAAAACAAAAGCCTTGTAACAAATTCACATAGCTAAGCAAAACAAATTCCCATATTGGCCATGTCCAAAAATGTGTGTCTCATTTTGCAAATTAGTCCATTTCCTAGCTGTCAGGCAGTAAGCAGCATTTTTCATCATCAACCCTCTAAAGCAGGGATTCATAACTTTGTGGCATGCCATGGCAGTTTTGTGAAGACTGTGAATCCCTTCTCAGAATTATGTTTTTAAACAATTTTTGAAGGAAATGCTGAATTTCAGTTAGAGATGAGTAAAAATGAAGATGCCATTTTTCCCATCCAAGTTCCTAGATATTCCTGAAATCTATCCATGGATATCTCTGGGGAGACTCTGTGGGCCTCTCATTATGACCCCCTGACAAAGTCCAGTCTCTTCATTTTATAAGTAAGGGGTTAGAGAAAGTATGTGGTACATTTGTGGGGTGGAAAAAGCATTGGGTATGAATTGAGAGGCCTTGGGTTCAAATCGTATTTGCCGCTTACTACCTATGTGACCTAGCATGGAGCTCCACCTTTATGGGCCTCAGTTTACTCATCTGTAAAATGAAGATGTTGGACTAGATGATGCCTAAGGGTCTTTTCATATATGTAAATATAGGACCCTATGGAACTAAAGAACAGAAAAAAAGGGGAAATGGCTTGCTTGAGGCCATATCAAGATGTTTCTGAAGTCATACTGGTAAGTAGAAGAAGCCCAGCTTGAACCCTGGATCTTTTGACTCCAGATCCAGTCCCCTTGCCTCTGTACCACAGCTTCCATCCCACCCCAACTTCACCGTTACCCTAAGGGAGCCTGGTCACAGACGGGCCTGCCGCAGTCATTTTGCTCCTGCCGTCACCTTTGCCCCTCTTCAGCCCTTGAGTCCTTCCCAGGCCTGGCTGTGCTAGTCCCACTACGGGCCTCGAGGGCCCTGAGAAATTAGACCGAATCAAAGCAGAAATGAGTTTTCATTTATCTCGGGATGATGCGTGAGGTTACACGCAAGACAAATCGCTGCCTCCGCCTCTTCCTTTGTCATTGTCACAGCAATTAATAGGCTGTGGCCTTCGTTACTGCGAGGCAGTCAGCACTAAAGAGACTGGGGGTGGGGGGAGGTGGCAATGCTAACAAGAGGAGAAATGAGAGGAGAAAAACAGCCCAATTCCCTAAAAACTTCTGCCCAGAGAGCCTGGTGCTTTTGAATGTTCTCAATTCTGAATGTCATGTTTTCAGATGGACAGTGGGGACCTCTAATGGGTGGACCAGTATGTCAAAGGGCAGAGTTGCTTAACTGGGGCAGGGTGATGGGGCTTTGCCCCAGGGCACTGACGGCACTTGCAGTCCTTTAGGAAACAATAGAGCTTAGCATTTAGTGAGCAAAAATAATTGGTTAAGATAGTAAGTTATTAGATAGCAGATTGGGGGTGGGCTCTTCCCCAGCCCATGTTCTGCCATCCCCTACCAGTTTGGTGACCTCAAGTTAATTTCCTGGATTTCTGTCCCCCATGGAGCAGTGTCCTCCCCACTGTACAAGGGTGTGCTGATAAATGTTTAACAACCAACTTGGGGGGGGGGTATATACATACATACAGATACATACACATATATACATATATGCACATATGTGACATACTTTTAAACTTTAATCTTTATGATTAACATTTCCCTCATTACTTTCACAAGTCCAGGCAATTAACAAAACAGTAAATCAAGACCTGATTTTTAATGACTGCTGATTTTCCAGGTGTAAATGCTCACAATGAAAATTTAATAATTAACTCTGGTTTGAATAGCTCCAGCATCCCTCTACCCCATCCTTTGTGACACTTGCTCCGGGTACAAAAATCCCTAGTTATGATTTTGGTGAAGGATCTTGAAATTATGCCGATGAGAGCTAGTAGAAAGAATGGGGGATGTTTAACATGTAGGAAAGTAGCGTTTATTAAATACCTACTATGTGCCAGATCCTGTGCTTTGCACTTTACAAATATCATCTCATTTGATCATCGACACAACCCTGTGATGTAGGGGCAATTGTTATTACCATCGTTTTATAGCTGAGGAAACTGGTAATTAGAGGTTAAGTTGGAATTTTCCCAGGATCAAACAAATAGTACATGCCTGAGATGAGATTTGAACTCAGACCTTCCTGACTCCAGACCCAGTACTCTATCCACTCAGCCACTTAACCGCTTAGTTTTACTGGCTTCCTTCAAATTTCTCTTTCTGTACAAGGTCTTTCCTAGTCTCCCCACCTCCTACTACCTTCCCCTCTAGGCTTACTTCTTATTACACACACACACACAAACACACACATACACACACACAAACACACACACACACAAACATGGATATACCTATATATACAAACACATACATATATGTACACACATACATATATGTACACACCTACACACATATACACATATATGTATGTATATATAGCAGTTGTATATGTAGAGCGATATATATGTGTATATCTTACCTGTACCTAGTTATTTACATAGTCTCTATTATTAAAGTGTAGGCTTCTTGAGAGCAGGGATTGTATTTTTACCTTTTTTTATATCCCTAGCAGCTAGGTGGTGAAGTGGATAGAGCACTGGGCTCAGAATCAGAAAGATCTGAGTTCAAATGCATCATCAGAAATGCACTAGCTGTGTGACCTTGGGCAAGTCACTTAACTTCTATTTGCCTATGAGTCAGTGATCCACCAGAGGAAGAAATGGTAAACCAGTTTAGTATCTTTGCCAAGAGAGTCCCATGGACAGAGGTCCACAGGGTCATGAAAAATCAGACACAACGGAACAACAATAACAAATCCCTAGCATTTAGCATTTAGCACAGTGCCTGATATATAGAGGACACTTTACTAAATGCTTGCTGATTCACTATCTGTCTTATAATTATCACCCACAGAGTAGACACTTGTTAAAATTGCTGCTTGAGTTTATAAGCAAAGGCTAGAGACTTCTGAGTCACGTGAGCAACAAGATGGCATTCTGGACATTTTCTCTAATCCCAATGACCTCTTAGACCTCTCCAAAACAGAAATTATGCACCAAAGTTAAAGCAACTTCAGATGTTTCCATGGTCTGTGGCACCCAGAATCCAAAAGAAGGCTAAGAAATCCCCTCAAACCCAGGAACTGACACTCATGATCCTAAGCTCGCTCAGCACCTTTCTCCCACCTTCCTTGCTATGGGTAAGCCTCATTAGGCTGCACTAGCAGACCCAAGGTCACAACACAGGCTTACATCAAAACCCACTCATGTACCCCATTCCCCTCTCCGTCTTTCCAGTGCTTCAGAGACCCAGAATCTCAACAGCCAGCTTGACCACTGCCCTTGAGGATTAAAAGCCTGACAAGGGCCATAACTCAGAAGCATCAGTGTCAAGGAAAGCAAGCTCTACCAGTGCTGTGGAAAGCAGGTAGGCTCTGGGTGCCAGAGATTTGAGGAATAGAGCTACCAGGATAGAATACTGAATGTGGGGGTGCTATGCAGCACTCCACCAGCCCCGAGGGAAAAATCACAGCATCCAGCTGGGGCCAATTCTGACCACCCAAAACTCAGTTGGGGCAAAGACCTTGGCTGGTGAAGTATGAATTACCAGCATGGGAGGAGGCTAAGACACTTTGAGATCCAGCCTCCAAGGAAACCACAATCGGAGGAGAGGGAGTTAGGAAGTGAGTGATAAAGAAAATAGGTTGGAGGGAGAGGTTGGAAGTACTAAAGATTTCAGGGAGAAGAAGACTCAAAGGCCTTGAAAATAAACAGATAAATCAACAGTAAAAATAGTAACAACAGAAGGAAACATTTCTTCTAGATCTAGTAAATGAGTTCAGATATCTATTAGTACTGGAAAAAAAGGGGGGAGGGGAAATAATCCAACACTTGATGAGACAGGGGACTCTATGGAATTTGAGAACATGAGACTACAACATGCTGTTACTAAATAGTTTAAAAGAGAAATGAGAATTTTAGGTGCAGAATATTTTCCTGCAGAACAAAAGTAAGGGGCAGAATAGAAAAATTCGAACCTACAACGGGGAGCCTCACCAAAGAAACAAAGAGAGAACAACAGAATAGGAACGCAGATACATAGAACTGAAGGACAACTTGGAAGAAAAGAAGCAAAAACCAGAAACATTAAGAGAGAATAATCTCATCAGACTAGTAAAACATAATGGACTCAAGGACAGGAAGTAAAGAGACAGCCTAAAGATCATAGATCTCCCAGAAAAAAACATAACAGGACAAATAACCTTAGCACCAGAATGAAGGAAATAATAGAAGAGAACTTCCTGTAACTTCTAAACATAAGAAATGAAATTCTAGTGGAAAGAATTCACAAATCACCTCCATAAAATAAAATAACACAACACAGTAACAACCAAGATTGCAAACTCCAAGACACATACTAGTTAAATTTGACAATTCAATTCATAAGGAAAAGTTAAAGGAACTGAAGTTGTTTAGTTTAGAGGAGAGAAGGCAAAATGGTGAAAATCATCCACTATCATGAAAGCTCCTTCAGCACAGGGATTGTTTCATTCTTGTCTTTGTGTCCCTAGTGCCCAGTACAGGACCTCCTTTATAAACGCTTGTTGCTTGAGTGATCTTCAAGTATTAATGAAAGGCTTTTAAGCAGGAGTATGATGAGCAATTTTACACAGCTCAGTAAGAGGTAGTAAGATTAGATTAAAGAAGGGCATCTAACACCTCAGATAACGGGCTGATATTCAATGGGTAGGGTCAATGCCAGTCATCCTGACACTCTTGCCACTGGACTCAGATGATTCTGGAAGAAAGAATGAGGTTGAAGACTTCGTGCAGCTCTACCTCACCTAAATTAAATTCATTCTCCAGCCAAGACATCATCTTTATAACAATTCAATGGGTAGGAGACAGAGACTGATCTGTGAATTCAAGGTATAGGAAGCTTCCAAGTGAGGATTCTTCTCTAACAACGCAGAATGACTTCCTCTGCTTCTTACAATCTCAGAGAGTTTCATAGAGCAAAAGTATCAAACACTCTGAAACATTCCCAAGCCAGACTAAAATATAATTGGGGAATTATTTTAACAAAATAAATAAAAACACAGTAGAAGATGTAATGTTAATATGTGGTTTTCTAAGTCAATATAGGGTCATGGAGATCCTTGTGCATGGTTTACTGGCCATTTCTACTTGAGTTTGAAGTGTCATTTATCTTTTGTTTTTGAAGAGGACCACTGAAATCACAGGGTAATATCTTGACTCTAAAGCCAGTAAGCAGAATTGCACAAAGTCTTCACGTCACTCACTTTTCCAGAGTCATGGAAGTCCTGTGTCAGGATAAAAATCAGGATGACTGGTGATGACTCTGGATGCAGTGGATGACTTTGGCATCTCTGATGTCTGACCAAGCTCTAAGCCAGCAGTTCTCAACCTGTGGGTCGCGACCGTTTGGGGGGCACCTAAGACCATTGGAAAACACATATTTCCAATGGTCTTAGGAACCAAGACAGGGCTCTCTATCCGTCTCCAGGCGGCTCCACCCACATGCAGATACATCCACATATGAGTATTAAAGGGTCGCGGCACTACGAAGGTTGAGAACTACTGCTCTAAGCACTCCACAGCATCTGCTTCAGTTGCTTTCAAGGGCATTGGAACAAATTGTTCCTATTCACTCATTCCACTGGGGGAAGTCTTTACATGCTTGGGGTAGACACTTCCCTAACTCACTGATGAGTTCGTGGCCTGTTGGCTGTTTTCAACCTGGTTTTGCCTGTCCGCCAAAATGGTTTTACAGGGTGTGACTGATGAGCATGCTACAACTTCTTGGAGACATATGTGAGAGCTGAGTGTCAGGTGAACACCCAAGGTAGATGAACAGCCCTGAAAAGAGCTCAGCAAGGTCTCACACCAGAGGTGCCAGTCCTCCTTGAACACACATGAGTGCATTGCTGATGGCACTCCAAATTGGTCTAGCTATTTGTAAGGCCCTCAGTAGCATCCTTGCCTCAATAAATGAAGAAGCCCATTCACCCTGAATGAATCGAGGAACTAACAAAATATATAAGACCAAGAGTCATTCTCTAATAGATAAGTGGTCAAAGAATTTAAACAAACACTTCACAAAGGAACAGCAAACCAGTATCAGCTATATGAAAGAATACCCCAAATCATTAAAGATCAGAGAAATGAAAATCAAAACAATTCAAAATTCTTCCCTCACACCTAACAAATTGGCAAAGCTGGTAAAAGATGGGAACAATCAATCTTCAAGAGGCTGTAGAAAGGGGACTCACTAAAACACTGTTGAAGGAGCAATTGGTCCTGCCAAACTGGAGACAATTTAGGATTATTGTAACAAAGTGATTACAGTGAGCATAGCCTTGGATATAGATATCCCATTGCTAGGCATATATCTCAGGTAGCCAAATATACCAAATGTACCAAAATAACTCCTAGAATCACTTTTTGTAGGCGCAAAGAACTGGAAATGGAATGTGATGATAGAGGTTAATCCAAGAGATGGCCAAAATTAGGGAGAAGGGAGGTGAAGAGGGTCATAGGATAGTGACTGGGCTGAAGGACCCTAGCTAGCATTGGTGTCCATGTGGAAAAAAATGGGATTGCCAAGATCTATCAACTCTTTCTAGTTGAATTGCTCCCCAAACTAGAGACTACCCTTACTACTGATGTCTTCAATTAGTGCTTCTAAAATCACAGAAAGACTGGGCTGAGTAGAACCTCAGATCTGGTCCAGCCTGTTCCCTCTTCTAGACAGCGACAGACTTAAGCCATCCTGGTTGTTACGTAGTCTAGTCTTAAGGTTCTCCAGGGATGCCAATTCCAAAGACTCCCTCAAGAGCCATTATAAGTGGTTAACAGTAAGTTGCTCTACTGTCAGAAAGTTCTTCATCCAATTTTAATCTTCCTGGCTTAACCTAACCTGATTGATTTCAGAGAGAGCCAGGAAAGTCTGGAGTCAAGTACTTCATGGTAGCAGATACCATCTCAGTTACTTCTCCTTTGCTACTCACACATGAGACCCCTTGGTTCCAGGTCAAGAAATTTTCCAGGTCATTCTCCCTGTAGGGTATTTGTTTCCCCCTGGAGTCCCCATGAACACTAAAGGGCAGAGTCCTCATCTGAGGAACAGGCAGGACCTGTGCTGCTAACTTATGCCTCTTTCTAATCAGGTCCTCCAAATTACCACTTGGGAAGAAAGGAACATGACCATTTAGGAGAAACTGAGGTTCAGAAGAAGTAGCCAACCATACCAAAGTCCCTGGATCTTGGTCCCAGAGGACTGAACTAGGAGTAATGGATGGAAGTTTCAAGCAGGAAAAATTGAGACTTGATTCTAGGTTCAACAGGCTGCATCAGGAAGGAGTGTTTTCCCCTTCCTTGGAGACCTTCAAATAGAGGTTGGATGACTGCTTGTCCAGCACACTATAGTGGAGATTCTTTTCCAGTGTAGATTGGTCTAGACCAGTGGTTCTCAACCTTCCTAATGCTGGGATTCTTTAATATTCGTATGTGGGCGTATTTGCATGTGGGCGGACCAGCTTGGAATTGGATAGAGGAGCCGTGTCTTGGTTCCTAAGACCATTGGAAATATGTGTTTTCCGATGGTCTTAGGCAACCCCTGTGAAAGGGTCATTCGACCCCCAAAGGGTCGCAACCCACAGGTTGAGAACCGCTGATCTAGACGATCACTGATGTTTGTTACAATTTTAAAATTTTGACATTCTAGTTCTGTGAGTTGGTTCCCAGACTAGGGCTTTTCTCTGCTGATGCCTTTCTAGACTAACCCTTCCCTTTTGAACTTGCTTTTATGTGTGGTCTTCCCTCATTAGAGTGCAAACTCCTTAAGGGCAGGGACTGTTTGTCTTTTTGTTTGTGCTTGTATCCTCTCTGCTTAACATAGTAAATACTTAAATGCCTGTTGAATGCCTGCTTGCCATGATATTGGCACTGTATTCTCATTGGCAAAGATGACAAAAATGGGAACAGTCAATATCAGGGCATCCCACCTCTTTGCCACTTTTTACCCCAAAGATACATTTATTATTGCATCCCTTCACTGACTTTCATCCTTTAACCCCTGCCTAGTCCCAGAAACATATTTGAGGTTAATACTGCATGACTTTTTGTACTATTCCCTGACTCCTTCCTCATCATCTTGTTCCTATATTTACTGGTCTGTGAGAGCGAGTTAAGTCTAAATCAAAAGACCTGCGGCTGGCTTATGGAATAATTGAATGTTAGAGCTGGAAAGCATCTTAGAATGTGGAATATTAGAGCTTAGAACAGAAAATACAAAATTTAGAGCTGGAAGAATATAGAATGTTAGAGTTGGAAGGAATCTTAGAGTTTAGAACATAAAACATAAAATGTTAAACCTAGAAGGGGTCTTAGAACATAGAATGTTAGATTTGTATAGAACTTTATTACATAGAATGTCGGGGGTCTTTAGAACACTGAATGTGAGAGCTAGAAGAAACCTTGGAACACAGAACATAAAATATTAGAGTTGGAAGGAACCTTCTAGAACACAGAACATAGCAGTCGAAAAGAACTTTAGAATACTGGAGCTGAAAGAGACCTTAGAAAGCTATATACCTACATTTCTCACTATACATAAAAGGAAACTGAGACCCTTTTGTAGCTATTTGGCCAAAATTCCATGTTTTTCTCTTTGAGAACTCTACACAAGGAGACTTTCAATAAAAGCTTTGTGGTGACAATATGGGCAGGGAGACATGACCTGTGGATTTTCCAGGGCCTCCTTTTTATTCAGGGAGCAGACTTCCAACCACAGAAATACTCTTTTGGAAAGAAAACAGATGGAAAGGAAACTTAGAGTTGCATTTAATAATGTGTTATCATTCAATGGGGGTACAGGTGGTAGACTCCTGCAGGTTAATGAGAGTCCATGTCTTAGCATCGTGGGACAGGAAGAAAGAAGGATACTGGGGAATTCTGTCCATTACCCTATCACATTTTCCTTAAATGCAGAAAGATCATAGGACTAGAAGGCTAAATACTAGGGACTCTAATTCACATGCTTTTGCTTATTATCTGAGAGACCTAGGGCAAGTCACTTCATCTCTCCAGGTCTATTTCCTTGATTGTAAAAGGAAGGGGGTTGGACTAGGTGATTTCTATTGTCCTTTTCAGCTCCAATCATCTATGATTTTGTTGTTGTTGTTTTTAACTAGAAGAAAGGAAGGAGGTTAATGAAAGGTAGAGTTAGTAATAATGTAATAATAGTAACAATGATGCCTTAAAGAGCCATTGTAATACTGTAAATTCACATAAAGGAAGATCAGTTAGTAATATGACAAACAACAGATTTGAAGTGAAAGTATAGAATTATATATTTATATTATTATATTATATATTTATAGATATTTAAAGCAAGTAGTATGAAGTAGAATTCATAGTTTCATATACAGTCCTATTTTTTACGTGTTTTGATTTATGTACAAAAATTCTCTTTATGATGTTTAAACTTAGTAATAAATTTTTAAAATTATTTTTAAAAAACCCCAAAGTAACAGGGGTAGTATAATCTCAATATTGGTCTCCTCACTTGAAAGTTCCTGAGACTGTCAACCAGTAAAGACTGGTTGGAGTGAGAAAAAAGAAAGGAATTACGGGATCCATGTCCAGAGGCAGGGTGGAGTTGGATTAGGGAAACTTTTTTTCAAGATTTCTGATCTGAATTGAATATGACCCAAGAGTATATATATGTCCTAAGCTAAGTTTATAGTCAAGTTAAGTCAACACACACACACACACACACACACACACACATACACAAAATCCCAGTCCCCTGTTCTCAAAGAGCTCAGAATATAATGAGAGACACAATTATGAGAACAATTATGCATAAACAAGATACGTATCAAGTAAGTTAGAGATGATAAACAGAGGGGAATCAGTACTATTTAGGAAGACCAAGAAAGGGCTTCTTACAGAAAGTGGGATTTTAGTTGGGACCTGACAGAAGTCACCCCTCCTGGACTACTGCCTTGTCATGGCAGAGGGATTTGTATAACTCAATGAAACTATGAGCTTTGCCCTTCGGACAAAGATGGACAAATCATAGTGGAGGATTCTGACAGAAGGTGATCCACTGGAGAAGGAAATGGAAAACTACTTCAGCATTTTTGCCAAGAAAACTCCATGGATATATTAAAATGTTAAAAGACTCAACATTGGAATGGCATTCTATAGTCCATGGGATTAAGAAGAGTTGTACATGACTGAAAAACTGAACAACAACAAAGAAAGTCAGAGAAGCCAGGATATGGAGGTGAGGAAGGAGAGCATTCCATGCGTGGGGTACAGCCAGTGAAAATGCTTAGAATAGGGATATATATGTGTGTGTGTGTGTGTGTGTGTGTGTGTGCATATATATATATATATATATATATATACATACACACACACATAAAAGATACAGACTATCTTATGTGAGAAATAGCAAGGAAGTCAGTGTCACTTGACTGAAGAATATGTGGAGGAGAATAAGATGGGAAAAGACTGGGAAGGTAGGAGGAGAACAGGTTGTGAATGGCATTAAAAGCAAGAGGATTTTTTTGTTTGTTTCTGTAGGTAATAAGGAGTCATTGGAATTTATTGAATAGAAGGGAGAAATGGTTAGATCTGAGCTTTAGGTAGATTGATTTGACACCTGAGCATATGATGGATTTTTCAGATATTTCAGTAGTCTAGGTGGGAGGTGATGACTGTCTGTACTGGGATGGTAGCAATGTCAGAGGAAGGAAGAAGAAGGTATATATGAGAAATGCTTAGAAAGTAGAAATTGTTAGGACTTGACTAATGATTAGATTCAGGGAAGGGAGAAAGAGTGAGGAACGGAGGGTGACAATTAGGTTGTGAGCCCAAATGCCTGGGAGGATGGTGGTTATGGATGCCTTTAACAGTAATAGGGAAGTTAGGATGAGGAGAGGATTTTTTGAGAGTCAGTGATCAGTTTTGTACATACTGAGTTGGAGATGTCTATGGGAAATTTAGTTTGAGATGTCCAATAGGCAGTTGGAGATGTAAAACTGAAAGTTGGGAAAGGGGTTAGGGATGGATTAATTGATTTGAGAATCATTTGCATAAAGATGATAATTGAATTCATGGCAGCTGATGAGATCAAGGAAATAGTATAGATGTAACAAAGAAGGCCCAGGGGAGAGCCCAGGGGATACCCACAGTTAATGGGTATGACCTGGATAAAAATCCAGTAAAGGAGACTGAGAAGGAGTGGTCAGCAAGGTAGGAGAACCAGGAGAGAACAGTGTCATAAAGAACTTACAACACATTATTAAGCACAAGAAGGAGATCTACCTTGTCAAATACAGCAGAGAGGTCAAGAAGGATGAGGACTGAGAAAAAGCCATTAGATTCTGGAATTAAGAGATCATTGGTAACTTTGGAGAGAGCAATTTCAGCTGGATGATGAGATCAGAAGTCAGACTGTAGAGAGTTTAGAAGAGAGTGAGGGGAAAGAAAATGGAGGCACCTATTATAGATGGTCTTCTCAAGGAGTTTAGCCATGAAAGACTATATAGACATATATAGGACAAGAAGTGGTTGGGATGGATGGCTCAAGTGAAGGAGTTGGTTTGTTTGTTTTTTGAGGATGGGGGAGACATGGATATTTCATAGGCCCTAGGGAAACAGTCAAGTGGACAGTCAGGGACTGAAGATAATTAAGAGTGTAAATGATATAGAGGAGGCAATATGCTGGAGAAGAGACGGAATGAGATATGTGCATGACACTTTGTCATGGCTTGACAAAGAAAAGGGTAACCTCTTCGTGTGAGACAGGGTGAAGGAGGAGATAGTGATGGAAGGCATTTGTGTGACATAAGATGAAGAGGAGAAGAAAGGAGGGAGTGCTCAGTAAATGACCTCAAGTTTTTTTGTGAAATATGAGGCAAGTTTTTCATTTGAGAGGATGAGGGGAGGGGAAGGCATGGGAAGCAATAAAAGGTTTGGAGAAGGCAATAAGGTGAGTGGTATAGTGAATCAATTAGGGAAGTGTGAAAGGATTGCCTTTTGGTAGTGAGAGCCCAGTTGAGATCATGTAACATAAATAGATTTAGACTAGGTGGAAGCCAACTTCAAGGTCATCTCTCATTTTACAGATGAGTAAACTGAGGTCCAGAGGGATTAAGTGACTTGTCTACATACCCACAGGGACTAAGTGGCAGAGGCAGGATTCTAACTCAATTCCTCTGAGTCCAAACTCAGAGTTCTAGAGTGTCTTTGTCATGAAAGCCATGTCCTGAAGCAGCAGGGAGGTGATGGAGGAGGTAATGCTTAGTGAAAATGAGTCAGGGGTGAGAAGGTGGCAAAGTGGATAGAGCACTTGCCCTAGAGTCATGAGGACCTGAGTTTAAATCTGACCTCAGATACTTACTAGCTGTGTCACCCTGAGAAAAGACAAAGAAATGGGTCCTGAATGTTACAATAAGGAATAAAAAAAGTAATCACTGGCTGACTGAGTTTACCAACTCACTGCAGAGTTATGGAACATGAACTTGGGAATCTAGGCAGGGGATTAGGACAGTGCCTGCCTGGCACATAGTAGGAGCTTAATAAATGTTAATGACTGATTGATATATGGTTAGAGTGGTCCATATGGTTTTATTCCATGGGAGAGAAAGCAACTATGACCTGAGACTACAAAATGCTTGGCCCCATGACTGGGCCTCCTGCAGTTGGAACCAATTGGCTTGAAGAAGACATTGGCCCCTGGGTTCCCCTTTGATTTTGATTGCTCCTGTCTCTGCTCTTGCCATTCCTGGTATGTTCTCTTGGTCTTGGGGGGGGGGGGTGGGAGAGAACAGAAGGGGAGGAGGGGTAGGAAACAACCAGACTTGACTCCAAGCGGTGGACACATTGTGTTCTGGTTCAGTGGAAGGACCTTAAACTCGGGGACAAGGACACAGCAGTAAAAGATGAATCAGCCGAACCCCCCGGTTCCACAGCAGGCAGACCCCAGGTGTGTGATAGGGAGCAGTTAAATTTCATCATTACCCTTTCTTCGATGGTGTTTTTTATAGTCCTTTTTACTACTGGCACTAAAGGTGCTGGACTCATCCTGGCCGCGTCGAGGACATCACTCGTCAGCCTGACTGCTCCGTGATATAAAAAAATGACAAGTCCTGGCTTAATCTTTCTGATAACTGTGTTCCGCGCCCTCATCCATCTCCACTGAGGGGTTTGGGTGAAGCCAGAAGACAAGAGCATCACAGCATTTAAGAATGAAAAATTAAGTGCCCTTTTTAAGCACAGCATGGAGCTCTGAAGAGTGGCATGCCACAATCTTCTTGCCACCACCCGATGGGTGGGCAGCAGGAGATGGTAGAGGAATCTGGAAAGGGGGTGAGGGAGAGTAACTGTGGTTTTAATAGGTTGGGGCGTGTATGTGTATGTGTGTGTGTGTGTGTGTGTGTGTGTATGGGAGCATGACTTAGTGTGTACATGAATGTGTGCCCTCTAAGTATGTATGTAAATATGAGTGTACCCCTGTGAGAATGTACCTTGTGAATATGTATGAGGATGTCCCTCTGAGTGTGTATGTAAATGTGTGTGTCCTTGTGATTGTGTGTGCCCTGTGAATATGTAAGTGTGCCCTTTTATGTATATAAATGTGTGTGCTGTGTGCCCATATGCATGTAAATAAGTGTGTCTCTATGATCGTGTTTGCCCTGCATTTAGTGGATTTGCCCTATGAGTATGTATGTAAATGTGAGTGTGTCTTTGTGATTGTGTATGTAAATGCATGTCCCTCTCTTATGGCTCATACTCATATATATGTAAATAATTTTGCCCCTGTGGTTGTTTGCCTTGTATTTAGTGGATATGGTCTATAAGTAAGTATGTAAATGTGAACGCACCCCTCTAAGTGTGTATAGAAATTGTGTGCACCCATGAGTGTGTATTTAAATGTGAATATGTGTCTCTATGAATGTGTATGTATCTAAAAGTGTATGTGCCCCTTGGGCACCTATGTAAATGTCAGTACCCTATTGAGTGTAGAAGTGAGTATACTTGTGTGTTCCCCTGTGTTTATGTAAATGTATACATCCCTGTGAATATACATGTAACACTGGGAGAACCTACCTGTATGTTAGTTAGTGTGAGTGTATGACCGGGGGAGGTGTGATCGGGCGTTCCTATGGGAATATGTGAGTTTATTTTCCCTCCCCAAAAGTCTATATGTGAACTTCTTCACAACCCCATGAGTAAATACCTATGGGTGTAGATGTATGTGCAGATCTGAGTGTGTGCCCATCTATGTGTGCACATTTGTGAGCCTTCCTGAATATGTGTGTGTGTCTGTATGTGTGTGTATGTGGGTGTGGCTGGGAGTGCAGGTCTGAACCATGCACAGGTGAGTGTCTGCCCACTGCTGGCAGTATAGGCCAGGGCTCCTTGTGATGTCCAGTTGCCTTTTTCTGCAGCCCAGAGAGCAGGGCTGGAGCAGCAGGGCTTGGCTCCTTCCTTGTCTCTGAAAATAGAGGTTTCCCCAGGAAGGGAGCTGCTCCTCTCTAGGGAGAAGACCAGAAAGGGCTCAAAACCTTGGTTCCTAGGCCTAGAAAAAGGGCCCTTTCGTGGAGAGGGAGACAGTTCATTTCCCCATGGCCAAAACTGGTTCAGGAAAAACAAAATTTGGCTACTAGTCGGTTCTACTCAGTGCTGAATCTCCTAATCTCTGGCTCCCTAATCGCCTCCCCGCGGAATTCACCAGGAGGCACCAAACGGGTCTCCTCCGGATGCAAGATGCAAAAGAGGATTCGGGGGTTGGGGGTGGGAAGAGGAGACAGGAGCAGATCGCGGCAGCTCACGCTCCTCTGCATAAGGGCTCTTTATCCCCGAAGCTCCTAAACATTGTTGTTAATAAGAAATACACTCACACACACACACACACATCCCCGCAGGAAAGCCTCCCTCGTGGGCGCGGGCAGCTGCAGTCAGCGCCCAATCCCCTTATCGCGGGCTCCTGTGGTTCCGCGAACAAGATGAATTGGGCGATAGGGCAACCCTTATCGGGCTGCGCCTTTATCAGGTAAGCTTATCCAGGCGGGTCTCTTCTGTGCATGTGTGTGTTATCTCTGCAGCCGAGGGGGACCGCCTGCTGCCGGGCCTACCCGCCTGCCTGAATGCCTGTCGGCTTCTCCCAGCCGGGAGCCGCTATGCTGGGCCTCCTCCTCCCTCCGATTGTTGGGCCTCCCTCTTCGTCTTTCGGTTGGGCCTTCTGCTCTCTGCTTGCCTGGCCTACTCTTCCACTTTATTGACTGGTTTCTCCCTAATTCCCTAGCCAGAGCCTCCAGAGGCTGGGGCACACAGGGTGTTAGAACTGGGGGGTGGGAGTGGGGTTGGGCGGGGAGGGAGAGTTGGAGGAACGTCGAAGAGATGCAATTGTTTTCATTTGACCGAAGAGTCAGCAGGTGGGCGGTTCAGCCTTCCGGCCCTATTCCCCACTACTCACTTTGGATGGGGTGGACCCCCCAAGCCGGAAGGGCTTTCTCCCTCCACTGTCTCCGGCCAGTATTGACAGTACCACCCACATGTCACTTAACACATCCCACCCCCGGAAAAAGGCCTGTGGGGAAAACTAATGACTTTCTGAATTAGATACATTGCCTGGTGTTCTAGATCCTTGACTTCAGGCCTTATCTCTCTGTTAGACTGTAAGCTCTTAGAGGGCAGGCACCAGGTCTTTATCTCTTTCCCCAGCACCACTAAAGTAAAAGGGGGACAATTAAAATCTCCAGAATGACTATTTCAGGCATTCAGCGGTCATTCCTTAAAACTGTTGGAGAAAGTGTGAAGGGTCACAAAATTCTAGCTCCTTCCCAGATCCACCCAAACATGCTCACCCATGGCCTCGGGGCTTTCTTCTTTTACTATTGTTTAAACTTCTCTGCTATCTAAATAAAGCCCTGGGCCAGGCACCCAAAGTTCTGCTCTCTGAAGCTGCTTTAGCTTTCTAATGATCTCTTGATCACTATTGGCCTTTCTCTCTTTGCTGGCCACTGCCCAGATGACCTAATTTGGCCCTTCTCCTTCCTTTTCCCCTTTTTACTCCTGCAGACAAAAGGGTGGGGAAGTCCAAGATTTATGCACAAAGGAAAGTAGTTTCAGAAAGGTAATTAGAAGTATACACAAATGACCATTGCAGACCTGAGTTTGAATGCTTTCTTAGACACTAGTTATGTGACCCTGGGCAAGTCATTTAACCTCATGAAGTTCCAGTCTCCTCATCTCTAAAATGGACATCATAATAGCACCTATTTCAAAGGGTTATTTTGAGGATCAAGTAACATGTATAAGGCACTTTGCAAACCCTGTTAAGTGCTGTATAAAATGCTTGCTGTTATTACTATTGTAATTATGGTTTTAGAGTATAGAGGGACCTCAAAGGTCAGTTAATCCAACCCCCTCCCTCATTTAACAAAGGAGGAAACAAACCCAGAAAGGTTGTGATGACTTGTTCAAGGTCACCCAGGTAATAAATCAGTTTCATCCCTAGGTCCTTTGACTCTAAATTCAGTGCTAATTTCACTATACCTCCTGGCCAGTACCCACATGAGTGGTAAGCAAGCTTTTTAAACTAATCCTTATTTTGAAAAAAAAATAAGTTTGTTTCTATAACACATTCATTTCTAGAAATGAAAGTGAATGGGAAGGGATATCCCTTCCCATATAAGAAAGAAAGACAATTTTTAGGAAAAATGTAATGCAGTGACCACATCTGAAAATGCCCTAGTAGTCTCACCTCTCGACAGAAGAATGTGTTTCATTGTCTTCTAACCTAATCTGAAACTGAAGTTTCTCTGGCTTGGTTTGGCTCTTATAATCCCTTCTGGGCTAGGAAAACACCCTCCACCCAGCTCCCTCAGCCCCCAAAAGAACAGCATATTTTGCTCTAGCATACCCCACATGCTGATCTGGAGTTGGCTCATTTTGGAAATCTGGCCTCTAACTCTTTTCTTTTTTTTTTTTTTTTTTGCAATCCCTGACCAATCGGGAATCTTCAAGTCTCCCATATATCTTCCTTCCTAACCTTTTTGCTTTCTATAAAGATTTTCCTTTCCTCTGAACAAAGAAGGAAGAAGATAAAAGGAGCTATCACTAGCACATTGTTTTCCCAATCATCCAGAAACATGGAAATTAAACTGATGTCCATTTTGCCCTCAAAGTACAAATAACCCAATCCCTTTCATTTTTTTGTAGGCATTAAAGTAGGTCACTATCAGGACCAAGCCTGGCTGTGGAGTGCCACTGATCAGCCATAAGAATCAAAGGCAGAGGCTGTCTGCCTAGCAAGTGCTATAACCAGCAGGGAGGGCATCTCCACTATTGGTGAGAGGCTGTCCAGGACTAGGACCCCACAGGACCCCACAGTGTGCTAGGGGAGCCACATCTGACTGACTTGGGCAAAGTAGATTGTTTGCTTGCTTCTGCTTCAGGTTGGCTTTCTCTGAATCCCACTTTATACCTGTCCGGGAAGAGAACTATAAACCCTGGACCAGGTCAGGTCTCTCCCTCTGTGTCTCTAGGAGACCAAAGTTTCATTGAAAGGCTTTGTTTGCCTTCTTTCTACATAGGGCTTGACAAGTGACTGCTGACCAACTGTGTAGCTGGGGGATGGGAGGTCAGCCTGTTGTGTCATCCCCTCACCTAGACTATTGTATGGTCTCCTAATTGCTGTCCTTGCCCCAACTCTCTCCCCACTCCATTCCATTCTTCCCATGGCTATCAAAGCGATTCCTCTTTATGGCAGATCTCACCACCTTACTCCCTTGTTCAAGAAACTCTAGTGGCTCCCTATTGACTCTAGCATCAAAACTCTTCTGATTTTTAAAGTCTTACATGACTTGGCCCCAACCTATCTTTCCAATCTCATTACTTTCCTTCCTACACTTTACAGTTGAGCCAAACTGACCTTCTGTGAATTCCTTACACATGGCACCTCTTCTCCAATCTTATAGCCTTTGCTCTGTGTTCCCCATGGCTAGAATGTACTCCACCTCTATCTCCACTTCTCACTCCTTTTTAAAACAAAATTATTTATTTACTTTTAGTTGACAACATTCAATTCCACAATCCTTTGAGTTCCAAATTTTCTCCCCCTCCCTCCCCCCCCCCCATAGAGGCATGTAATTTGATATAGGTTCTGCAAATACCTTCACATTAAACATTAGTCAAGTTATAAAGAAGAATTATAACAAGTAGTTTGCTTCAATCTGCATTCAGAATCTGTTGTCCTTTTCTCTGGATGTGGATATCCCTTCCCATCGTGAGTCTTTCTTTTGGAGTTGTCATATAACTTGCATTGCTGAGAGGATCCCAGTCTATCAAAGCTAGTTATCACAGATACGATGTATCTCTAATTCTGTACAAAGTTCTTCTGGCTCTGCTCTCCTCACTCAGCATCAGTTTATATAAGTCTCTCCAGATTATTATGAAGTCCATCTGCTCCCCATTTCTTATAGCACAAAAGTATTCCATTACATTCATATACCACAACTTGTTAAGCCATTCCCCAATTGATGGGCATCCCCTTGATTTCCAATTCTTTGCCACTCCTCACTTCTACCTCACAGAATTCCTTCCTTCTTTTAAAATGGAGTTCAAGTACCACCGTCCACTCCAAGCTTTTCCTGACCTACCTAAGTACTAGTATTCTTCTTCTCTAACTTCCTTGTATGGGGGGCGGGTGTCTATGGGGGTGTACAGGGAAGATTTGCACCTCTGGTGTGAGGACTTGCTGAATCCTTTTCAGGGCTACTCATCCACCTTTGGTAGCCACTTGGCACTCAACTGTGACTTCAAGAAACTGTAGCATGGGCAGCAGTTATACCCCAGTAAACCTGGTTAAAGGTAACTGACAAGGCCTCATACTCATAGGTGAGTTAGTGGGATGTCAAGAGAGAGCAATTTGTTCCAATGACCACGAAGATGACTGAAGCAGGCACTGTGGAGTGCTTAGAGCTTGGTCAGACGTTAAAGCCAGTATGGTCATCCACTGCATCCCAGGCCATAACCAATTGCCTTGTCTGTTGTCCCAACACTGAACTTCTATGAATGGAAAAGAGAGTGAAGTTGTGAAGACTTTGTGTAACTCTGCCTCACTGAAATCCAATTCACTTTAGAGTCAAGACATCACCCTGTGATGTCATTGATCCTCTTGGAAAACAAAGGATGAACAACAATACCTTGTTTTTATTTTGTATTTATTCTGCATGTATGTACATCTTGTTTCTCCAAACAGAATATAAACTCCTTGAGAGCAGGAACTCTTTCGTTTTTGTTTTTGTATTCGGCACCTGATACATGGCATGTGATCCAAAATCTAATAAAGAATTGAAGTTTGCTTGCTTGATCTCATTGGTAGGGGGCCAGAAAGCATACATAAATGGTAGATGACAATGCCTAGTTCATTGTCTGGTGCCTGAGACTGAGTCATTCTAAGATCCCACTTTTCCTTGGAAGCTTGAGAAATAAATGGAGATTACCTAGAACTTGGACCCAGACTAATGGAATCTTCTGACTGATGGCAGGAAGTGGAAGAAATCAGGAATGGTTGGTAACATTGCCCTAGAGTCCATCCCCTTGTTCAAGCATTACTTCTTGCCTTGGACCCCACAGAACAGAAGAAAGAAGAAAGTATCAGAGTGGCAATGGACCTTAGAGGTCATCCAATCTGACCCATACCTGAATATGAATCCCTACTACAACCAACCAGACAGGTGCTGTTCTAGGCTTTGCTTGGAGAATGGTAGTAAGGGGAACACACCCCTCACCTATCAGATTGGCTAATATAACAGAAAAGGAAAATTACAAATGTGGGAGAGGATGTAAGAAAGTCGAGACACTAATGCACTGTTAGTGGAGTTGTGAATGAAGACAACCATTCTGGAGAGCAATTTGGAACTATGCTTAAAGAGCTATAAAACCATGCATATACCCTTTGACCTAGTAATACTGCTGCTTTACCAAAGAGATAAGAACAGAAAGAAAAAGGACTTATATGTACAAAAAACATCTATAGCAGCACTTTTAGTGGTGGCAAAGAATTGGAAATTGAGAGGATGTCTATCAATTGGGGAATGACTGAACAAGTTGTGGCATGTGATTGTGATGGAATACTATTGTGCTATATGACATGACGAGAAGGATGCTCTCAGAAAAACCTGGAACTATTTCTATGAACTGATGCAAAATGAAATGAACAGAACCAGGAGAACATTGTATCCAGTAACAGAAATATGGTATGATGATCAACTGTGGTTAACTTAGCTGTTTTCAGCAATACAGTGTTCTAAGACAATTCCAAAGGACTTATGAAAAAAATGCTAACCATCTCCAGAGAAAGAACTGATGGAATCTGAATGCAGATGGAAGCATATTTTTAAATTTTTCTTTATTTTTCTTGTTTTTTTTTTCTTGGTTTATGTTTTCTTTCACATATTATGACTAATACGGAAATGTTTTGCATGACTTCACATATATAACCTATATCAAATTGTTTGCCTTCTCAATGAGAAGAATGAGAAAGGAGGGAAGGAAATAATTTGGAACCCAAAATTAAAAAAACCCAAATGTTAAAAATTATTTTACATGTAATTGGGAAAAATAAAATATTAAATAAATACATTTTTTAAAAATTGGGGGGAAAAGAGGTAGTTCAACCCATTTTTTGGGGCTTCTCTAATTGTTAGATGTTTTTCCTTACAGCAAGCCTAAAGTCATTCCAGCTTGCACTGATTGCTTTTAGTTCTGCTTTCTGGGACCAAGATGAATTTTCCTAATTTCTCTTTCACAGGATGCTCAGAACCTATAACCTCCTTGATTTGGGAACTCTCCTCAATGGTGCAAATCTCAATTCATCCATGGAGCCCTCATTCATATCCTCCCCAAATTTCACCACAGGGAACATGCTGGAAGCCTTCTTCCCAATACTTCCCAAGTACCACTGTTGGACTCTGACTATCCACTTGTTAAATTTATAAATATATAGATTTCAACATGTGACCAAACCACTTAAAATGCTTGAGGACACTTCATGATTCTTCCTTTTTCTTCTTTTCATGTTTAGTCCTTCTGGGCTAAATATCCTCACTTCTTTTTTAAAAATCTTATTTTCATTGATATCTTGGAGTTGTTGTAATTGGTTCTTCCTTTCTTCCCAGATATCATTGACATAGGGAACTTGAGATGAGGAAATAACCTCCACTGATGCAGTTGGGCAGCATTCTACAACTTTTAGTCTGATAGGTTAAATGACTGCTCCAGGGTCACACAATCAGGATGTGTTAGAGGCAGAACTTCAACCCATATTTTCTTAATTCAAGAAGGTCAGCAAATTTGGTCTACTGTGCTTCAGTATTTCTAATTGTACATCACCAACTTTTTGGAATGGCTCTTTCCACTCCTCTCTCTGAGTGACTCCCTTCATAACAAAAATTTAAAAAGACAAAAAAAATCAGTCAATCAACACTCATTTATTAATTCCTCTTTTATGTGCCAGACACTGTAGTAAGTGCTAGAGGTACAAAGAAATGCAGAAATAGGCCCTGCCTTCAAAGAGCTTACATTCTATTGGGGGAATTAACATGTAACTAGATCCACAGAAGATGCATAGGTGTAAGGTAATTTTAGACAAGAAACTCTAAGGTTAAAGTACTTACATGCTCTCAAATAGCCTATGTCACTTAAGCACCCGCATCTTTATTTCAAAAGTTCTTATCAGTTCAGCAAAAAAATAAAAAAACAAAACAAAAAAAACCACAATCATCCCAAGTTCCTCACCTCCATAAAAAAGGGGAGGGGGAGAAGAGGTATGTATTTTTAATTCTTTGAGGTCAAGCTTCTCTTCTATTTCTTTCCATTCTGTGGCATGATCTCAAGGTCTTTCACTATTTTGATCACTGTCCCCTGGATACTCTGCAATTTATCAACACTTTTCCTAAAATATGACTCTTAGAACTGAATATTGCATAATAATGCAGAGGTTGTCTGACCATGGCAACCAGTGTACAATGGGACTATCTTTCTCTAGTCCCAGGTACTGTGGTTCTCTTAATGTATCCCAAGATCAAATTACTTTTTTATTTTTTTGGCTACCATATCACACTGTTAATTGACATTGAATTTGCAGTCCACTAAAACACCCAGATCTTTTTCAGATGAGTTTCTGTCTAGCTACTCCTCCTCCATCTTGTACTTGTGAAAGTGATTTTTTAAAAATTATACTTTTTCTTTTTAGACATAGCTCAACTTTGTCAGTGATATGACCTTTGAGACTGTATTATTTACATGCCCTGACTCCTGGATATATGTTCAAGGCTATTCTTAATGAAAAATCACCTTCATTTATGGATTACTTCACAATATGAAGAACTCTTTTCACAATCCTGTGTAGTAGGTAATTTATGTTTAATTACCCCTATTTTACAGATGAGACTGAATTTCCTCAACTGACTGATTTGTCCATGGTCACATAACTAGTAAATATCAGAGAGCCAGGATTCAAATCCAGGTTCTCTGACTTGAAGAGTCTTTCTTCCTGGGCCATCCATTCCAATAGCCTGCATCATTTCCTGTATTCCTACTTTAGTGAATTCATTTTCTCCCTGGTGGATATAGATAGAGACCAACTGAGGTTTAGGAGATGGGCCTCAAGAAAGAGCTCTCCCGTATCTACATTCCAAAGAAATAGAAGATGAAAAAAACGTACATGTACAAAAATATTTATAACAATTCTTTTCATGGTGGTAAAGAATTGAAATCTGGGGGTGAGATGGTGGTGGGATACTAAACAGTTGAGGAATAGCTAAACAATTTATAGTTTATGAATTTTGTGGAATCCTATTGTTCTACAAGAAATGAATAATATTTTAGAAAAACCTGGGAAGACTTGTTGAACTGATGCAAAGTGGAGAGAGAAGAACCAGGAGAAGAATTTATACAATAACAATAATATTGTAAAGACAAACAACTTTGAAAAACTTTGGAGTTCTGATGAACACATGGTTCTAGATGATTCATGAGAAAACATCTACCTCCAGATAGGACTCAGATAGTAATGGATTGAAAATGCAGATTAAAACATACATACATACATACATGTGTATATGTCTGTGTGTATGAGGTAGATGGCTAATGCGGAAATCTGTTTTGCTTAACTATACATATTTGTAATGTATATGTAATATATATATAGAATATAAAATATATAAGGTAATTAATTTTTCTTGCTTTCTCAGTCAGTAGGGAATGGGAAGGAGAGAATTATGAATTAAAAATAAAATAAAATAATTTTTAAAAGTTTATTTTTAGTTTTCAAAATTCACATCCATAAGTTTTAAATTTTCTCCCCCTTCCCAAGATGGCATGCAATTTGATATAGGCTTTAAACATATTTTCACATTAGTCATGTTATATAGAAGAATTAGAACAAATGGGAGGAACCATGAGAAAGAAAAATAAAACAAAATGGAAAAAGAAAATAGCCTGCTTCGCTCTGCATTCAGACTCCATATTTCTTTCTCTGGGTGTGGATGGCATTTTCCATCATGAGTATTTTGAAATAGTTTTAGGTCCTTGCATTGATGAGAAGGGAACAAAATAACTTTTAAAAAGGAACTCTTCTATACATGGACTCCAAATGTGTATCTTGGTTAAAGTTTTGATTTCTAGAATGATCCCTAGTTAAAGTTGTGAGTTTCCCCTGGGCTGGGCCAAGGAGTTCAAATTTTGTATGAGTTAAGACCCCTCCTGCTACTGTTACCTCCTTCTTCCCCAGCCCCATTACTTCTTGGAGTCAGGCAGAGAGTCTCATCCCCCCTTCCCCTCCCCCTTCATACCCAGCAGCTGGAAGCAGATCATCCCTACCTCCCTCTCACTTTGACTGTCTGGCCCTCCCAGA
>CM053586.1:236803565-236912927 GCA_028646515.1 Pseudochirops corinnae | reverse complement strand
GGGGAGGAGCAAGTATACATACATGAAAGTACAAACAAGAGGATCACAAGGATAATGGTGGCAATGTATGTGTGTGTGGGAGTACACTAACAGTTGGGGAAATTGGGAGAGATTCCATGCAGGAGCAGGTCCTTTGGTCTGAGCTTTTAAAAGGAAACTAGCAGTTTTAGATGGTCGAGGTGAGATGGAGCATATTCTAGGAATGGGAGAACAGTATGTTCAAAGGCATGGAGCCTAGAGGTGGAGTGAGGAATAGCAAGAAGGCCACAGAATAAAATAAAGGGAATCATCTATCAGGCAGCTGGAAGGTAGATTGGAGACAGCTTGTGAAGGACTCTAAATGCCGAGCAGAAGAGTTTGTATTTGATGCTGGTGGTAGTAGGGAGCCATTGAAGTTTATTGAGCAGTGTGGTGACCTAATCAAATCCATACTTAGGAAAGTCGCTTTGGCATGTATGGGGAAGATATATTAGCAAGGTGACAGATTTGAGGTAGAGAAAGCAGTTATGAGTTTCCTATAGTAGTAATCTGGGTAAGAAATTATGAGAGCCTTAATTAGGGTGGTGGTTTTATGAATAGATAGAAAGAGACAAGGTGTGGGCCCTGCCTAGGCTCCCTCCGAAAGGACATTAAATGATGGGGAGAGTGACACTTTTGAGGTGGAGCCAGGGACCTGGGAGGGGTGGAGGGTGATAAAGAGGAAGCCTGGGAAGGCTCCGAGTCTCCCCTCCCCCCTTTTCCCCCATCCCAGCTGATCAGGCTAAGCTAGTCACAGGCAAAAGGTTTTGACTAGGCCTGTCATGGACACCTCTTATGTCTACATTCCCAAGTTATAGAGTAAGCAGATTATGTTCACCCTAGGAACTTTATTCAGGAGTTTAGAATTTGGTATTTGTCATGAATCACTTAGGTGATTGTGCATGGCCCGTAAGGGGCTGTATCGCCTTTTATAGGATCACAGATCTAGAGTAGACCCGTAAATCATATGGTCCAACCTCTCCATTTTACAGAAGAGGAAACTGAGACCCAAGGAGCTTAAGTGCTACATAGACAGTAATTGTCAGAGATGGGACTTGAACCCAGGTCCTCTGACTGAAGAGTCGATGCTCTTTCCATCAAACACACTGTTGAATATGAACATCAGTCATAACCAGGGCCAGGCTATTAAGGACAAGGATTAGTTGAGAGAACAACTAAGGAAGACACGAAGGTGAGATTGCATACTCCTCGGATGCATTTTTGCTCACATGGTTATATGTGTGATTGATTAAAACTAACTTGGGGGGTGCCTAGTGAATAGAGGACCGTCCCTGGAGTCATGGAGGACCTGATTTCAAATCCAGCCTCAGACACTTAACACTTGCTAGCTGTGTGACCTTGGGCAAGTCACTTAATCCCAATTGCCCTCCCCTCCCCCCTCCAAAAAGCAAAAACAACAACAACAACAAACACTTGGGATAGGGTTACACATTATTTTAGACTACCGGTGCTTTTCCCTCGTTAGTATAGATTGCCAGGAACTGACTATTCACTATGTGGTATATATGAATGTTTCCTGGAAAACTCCTTGAGGGCAGGGACTGGTTTTTTTTATTCCTATACCCTATACCCAGCTTCTATCTGGCGCATAATATGCTCCTTTAAAAATATTTTAGCAATTGATATCTTGTTTCTAGATTACCTAACTTTCCTCCTGTATCCTTCCCTGCTGCTTAAAGGGAGCTATACTTTGTAACAAAATTTGTAACAAAAAGCAAACAATTTGTAGTCTTTTGTAACAAACGTTTTCTTTGTCAAAGAAAAAGAGGAAGAACAGGAAAAGAAATGAACAAAATGAGCAAAAAATGAGCAAAACCAGTCAATAAACTGAAATAATCTGATAATGTATGCAACGTCCCACACCTGTGGACCCTCTACTTCTGTAAGGAATGGGAGGGGAGTGTGTTCTCATCTCTCGTCTTTGGGGCTAAGATTGCTCTTTTTTATATGACAATATTCATTTTCCTTTGTTTTATGGTGTTTGTTCTTCTGTTTACATTGCCGCAGTCATTGTATATATTGTTATATATTGTTTTGGTTTTTGTCCCTTCTTCACTCTGCTTCAGTTCATGAAGGTTTCTCCATGTTTTTCTGCATTCATCAAATTGATTGTTTCTTACAGCACAGTAATATTCTGTTTCATTCATGTACTACAATGTGTTTGACCATTTCCCAATTGATAGGCGTCTCACACACTATGACTTAAAAAAATTTTTTTTCAAACAAAAACCTATCTTCTCTTCCTTACTATGCCACTCCTCCCTCCTCCTGTTGAGAAAGCAAGAGGAACAAAACCCTAATTACAAACAGGTATAGTTGAGTGAAACAAATTCCCTTGCTGTCCATGTCCCAAAAGTCCCAAAACAAAAACCAGCCCAACAACCCCCAAATCATGTCTCAATCTACACCAAGTCGAAACAGCTAGGTGGTGCAGTGAATAGAACACTGGCCCTGGAGTCAGGAGGACCTGAGTTCAAATCCAGCCTCAGACACTCGATACTTACTGTGTGAACTTGGGCAAGTCACTTAACTCCAATTGCCCTGCTTTCCTCCCTCCAAAAAAAAAGATCTACACCAAATCCATTACTTCTCTATTAGGAGGTAAGTAGTTTACATAGTCTGTTTTCAATAAATATGTGTTGAATGAATAGATGAGTGGATGTATAAAGATGAAGGTGGATGGGAAGAAGGAGATACAGTAAGTACTTAAGAAAACACAAAGTCAATTCACAAGAGCACCTTAAAAAAAATTTTTTTTAAGAGGGAGAGACCAGTGATAATAACTGGGGGATCAGGAACAGCCCTGTGCATGGGGCAGAACCGAAGCAATGCATTAGAAGAAGTGAAGGCATCTTTGAGGAGGAGGTAAGGAGGGAGAGAGTACATGTTAGACCCCCTAGGACAGCTAGGTTTATGGAGTCACGAAGACTCATCTTCCTGAATTCAGATCTGGCCTCAGACACTAGCTGTGTGACCCTGGGCAAGTCACTTAACCCTGTTTCCCTCAGTTTCCTCATCTGTAAAATGAACTAGAGAAGGATGTTCTGTGAAGTTTGGATGCAATCAAAGGGCAGCACTTGAGCATCTAAAGGGCCACATGTGGCCTCAAGGCTACAGCTTCCCCGCCTCTGTCCTGGGTCAGCACAGGTTGTGTGGTTCCTGAAAGGTAAGAGTTCCATAGATAAACAAGTCCAGGGTCCCTAAAAATGGAAAAGCCTAGAATAGCTACTAAGGCTATGCTTTTCTCCTTGTCTGATGGCCAGTTAGAAAACCTGGGATAGGTTCCCTGGTCCTGTTGTGATCTTGCTTTATGAATTATGCATTTGGTCTATTTTTGCCTTTTTTCTTATAGCTGGCAAACACTGTAAGCAAAAGCTACTTCTGGCTTGAATGGATTGAGGAAAGAAAGATGATAGGAGGCTGATATGCCTCCAGGCAGGGCACAGTGGTATCAAGTATGAGCATAGAGCTAAGCTGCTCTCCAAGAGCACTGGGGTTCCAATTAATGTTGTGAAGGTCAAAGCATGACAGGGAGAACAGGAAAACATCTGAAGCAACCTAACAGTGCAATGGGCAGAGTGTTGAACTGGAGTCAGGAAGAGCCAAGTAAAAATCCTGTCTGGGATACTTTCTGTCTGTAGGACCCTGGCTAGTCACCTAACCTCTTTCAATCCCCTACAAAAGGAGAATAATAATAACAACAACTGCCTTGAATGGTTTTTGTGAGGATCAAATCAGTTGGCATGTAAAGTGCTATGTAAGGCTCCAAACCTCCTTGCTATAGAAATGCTAGCTAGAATTATTATTAAGTAGGATTCAGATTCACAGAATCAATTTAGAGCTGAAGGGCACCTAGTGAAACCTCCTCATTTTATAGATGAAGAAACTGAGGACTAGGGAGGCTAAGTGACCCACTAAGGGTATGTAGGAAAGAAAGAAAGAAGGAAGGAAGGATGGAAGGAAGGAAGGAAGAAAGGAAAGGATGAAGGAAGGAAAGGAGGGAGGGAGGGAAGAAGAGAGGAAGGAAAGGAGAGAGGGAAGAAGGAAGGGAGAGAGAAAGGAGAAAAGAAGGAACAAAGGGAGGAAGAAAGGAAGGAAGGGAGGAAAGAAGGAAGGAAAGAAGGAAGGAAGGAAAGAAGAGGGAGAAAGGAATGAAGGAAGGAAAGAAGAGAGGGAGAGAGGGAAGGAGGGAGGAAGGAAGGGAGGAAAGAAGGAAGGAAATAATGGAGGAAAGAAAACAAGCATTTGTTAAGCACCTACTATGTGCCAGGAACTGTGCTAAGCACTTTACAAAAATTATCTCATTTGATCCTCACAGAAACCCTAAAACAGATGCTCTTATTAGCCCCATTTTACAGTTGAGGAAACAGGCAATCAGAGATTACATGATTTCCACAAAGTTACATAGCTAGTAAGCATATGAAATTAAATTTGAACTCAGGTCTTCTCAACAACAAGCCCAGTGCTATATTCATTGCACCATCTAGTGGCTTTATAGTATGTGGCTGAGGCAGCATTTGAATCCAGGACATCTGATCCCAAATCCTTTACATCCTCCATTGAACTACTTTGCCTCACTATAATCCTATCATAGGATTATAGATTTAGAGTTGCAAGGGACTGTATATGTCATCTAATTCAGCCCCTCCATTTTTTTAGAGAGCGACTTACCCAAGGTGACACAGGTGGTAATAGTAGCAATGGCAACAACAATAGCTAGCATTTATTAAAGGTTTACAAAGTGCTTTACAAATATCCCATTTTATCCTCCCAACAACTTTTGCAGGTTGGTGCTATTGTTCTCCCCATTTTAGAGATGAGGAAGCTGAGGCAGATGGAAGTCGATGATAAGTTTTGCCCATTGTCACACAGTAAATGTTTGTGACCCATTTTAACTTAGGTTCTTCCTGCCTCCAAATACAGTATTGCTTCCTTGGGGCTATTCTGCTTCTTTCTACATCAGCCAGATGTGGGAACACAGCCTCAGTCTCACCTGGCTCCTTCCTCCCTTTCTAGTCTCCTTATACTTCCTCCCCCATCACCCACTTTGTGATCCAGTGATATTGGCCTCCTTTCTGTTTCTCAAACTGGATCATTCATCTCTGGACTGAGAACATTGTCATTGGCTGTATCCCATGCCTGGAGCTCTCTCCCTCTTCATCTCTGCTTCCTGGCTCCCCTGGCTTCTCCCATGTCTCAGCTGAAGTCTCACCTTCTGCAGGAAACCTTTCTTGATCCCCTTAGTACTAATGCCTTCTCTCTGATACTCATTTCCAATTTATCCTGTCTATATCTTGCTTGTATGTAGTTTACATGTTGCCTTCATTCATCAGACTGTGAGCTCTATGTATGTGTGGTGTATGTGTGTGTGTGTGTGTGTGTGTGTGAGTGTGTGAGTGTGTGAGTGTGTGTGTGTGTGTGTGTGAAAGAGAGACAGACAGGGACAGATAGGGACAGACAGAGACAGAGACAGAAACAGAGAGGAGGGAAGTAAGAAGGGAAGGAGGGAGAAAAGTATACAGAGAAAGATAGGGTGAGGGTAGGGGAAGAAACTGAGGTAGTCTGAATGACTTACTACCAACTCATTCCCACTATTGGAACCTCAAATCATTTCTTTTTTTTGTTCTAGGGTCAAGCAATGACATTTTTCTCCTTGAAGGAGAGAACATTAAAAGTACGTATTTGATGCAGTTAGCTAACTGAGTGGCATGGTGGATAGAGCGCTGGATTTGCCTTTGACCTGTGTTGGTTGTGTGACCCTGGGCAAGTCACCTGACCTCTCTCGACCTTTGTCTCCTCATCTGTAAAATGGAGACAACGACAGCATCTACTTTCTAAGAGTTTTTGAAAGGATCAAATGAGTTAACACATGTACAGCACATTGCAAACCTTAAAAGTGGTATATAAATGCCAGCTATTATTATCTCACAGTAGAACATAAGCTTCTTGAGGGCAGGGACTAGTTTTTGTTTATCTTTGAATTCGACTTCACTCCCAAGCCCAGTGCCTTGCATATAGCATGGGTTTAATACGTCTTGGCTGAATTGAATTAACTATACACTTATTAAATCCCTTCCCATTGTAAGACACAGAGCAGCAAGACAAGCCTGCCCTCAAGGAATTCATGAAGCAGCAAGACAAGTACCTAAAAAGACTATAAAATATGACAGCATGACATGAGTAGAAAGGAGAAGTATTGAGAGAAATTTGAAAGGGGAAAATTATTCCTCGGATCAGGGAGCAGTGGTAGCAATGGGATGGTTTTTTTTGCTTTCTTCTCCCAGCCAAGTATAACATGGTCTCATTGTATAGATTAGGAAACTATTCCAAATTCCTGATTTGGATTTTTTTTTTTTTACTAATTTTGTTTTGTTTTGTTTTGTAGGGGGGAAGGCAGGACAATTGGGGTTGACTTGCCCAAGGTCACATGGCTAGTTGTGTTAAGTGTCTGAGTCTGAATTTGAACTCAGGTCCTCCTGACTCCAGGGCCAGTGCACTATTCATTGCTCCACCTAGCTGCCCCCCTGATTTGGATTTTAACGAACACTTTTTCTTCTTGCTAGTTCTGTAACCTTCATGGTGTTG
The DNA here is from genome assembly GCA_028646515.1 of Pseudochirops corinnae. NCBI lineage: Eukaryota > Metazoa > Chordata > Mammalia > Diprotodontia > Pseudocheiridae > Pseudochirops > Pseudochirops corinnae. The sequence continues at coordinate 236,906,303 of CM053586.1, read as the reverse complement.
TGGGAAGACTAATAGATTTTGACTTGGATTCTAATCCTGTCTCTGACACTTAGGACTTGTGTGACCTTGGGCATGCCACTTAACCAACTCTGCCTCAGCTGTCTCATCTATAAAATAAGGGGGTTAGGCTAGATGACCTTTGAGGTCCCTTCCAGCTCTAAATCTTTTTTAAATTTAAATTGTTTTTCAAGACAAGAATCTATTCTCTCCTCCCCCCCCCCCATGAAAAAGAGAAACAAAACCCTTGTTAAAAGAAGATATGCATATGTATAACCTATATCAAATTGCTTATCCCCTCAGGAGAGGAGGGGAGGAAGAGAATTTGGAACTCAAACTTTAAAAACATTTTTAAAAATTGTTTTTACATGTAATTGGGGAAAAATAAAATATTATTTTAAAAATATGCATAGCCATGCAAAACAAATTCCTGTATTGGTAATGTTATATTAAAAAAGCCTCTATCTGCAACTTGAATCTACCAGCTCTAAATCTATGAGCTATAACTAGGATAGGGTGACTAGTACTTAGACACAGGGCAATGAAATCTAGAGGGGGCAAAAATTTGTGCTGCTTTAATAGCATAGAGTCTGCTACAGTAACCATTGTGCATATCCTCTCAACTGAATTTGTATTAATTACTAGTGTTATTTCATGTTGTCAGTTATGAAGTTCTTTTAAGGGTCTATATTGCATGGCTTGCCTCAGGTGCCAAAAATGGCTTGGTGCTAGATAAATATATTTGTGGGACCTCTTTCTGCCTGGAATAGTTCATGTTAGAATTTTTCTTTCTTCCCTTCAGATTTTAAAAGCAAATCATTCTACTTGTGAGCCACCAGGCACCCCTCCCTCTCTCAGCTCAGCACTTGGTTGGAAATTACATTAGAGCCTCATAAATCCTGGCCATGTCTGAGTTGGAGGGCAATGGCTCTCCATGGCTCTTCCAGCCTCTCAGACACAGGGGAGGAAAGACGTGGAGAGTGAAGAAGAGAGAGCACAGCTGCCCAGGGAGAATTCTTCCTATGTGTGATAGACTTGGTGGTGGCTAATGACAGGGGAGAGAGGTGAATAGCCCTCCATGCCCCTGGGGATTGATTCTAAGGGATTCTCAGAAGAGAAAATTGGATTGTTGGGATGAATGGATTTGCAGGTGGGTCCCTGGACACTTTAATTAAGTGTGGAGCTCATATAATAATAACAATAATTGTTAAACTCAGATATTGGCTGGGATTTATGGGACTCCAGTATAATTTCCAATAATTGATGATGATGATGATGATACAATAGGCTTTGTCATCAAGAAGACCTGAGTTCGAGTTCTGTTTCTGATACATATGTGACCTTGGGTATGACATTTAATCTCCAAGTGGCCAGGACAACTCTAACACTATAATTGCAGAGAAGGTTCTGATCTGTATTGATAAAGTTCCTCACCAGGAGTTCCTTATGCCAATGAAATTACAGATCTAGGGGCAGCTAGGCAAAGCAGGGAATAGAGCACTGGCTCTGAGTCAGGAGGATCTGAATTCAAATCTGCCTTCAGACACTTGACACTTACTAGCTGTGTGACCTTGGGCAAGTTACTTAACCCCAATTACCTTGCCTTCCCCTCATCAAAAAAAAAAAAAGAAAGAAAGAAATTACATCTAATAAAAATAATAATAAAACACAGGGCCTCAGAATGATTGAGGCAGCTGTAAAATGATGATTTGCCAAAAAGTAGAAGGACTGACATTCTCAGAGCACATTATCAGCAAGTCAAAAACCTAAGGATATATTTGTGATTTCACTAAGCAATACTAAAAGCTGCTAACAGGCAGGTGCCCTTGGATATGTCCAGTGGAACCTAAAGTGCCTTATCTCTGGATGGATGGAGGCTGTGACATGGCAATGATTCCAGAGAAGAATAAAAAAGTCCCACCCAGAGGTGATATTGAGCATGAACTCAGCCAACAAGTAGGCAAATAAGTATTAAACAAAGAGCTGAGACCTGTAGATTTGTTTAAGGAAATGCAAAACTCTTTTAAGATGGGAATTCAAGGCCAGGTCATTGCCACCAGAAATGACAGAAAGATTATCTCTAAGGAACCTTAGAGAGAGGCAGCTCGTGGCTCTTCCAATAGATCTCTGGGCCTGGAGTCAGTAAGACCTGAGTTCAAATCCAGCTTCAAATGCTTACTACCTCTGTGACCCCAAACAAGTCACTTAACCTCTGTTTGCCTTAATTCACTGGAGAAGAAATAGCAAACCACTGCAATATCTTTGTCAAGAATATCCCATGGACAGTATTGGCATGCTATGGTTCACAGGGTCACGAAGAGTCAGATATGACTGAAAAAGAGAGCATGCAAGGAAATGGTAGAAGCCGTGTAGCATATCTGTCCAAGATGCAAACATTTAGCAGCTACTGAATACTTAAAAAAATATGACATGGGATCTACATCAGAAGCCCACCATCTTTTATGAACTGACAGATGATACATGCCCATACTGTCCATAAAGATGTCAAAACATCTTTTGAGTACTCCATAAATGAATTGCAGTGGACCCAGAAGCATTAATGCAGACTGAATTGTTGCCAAAGTTGCCTGGATTGATCCAGAAAAACTGAAGAACTCCATTTTGAATAGGTATCCTGATACCAAATACCCATAATTTCAAGCTGTGTGTGTGGGTGTGGGTGTGGGGGTGGTAGTGAAAGCTTCCAAAATATAGAGACCTAGCAGAAGTTAAAATCATATAAGAACAGAACAAGGCATACATCTTCCCTGTTGTCCTGTCTGCTTCTGGAGCTGTACCAAGGATGCTTTCATCGAGTCTGCAGAAAAGAAGCTTACATCCAATTAATTTGATTCATCTACAAAAAGCAGTTATTTATTGACCTGTGCAAAAGTTCATAGAACATTAAACATAAGCGAACACTAGCAGGATGGCAGCTGAAGGTGCAGTACATAGAGTGCTGGGTCTGAAATCAGGAAGACCTGAATTCAAATCCATCCTCAGACATTTCCTAGCTGCATGACCCTGGGTGAGTCACTTAACTTCTGCCTGCCTCAGTTTCCTCATCTGTAAAATGAGCACAATTATAGTACCTACCCCTCAGGGTTGTTGTGAGGAACAAATGAGCTACTATCTAAGCACTGTATCTAAGCATTGTAAAGTGCTTTTGGCACATAGTAGACGAATAATTAATGCATGTTTCCTTCCTTTCTGTCTGAGCTCCATTAAACAAGATGAGAGGAATGGGATGATAATTGTGATCGAAGTTATATGTGTCCTACATTCAACAAAAGAAAGGGCTATGGTATAGTGGATAGAGAGTCAGTCTTGGAGTTAGGAAGATCTGGGTTCAAATCCCACTTCTGACACATAGTAGGGATATATATGACATGTCACTTAATCTCTCAGTGCCTTGGGCACTCTCAGACTGTAAATTACAAAGCAGCTGATTTATTAGTTAAGGGAGTCGACTCAAATCTTGCCTCAGACACTTACCAGCTGTGAGACCTTGGATAAGCCTCAGTTTCCCCATCTCTAAAATGGGAAGAGTAGTGGCACCTTCCTCTCACAGGGTGGTCGTGGGGACTGAATGAGCTAACACACGTCAGTGCTTTACAAGCCCCACAACATGACATCAATGCAAGCTATCAATAAATAGCATGTCTGGGCAAATGCTTAATAGACACTTGTTGATTGGCATGGAGCTTTAAGATTTACAAAGTATTTTTCTTGTAACATCCAACATAACGTGTTGTTGTTAAGTTGTTTTTCTGCTGCATCCAACTCTCTGTGACCCCATTTTGAGGTTTTCTTGGCGCAGATACCAGAGGGATTTGCCATCTTCTTCTTCAGTTCATTTTACAGATGGGGAAACTGAGGCAAACAGGATTAAGTGACTTGACCAGGGTTACACAGCTAGCAAATGTCTGAGGCCAGACTTGATCTCAGATCTTCCTGACTCCAGGCCTGGCACTCTATCTCCTTTATCATCTAGCTGCCATAATGCAGTGTTATTAACTCCATTTTATAGATGAGGCTCAGAGAGGTCATATGACTTGCCCATGGCCACATGAGCCAGCATTCAAACTCAGGGCCTCTCAACTTCACATCTCTCTCTCTACACGAGGGCCAAAGGAGCTGTTTAATAGTTCAGGTCTCAATAATCAGTGTTCACTGACAATGGGGATGAGTATGGTCAGATAATCTCAGTAATAGATAAAGTCTTCACCTCTCTGGGACCCAAGCACCCCTCTTCCATTTGTGGGTTGCACTTGAGTTTTCTTTGCTCTGTGGAGCAATCTTACCTTCCTCGTTACGTAGGACTTAGACTAACAATCAAACCTTTGCTATTTCTGAGCTATCCCAGGCTAGCTAGACTGAGGGTGAGATATGAGGTTGAAGATTGGACATGCTGAACTATGGGAGTTGAAGAGGGTAGGACCCAGTCTAGAGATAAATGTCTATCTGAAAAACTCATAAGCAAGATAATCTCCATGTAGACAATTGGGAGATGATTGAGTCTACAAACATTTCACAAGTCAGAGGAAATGAGTCAGATGTGGGTGAGGGGGAAGGATTGAAGGCGAAGGGGAAACAAGGGAGGTTGTCTGAAAAAAATCTCCAAGTCTCCTCTGATATGACCTTGTCTGATCTGATGGGGACAAGCCAACATATCTCTTCCGGAGGCTAGAGATAATATACAATCCTCTCCCCTCCATTCCACCACACATCTAAACATGTGCCAGTAGGAACCTAACCCCCGAGAGATCGGGTGGTTTCTGCACCCTTTTATAGGGATACAGGCAGAACAAAAGCTACTCAGAAAGGTCAGTTTTAGGTAAAAGGGTGAAGGGGACAAAACACCTATTACATTGTTTTTGTCATCATTGTAACTGTCATTTTTTAATATCTTGTTTTCTTGGTTCTTCTTGCTTCATCCTGCATTAAATCATATAAGTCTTCCCATGTTTCTCTGAATTTTTCATATTCATCATTCTGTACAGCGCAAAATTCAGAGCATGTAAACATTTGTCATGGAAACTGTCCAACAGGAACCCTGTCCTCAGAGCACTTCTGCTCTGCCCTGGGGAGGAGGGAAGAGATTGGGGAAGCTTGGGGAGACTGCATCTGGAAGCAGGTGATAGTGTAGAACACTGTTTCCTTATCTGCTGACCACATGGTGAAGAAATAGCCTTTATTTGGCTTCTGAGTCTGATCTGGGAATGTAAACAAAAATCTCTTAGGGAGGCAACTTGGCCCTTTTCCCCTGCTGTACAGTGAGAAGAATGATCTGCTCAGTGGTGAATATCTCACCTGGAGCAGAAAAGGAAGCAACAAGCTCATAGTACTGATGGTGTTTCTGTCTCTTTTGTGTCTATTCTTTGGAACTGGGACTAGGCTATGACTTTGTGAACTTTGAAGGGTCAGGGAATTGCTACAGGTCCAGGAAATGGAGCTCATGCCAAAGTTTCAGCCAGCCTTAAGGGAGAAACAGGATTCAGTCCAGCTGTGGATTGACACCACAGTCAACATATGGGGATGTATAAGCAAGGAAGTGGCCCTGTCTCTTGATTGTGCTTCATCTGGAAGTGAACTTGATGGGAATAATGCTCTACAGAAATTGCCTTAAGGATGAGCCCACTTTCCTCCAAGGATGTGGTAGAGAGCCGGCCCCCTGTGTGTTGGGGGAAAATATTTGTATTTTGTTCTTGCTATACCTTCTCGGTAGATATCATTTCATGAAGCTAATTAATATCCATTAATTAAATTTTATTGGGGTCTTAAATAGTGGGATTGATATTGGGAAGGACACACTGGAATGTGGACTCAAGTCTATTAGAGAGATATCCATAAGCCCCATAGAACCCTGAGGGGGAAAGGTAACCAGCCATGCTCTGTGGGAGCTAACTCATCAGTGCAAGAGAAAGCTGGGATAAGCATCCCCAGATATTACATGGGCTACATGTGGGGAGGCTTGCTTGAAATCCATTTGGGCCCTTTGAATTCTCAGGAACTCATTGGAGAGCTTTTAAAGCCAAAACTCTTGTTATTGGATTTCCAAGTTCGGGATCCACTAGAAAAATAATAGCTATTTTTCTTTTGTTTTAAACTACAATTATACAGTTTTCTAATGTGATTCTTTTAAAAGTGAGATTAATTCATTCTGATCATTTTTCCATACATGCATTACACATTCATGGCTTTTTTTTCTCACCTGGATTCTGCCTGTCCTATGTCTCTCCTCCTTTTCCCTCTGTCTCCTGTTCCCTTTTTTTTTTTGGCCTCTTTTTTCTCCTAAATTTCTTTCTGCTGATATGGAGGAAAGAAAAAAATAGGAGATGAAGTAGGGTGTGCTTCCCAGCAGGTTGCCTTTCAACTGAGAGGTGGGGGGTGGCTAAGGGTTCTCTCTTGTGGCCTCAGGAATGCAACCCTCCCCATAAATCTCAAATCTTGCATGGTAGTAAGAGGTCACAGCACACTCAGGGGGTCCTCCTCAGTCTAGACAGTGATGGAAGATTCCTGGCCACACCCATAGTAATTTATCAGTGTAAAGGACATATAGGCCAGCATTACAGAAAAGGAGGAAAGACATAGAGTCCAGCTAGAATCAGCTTAGGAGATAAGTCTCCCTGATTTCCTTGGTTCTAGATACATGTGCACTGGTAGCTGAGTTAGTATAGCCTAATATCGTAGAATAAGGTACTGAACCTTCCCAGACCTCATTCTCATCTTCAGTAAAATGAGAATGGGGTTGCATGATTCTAGAGGACTAGTTATGAATCCTACTCACCACCTCCTGACAGAGAGGTGATGTTGTCAAGACATAGAATGAGACATATCATTTTTGGACATGATTGATATAAAAGTTTGCTTTGTTTGACCGTGTGTTTTTATAAGGATTGTATTTTGCTTTGATTTTCTTTTTTTTTTTTTTTTGGAGGGGGGAAAGGCAGGGCAGTTGGGGTTAAGTGACTTGCTCAAGGTCACATAGCTAGTACATGTTAAGTATCTGGATCTGGATTTGAACTCAGGTCCTTCTTACTCCAGGGCTGGTGCTCTATTCACTGTGCCACCTAGCCGCCCCTTTGATTTTGCTTTTTCAATGGAGGGGAGAGAGGTAGGAGGAAGACAAATAAATTATTGTTAGTTGAAAAAAATTAAAAGGAATGGAGAAATTGGACAAGATGGCCTCTGAGGTCCCTTCCAACTTCACATCTACCACCTGGAGTCCAGGATAAATCTGGAATCTGAGGTCTTTCTGCTGGGTTCCTTGAGAAGCCCACCTTCTCTCTTTCACGCCAGTCTGATTTCTTTGAAAACAGCAGCTGAGTAGAGCCAGTTCTCAATAGAGCAAATCCTCAGGACTAAAGGAACATCTTTTCTTTGTATTGAATTGTCTTCTGTCTTCTACCCCATGGGTCTCCCATTAGTTCCCATTTCTGGGTGGGTAGGGAAGATTGTTGGGAACCCTCAGAGTTTTGGAGAAGATTTTTGATAATCACACTCAGTGATCAGTCACCTCCTCTATTGGTGTCTGAGGCTACCCTAGAACTAATGGTCAGAGAAGGCTGAGGAATAAGGTTTTAAGCACCCCAGAAGCTTCTATGTTCCAGACAATGAATGGTGCCCAGGATACTATATTCAATCCCATCCTATTCCAACAGAAAGTAGAGGAAGGTTCAAGCTTGAGGGAAGAAGAGGATCAGGGCAACTCTACCTGTGACCCTCACCCCATCCCTGTATGTACCCTGCTCCACCCCCAATTTCTTCTCTTCCCTTAAGGCAGAATTCAGATGTGATCTTCATGTGATCTTCTTATGCCTAGGATGCCTCATCATCTTGGCATCTTAGAATCCTTCAAGACTCAGCTCAAGACCTTCTGTAGGAGCCTTTCCTAGTGCCCCTCTGTTGCTAGAGCCTTTTCCTCTAAGGCTACTTTTTACCTACTCTGTATAAATCTTAGAGATAGAGATAGAGATAGAGATAGAGATAGAGATAGAGATATATAGATATAGATATCTATAGATATTTATATATTGTCTTCTGCATTAGAATGTGAGCTCCCAGAGGGTAGGGACTGTTTTCACCTTTCTTTGTATCCTTATGTTTTAGCACAAAGTCTGGCATACAGTTGGGGCTTAATAAATGCTTGTTTATTGATTGATCTCAGTTTGTTAGTGTTCTCTTCCTTCTCAAATTGCCTTATGTTTATTCCCCAGGAGACTGTATACTGCTTGAAAGGAGCCCCATCCTGGTCCGAGATGCTCTGGACAAGGAAACCTCCATCCATACCAAGAGTCAACCCCCCCCCCCAACATTTGCTTCATGATTCACCTCTCTCTACTTAGCCTCCCTTCTTCTCACCTCCACCTTGTTATTCCAGTTGCTACTGATTAGGTATGTGACCTCAAACAAGTTCACTTACCCGGTCTGAGCCTTGGTTTCTTCATCTGTAAAAGGATTGGATGAGCTTGAAGGTCCCATCTGTGACATGCTATGCCATCACTGTGGGGTCCGGTCTCTTTCGTTGGAGCAATTATTCTGGAGAATGATTTTCAGAGGCCAAGAGGAGGACGGATGGTGCTGTTTCCAATTCCTCCTTCCCTCCTAAACTGAGGTGCAACCCTCCCCACTTGGTCACAGATGATTGGGAGAGCAGAGTTTCTATGGATGTATCTATACTAGCTACAAAAAGTCACTGGAAAGCGGTTTCTACACCTCCTAGTGCCAACAGATGAGTTGCTGCCCTCCCTCCTTCCACAACAAAGGTAGGAAATAATTCTGAATATTCTCTCTTCTTGGAAATTTTCTGTGACTTGTAAATTCTCATTCCTTCTTCATTATCTAAAGAAGGAATCCTCTCTAGTCTACAGCTGGGACCACTTAGGCACCAAAAGAATTGGGGACTTGTCAGGTGTCACATAGCTAGGTGAAGATAGTGCCAGGAGGCAAATCCAGGGGTTTGTGGGAACTTTTTACTTTGGGGGTCTATTCACTCCCACCCTCAGATACATAAAATCCACTATGAATGTGATGGGGCAGGATGAAAAAAGGCCAAAGACCACCTTAAAGGATCCCAGAGCTAGAGTTTGAAGGGAACTTGGAGGTCATCAAGTCCACCCCTCCCCATTTTTTCCACTTAATAGCACTTTATTTTTTCTAATTACATGTGGATAGTTTTCATCATTGACTTTTATAAGATTTTGAGTTACATTTTTTTCTCCCTTCCTCACCTCTTCCCTTCCCAAGATGGTAAGCAATCTGATATAGGCTATACATGTACAATCATATTAAACATATTTCCACATTAGTCATGTTGTGAAAGAAGAATCAGAACAAAAGAGAAAAACCACAAGAAAGAAAAAACAAAACAACAAAAAAAAAATAGTATGTTTCAATCTGCATTCAGACTCCACAATTCTTTCTCTCGATACGGTTAGCATTTTCCATGCGAGTCTTTGGGAATTGTCTTAGATCCTTGCAGTGCAAAGAAGAGCTAAGTCTATCAAAGTTGGTCATTGGACAATGTTGCTGTTATTGTGTACAATGTTCTCCTGGTTCTGCTCAATTCACTCAACATCAGTTCATGTAAATTTTTCTTGGTTTTTCTGAAGTCTGCCTGTTCATCATTTGTTATGGAATGATAGTATTCCATTATATTCATATACCACAACTTGTTTAGTCATTCCTTAATTGATGGGCATCCCCTCAGTTTCCAATTCGTGGTCACCACAAAAAGAGCTGCTACAAATATTTTTGTACATGTGGGCTCTTTTCCCATTTTTATGATCTCTTTGGGATATGGATCTAATAGTGGTTTTTTGGGGTCAAAAGGTATGCATAGTTTTATAGCCCTTTGGGCATAGTTCCAAATTGTTCTCCAGAATGGTTGGATCAGTTCACAACTCCACCAACAATGCATTAGTATCCCAATTTTCCCACATCTCCAACATTTATCATTTTCCTTTTTTGTCATATTAGTCAATTGGATAGGTGTGAGGTGGTACCTCAGAGTTGTTTTAATTTGCATTTCTCTAGTCAATAGTAATTGAGAGCATTTTATATGACTATAGTTTTAATTTTTTCATCTGAAAACTGCCTGTTTATATCCTTTGACTATTTACCAATTTCCAATCTCCTCCCCCACCCCACCCCAGTTTTACAGATGAGGAAATTGAGACCCAGAAAGTTTGAGTGATTTCTCTATGGTCACATAGTTTGTATCAGGGACAGGATTTGGACTCAGATTCTCTGATGTCAGAGCTAGTAATCTTTCCACTAAACCATGGTTCCTCCAGGAAGGCAAGAGGGGGTGCATTTAGGGATGCTACATTCAACACACAGTCGATCTGGCAGCTCCCATACCTAAGAAGTGTGAAATTCAAAGCCAGTCAATCAGCTAACAGTCAGTTAGTAAGCATTTATTAAGTACCTACTATGTCCCAGGTTAAGAACTAGGAATACAAGCAAGAGTGACCCTCCCTCCCCACCAAACCCTGAACAAAATAACAAACCAAAAAAAAGTAGTTTCTGCCCTTAAGGAGCCCATGGTCTAATGCAGGAGACAACATGGAAACCACTCTGTTCAAACAAGTTCCATAAACAATAAATTAGTGATAATCAGCAGAGGGAAAGTACTAGCATTAGGGAGGATCCGGAAAAGCTCCTTGCAGAAGATGGGACTTTAGCTGAGAACTTGCAAGAACTTACATGGAAATCAAGAGTCAACAATGAGGCAGGAAAGAGATCCAGACATGGAGGATAGCCAAGGAAAAATCCTGGAGTGGAGAAACAGTATCATGTTTGAGGAAGAGCAAGGAAGCCAATGAGACTGGGCTTAAGAACAAGTTGAGAGGAGTAAGGTGGGTAAAACATGGAAAGGTAGGGGGGATCCAGGTTATGAAGGGCTTTAAAAGATAAACAGAAGATTTTTATATTTGATCTTGGAGGTAATAGGGAGCCATTGCAGTTTATTGAATAGAGGAGTGACATGGTCAGACCTGCACTTTAGGAAGAGCGAATTGACAACTGAGTGGAAGATGGGTTGGAGTAAGGAAAGACCTAAAAGTAAGGAAAGGGAAACCAACCAGCAGGTTATTGCAGTAGTCTAGGCATGAGGTGATTAGGGACTACAGCAGGGTGGTGACAGTGGCAGAGAAGAGAAGAGGGGTATATATGAGAGATGTTTTGGAAGTAAAATCAATAGAACTTGGCAATTGGTTGGATATGGGGTGAGGAGGGTGGTGAGAGACAGTGAGGAGTGGAGGATGACTCCTAGGTTGTGATCCTGGGTGACTGGCAGGATGATGAAAGTCATAGGAAACTTAAGAAAATGGAGAATTAATGGGGAAAGATGATGAGTTCAGTGTTAGACATGTTGAATCTCATTTAAGATATCTGAAAAGCAGTTGGAGATGTAAAATTGGAGGTCTGGAAAGGGGTTAGGAATGAATTAAACCCCTGTATGGATGAGATCGAGGGAAATCATATAGCGAGAGGAGAAGAGAGCCTAGGATGGAGCCTTGATTATCAGGCATAATCTGGATCAAGATCCAGCAATTGAGACTGAGAAGGAGCAGTTGTACAGGTAGGAAGAGAATTAAGAGGGAGCAGTGCCATGAGAACCTAGAGAGAAGAGAGAATCAAAGAGAAGAAAGGTGATTGACAGTGTCAAAGGATATAGAGAAGTCAAGAAGGACAAGGATTGAGAAAGTGAGAAATCATTGGTAGCTTTGGAGAGACCAGTTTCAGTTGAATGATGAAGCCTGAGTCAGGTTCAAGAAACCAGGGCAACCCTCCCTCACCTGTAATATGAGGACATAGCCCAATCTCTTTTCTAAGGGCCTAGGGGTGTGATTTCTTTTTCCAGGCTGCCAGAAGCCCACCTAAGAATTGGGTCCTGGAGCGATTAGGTGGCACAGTGAATAATTTCCAGGCTGCCAGAAGCCCACCTAAGAATTGGGTCCTGGAGCGATTAGGTGGCGCAGTGAATAGAGCACTGGCCTTGGAGTCAGGAGGACCTGAGTTCAAATTAAGTCTCAGACACTTGACACACTTATTAGCCACGTGACTTTGGGCAAGTCACTTAACCCCAATTGCCCTCCAAAAAAAAGAAAAGAAAAAAAAAGAATTGGGTCCTAAGAAGAAAGCAGTCGTCTACTCCTAGAAATAAAACTTGAAATGGGCAAGGCAGGGAAGTGAGCCCAGAGGAGATCTAGGTTTCCCCTGCAAGGAGGGGACCAAGGACATAGCAGAGCTTTACTGCTTAGAGTATGGACAAGGCCCCATGTGAATTCAGAGGCAGGATGGAGAAGCCCACCAGAAACAGCAGGAGCTGGGTTGTGTAGCTGGCAGCAACCTCCCATCAATGGACCCTATCCTACAACTGCAGGGCTTTCTTCTACAGAGAGAAAAGATGGCAGTAGGCTTCTGTAATCAAGATTCTGATGTGAGATTTCCTTATCCTTCTCTTTAGCACATAATTATCTCTAATTCCATCTTTTCTTTTTCTCCACCCCTCCTCCCAAATGGTATAAAGGGCACTGTATTTGAGACAGAGACCCCGCATTTGAATTTGAGTGCCTCCTTTTGTTAGCTGGGTGACTGTGGGTGAGTCACTTAAACTGGCCTCAGTTCCTTTACCTGTAAAAAGTCCTAATCCTGGAACTATCTACCTTGAAGTGTTCACAGGACCTTAGCTTTAGAACTAGAAGGAACCCTAGAGGTCGAGTCCAACTCCCTAATATTTCCAGATGAGGAAACTGAAGCCCAGAAAGGTCTCAAGAATTATAGCTCTAAGGGACCTTAGAGGCATTCAAGGACAACCATTTCATTTCTTTAGATGGGAAAACTGAGCCATAGAGAAGTTAAATGAGTTGTCTAACATCATACAGCTGATGAGTTTTGAGATGAGATTTTAATCCACATTTTCCTGGTTCCAGGTCCAGTGCCTTATCCAATGCACCATGTTGTGCTAAGGAGAGAACTTTGAAACCATCAATGAGGAGTAACTGAATAAATTACAGTATGTAATGAAATGGAATGCTGTTGTGATATAAGCACAACAATAAATAATGAAAGGGACAGTTTCAGAGAAAACTGGGAAGACATGTATGAACTGAGACAGAGTAAAGTCAGCAGAACCAAGAGAATGATTTTATACTAAAAACAACATTGTAATATCAAACTCTGATCAATGCAAGTAGCAATCATGATTCCAGAGGATTTTTCATGCAACATGCTCTCCACTTTATGCAGAGAGGTGAAGGATTCAAGATGCAGGATGACTTTTTTGGACACATCAAATGCAAGAATTTGTTTCGTTCAACAACGCATATTTCTTATATGAAGGATTTTGTTTTTCTTTCTCTTTCTTTCTTTCCTTCTTTCTTTCTTCCTTCCTTCCTCTCTCTCCCTCCCTCTCTCTCTCTCTCTCTCTCTCTCTCTCTCTCTCTCTCAGCTCCTAAGGGGGAAGAAGGGAAAAATGCTAGATGATTGAAAAAAAATTTTAACTTTTAAAAAATGCTGTATAAAGTCAGTCATTTTTATTCCATCTTCCTCTACTTTCCTGTAAGCCAGGGATTCTTACACTTGACCTGTGGGCTTCTGTGGATAGATTTCAGGGGCTCCATGAACTTAGATGGGGAAAAAAAAAAGTACATCTTTATTTTCACCGACCTCTAACTGAAATTTAGCATGTCCTTCAGTTACGGATGTAGACAACAAACCACAATAGTATTAGGCTTCACCAGACCCCAAGAGGTTAAGAACTTCTGCTCCAAGCCCCTCTTTGTTTCTCTCTCCCTTTTCTTCCTTCAGCTTCTTCTCTGCCTGTCTCCCTTTCCTTCCTCTGGCCTCTTCTCTTTGATTTCCATTAATTCCCTTCTCTGATTTCTTTTTTTCCCCTCCCTTTCCCCTCTTTCCCTCCCCTCCCTAGGCTGGGCGAAGCCACCTTACACCAGGAGAGAGTCTGTGCACTGGGCAGGAGCCAGCAGGCTCTGGAGCCACTCGTGAGCACACACAAGACGTCTCTTCTGTGGCCAATTAAACAAATTGCAGCAAAACAGCATTTTATTAGTATTCGCCCATAGCAGTCTTGGGCTGCAATAAATTTCCTTGTGGGCTGCATTTGAGAAGCAGGAGAAGAGGTGGGGGGAATGGCTGGAGGGGGTGGGGAGCAGGGGGTTGGGGAGAGAATTGACATGTTAAGTAGCAAATGGTGGAGAGGAAACATCGTGCATCGCCCCTGGGGCTGCTGGGTATCAGAGTGGCTGTCTCCCCAAACAACTGTTCTGCTTCATCATAAACACGGTGAGTTATGAGGCTCAGCAGCGGCCCGGCCCACGCACAAATAACAGCGAATAGGAAGCTGGGCCAAGTGAGGCCTGGGAGGGATGGTAGAACGGATCCCTCTCTTGTTGGGGTGCTTTCTGGACCAGTTTGACCTGGAGGGCCCCACTCCAGCTCCAGAGGCCTCTGGATCAAGGCTCTCACCTTTCCCCATGACCCTCAGAGTCTGGAGAGAAGAAGGGATGCTTCAGCACGAAGTCATCAGCCATAGACTGCTTGTCCACTTGTCTGAGATGGGGAAGAAGGAACTCCTGCCTTGGGCAGGGGTTGGGCTTAGATGATCTTTAAGGCCATCTCCAAAACGCTGGCTTGGACTGGCACTTAGCTCAGTCTTGGGACACAGGGAGAACTTCAGTCTGTTGACTTCAGAGAACTAGGATTCAAATCCTGATTTTGCCACTTATGACCATATGACTTTAGACAAGGCCCTTCTCCTCACTAGGCCAAAACCTCCTTGTCTATAAATTGGGGGAGGAAGAGGGGAGTTTGAGCTAGACAAGGAGTTCTTCACCTTTTTGTGTGTGCTGTGGACCCCCTTGTCAATCTGGTATAGTGCATAGATCCTGTCTTAGAATAATGTTTTTAGAAGCATAAAATAATATACATTAGATAACGAGATAAATCAAAAGCTAGTGAAAATAAAGATGTAATTTTTTTTCTGTCCAAGTTCATGTACACGTTGAAATCTATTGAACCTCTGAACTAGATTATGGCATGCTATATTAGCTTTTCCTGGCTCTTAGATTCTCTAACTAAACAAGAGGGCAATGGGACAGATTCTTATAGTAACTGGTTTCTGGGGCTTTCTTGGACATCTAGATTTCAAGAGAAGAACATGTCCTTTCCATCTAGTTTTGCAAAAGTTTGGTCCTTTGTTAATTCAAATAACATTTATTAAGTGCCTATTGTCTGCAAGTGGTAGAGTGAATAGAATGTCCAAGCCTGGAGTCAGGAAGATTTGAGTTCAAATTTGACCTTACTAGCTTTGGGGCCCTGGACAAGTCGCTTAACCTTATTTACCTCAGTTTCCTCATCTGTAAAATGAGTTGGAGAAGGAAATAGTCAGCTACTCTAGTATCTCTGCCAAGAAAACCCCAAGCAGGATCATGAAGTATCAGACACAATTGAAACAATTGTCTGTAAAGTATATACATACACACATACATACATACATACATATGTATGTATGTATATATGTGTGCACACATATAAATATATATGTGTGTGTGTTTATGTATATATATAGATGTCAGTGTATAGGGAGCTACATGGCTGGCTAGACAGTCAATAAAGACCTGAGTTCAATTTCTGCCTTTAATATTTACTAGTTAAGTGATCAGGGGCAGGTCATTTTACCCCTCTGATGCTCAAGCCATACTCTGAGATTATAAATTATTAACTTTGTCCTTTGCTGTAGGGTGGGGAGTTTCCAAAGTAATCACAGGTCCTTGATGTTGACCTATTATAACAGCTCCTGCCTGTAATGAGTTCACATTCTACTGAGGTTAAGGATTCTTGTTGTTGTTGTTGTTGTTGTTCTTCTTCTTCTTCTTCTTCTTCTTCTTCTAATTGTGATTAAGTGACTTGCTCAGGGTCACACAGCTAGTAAGTATCTGAGGCCAGATTTGAACTCAGGAAGATTAGGTTTCCTGACTTCAGGCTTGGCACTCTATCCACTGTGCCATCTAGCTACCTTCTCGTACTGCCTAGGCATAGGGAAGGGCACCAGTTCAGTTTATTTTTTTTGGAGATGGTAGTCAGGGAGCAAGTATGATATAAGCTTAGGGGGGCCACTCTACTCTGTGACCTTGACTCCTGGGTACATGCCCAGCCAGCTTGAGGAAAGCTTCAGGCTAAGTCTGGATGTCACAGTTCATCTCATTCAATGAAAATGATTTTTCTAAAATACATTTCTCTCTGACCTGCCAAGACTGGGTGGGTGCCAGGTTTCTGAAGCAATAATAGTAATTCTTCCTTTGCCTCAAACTTTTGTGACCCCTCCCTCCCCAGCCCCCTTCCACCTTAAGTCTGTGCATGGATGGAATAATTTTGATTTGGGAGTTGATGGGAACCCAGAGGCATCTACTTATGTATTATTCTTTTCGTATGTGTCCTATGGGTATGTGATGGAAGGGGGAAATCTGATTAGCTAAATGGTAGATGAAATACTAAACTCCTGGCCAGTCAGTCAATTAACATTTAAGAGCCTACTATGTGCCAGGCATTGTTGTAAGGACCAGGGATACAGTTATGAAAAGAAAAATAATCTATATCCATAATCTAACATGGAATGACAATACACAAAAAGAAACTGATAAGGGGGTGGGTGGGGGTGGAGAAAAGGTATTTTGCTTAGATCCAGGCAGGAAATGAGGAGATTTCTGACCTGGGTCCTTAACTAGAGGTTTGGGGGAAGCTCATTTCTCTGCCTTCCAATGTCCCCTTCCAGGGGCAGAGGGTACTGATGAGGTCCCATTGACTCCTAGGCCAAGCCCTTCAGTGACACTGGACTCTCTCCATCTCCTAGACACCCAGTTCCCCATTCTCATGCTAGGGTTCTGTCTTTTCATATCTCCAGTGCATTTTTCTTCAATTCACTTTGCTGGGCCTGGAGCCCCATCCTGATGATCAATCAGTGCCCCTCCTGCTGGCTGCCACCATCTGCCTGAACACAGAGTTAACATGCACAGGAGATAGAAGCTGCCTCTCCAGAGAGGTCCTGGGACAGCAAGCAGAGACCCATAAATTCCACCTCCCCTCTACCTACATGGGCTATTATTGCCTGTCAACAGCAGGTGTGCCACACAGACATAGGCCTGGGTGAAATGTTGCTCGGGGATGGAAATCCAGAATGTTCCTCTGCCTGCTTCCTCCCCATTCCCCCCTCCTTCTCCTTGGCCCATGCCACCCCCATCCTCCCAAACCAATCTCCATATTTTAAGTCTTACTTCCTTCCATACTCAGGGGAGGTTCATCACCATCTCTCACTTCAAAGGAGGCCTGCTGAGCTGTCTCCCATCCTTCCTCATCAACCCCTGCAGAGGCCCCCTAGTGAATTGGGGAAGAGGGAGGAGGAGATCAGCTTTCTCAGAATGGTACAGAGAGGTGAAGTGAAATGGATCCCAGACATCAGCTTCAACATAGCATCTTGGGAATGCTACATACACATTTGAGCTGGGTGGTGCAGTGGATAGGGTGCTGAACCTGGAGGTAGGAAGAAATGAATTCAAATGACCCCAGACCTTTACTAGCTGCGTAATCCTGAGTAACTGAACCTCCTTCAACCTCAGTTTCCCTATCTGTAAAATGAGAATATTAAATCATAGCACTACAAAACAATAGCACTGTACAGAATCATTAAGAATCAAATGAGATAACATATGTACACGGCTTTGCAAACCTTCAGGTGCTGTGTAAATGCTAGTGATTATTATGGGATCTTCCCTGACAACCCTATAGGGTAGTCAGTCAGTCAATTAGTCAGTCAGCCAGCATTTATTAAGAGCCTACTATCTGCCAGGCGCTGTGTTAAGTAAGAAAGGCAACTCCTCCCATAGTTCCTCTCCCCGACAAACTCCCCAAACCAGTGCTGTATCTCAAGGAGCACACAGTCTAATGAGGGTAGGTACTTCAGGCATTACTATTCCCATTACTGAGCAGACTTTGAAAGCTTGAGGGATTTTGTCTGACCCAGCGAGAGAGTTTGAAGGCAGGAGAGTGTGGGGCCTGTTTTCAAAATAATGAGAATTGCTGGGTTAGAGTAGGGGTGGGGGCTGAGGGGGGGGTGTCTTGGGACAGGAATTATTGGGACATAGAGCTGGCAATGTGTGTAGAAACCAATCTGATTGTAGAGATCAGAGGATTGTAGATTTAAAGGTGAAGAGAACCTTTAGATATCATTAATTAACTCCTTCACTTTATAGATGAAAAAAAATTAAAGCTCAGGAAGGTGAAGTGACCAAAATCAGAGGCCCCTTTACCCTAAATCCAGGATTCCTCCCAGAAATAAGTAACTTGTGTAAATCAGTAAATGTCGAAGACCACCTTTGGTTGGCCCATTGGGAGAGGAGAGAGAAGGAGGGAAGGGAAGGGGAAGGAAGGAGAGTTTTTAGCAAGCAACAGGATGGAGGGGAAAGTTGCCCCTTTATGCTTTTTTCCTGGAGGAAAGAGGGAAAGAAGACGCCCGAGCCTCTGTCCATTCTCCTCTGACCTGTGCAGTTCTGAGAAGGTGGGGAGAGCCCATGCCTCTTGATTTTGGGCTCACTTCCCTGCCTTGCCCATTTCAAGTTTTATTTCCAGGAGTAGGAGAAGACTGCTTTCTTGCTAGGACCCAATTCTTTTTTTTTTTTTTTTGGAAGGTGTGGGTGGGGCATAAGATTTCAGCAAATAAGATAGAACTATCAAAGACATAAAACCCCTGGGCAGAGCCTTGTTGCAGAGCCAACTTTGGGGTATGTGTATGTATGGGGGTTGGGTGGGAGGAGGACAAGAGAACAGGTGGTGGAGGGCTGGTTGAGCTGCCCAGCCTTGGGAGGAAAGAGGCCCTGCTGCCAATGTTTGTTCTACTCCTGGGATGGGGAGGATGGGTTTGGCATGAGCAGGAGGGGGGTGGGAGAGAACCAGCCCTATCCCCCAGTTAATCACCTCAAGTGATTCTAGGGCAGGCTCTAGGCATTTACAAACAGGAGGGAGGGGACCCAGGAACGCATCTTCCAACCTCCCCCACCCTCCCCCTACTACTCCCAATGCTTGTCTGTCTCCCTATGTCTCTGTCAGGTTCCCAGAGACCCTTGTGACTAGAGAATCTGCAACGGATCCGTCTGTCTGCACACCCCCTCACCCTCTGCTCCCCTGGGCTGAGGCTTTGCCAGCTTCACAGAGCATATCCCTTCCCCAAATCAGCTCTCCCAAGAGGGAGGCTCTCAAACAAGACTCTGTAGTTAAAGCAGAGCCTACTGGCGTCTTCCTTCCAGCTCCAATAATTACACATAAATAAGGCCCTCTACTCTGGATCCTTCAGGGGATGGGTAGTGGGGCAGATAGATGACCCACTTCCTGAAGAGATGCCCCAGGAGTCTGGACATATACACCCCTACCCCTCCCTAGACTTGGCTTCCCAAATGAGGTTTCAGAAGAACTAACCTTCCTTAGGGGAGAAATCTAGATCAAAAGTGACAGGTCTAAGACATAGCTGGGTGTGGCCTTTGCTTTCCTAATCTCATCTGCTTGCCTGTTTGAATAATCAGGGGTACCCTCTCAGCCAATTAGCTGGTACCTCTTCCCTTGAAGGGGAGGGGAAAGGTGGGCTGAGGAGCTATACAGTAATACTGGGAGGTGAGGGAGAATAGGGATAAGAGGAGGCATCTCCTGGTTGACATATGAGAATAATCAGGGCTGACATATGAAGACACAGCCCAAGCGAAAGCTACATCCTATTTGGCTTTTAATTTGGAGGATCAGGGAGCAGATTCTGAAGCTCCCCTTCTCAGGCCCATGTGTAAAGTGGATCTGACTTTCAGGAAATGACCTGATGTGAGACCACATTACTTATCAATGTCTCAGGTTTCAGGCCTATCATGGCGGCCCTCATCCCTCTCCCTATCTCTGACAGAAAATGAGGCCTGCTTCACTTACTGTCTGTTCTTCCTCTTTCCCACTAATTCCCAGAAGATCTCTCTGTTTTGAGAGGTGGTAGTAGGGATGGTTTTTATAGCTAATATGAGTTCAGATATGGGCTGGTTTTGGGGACTGGGGGTGAGATTAATTCTGGGGATAATGACTGCTGTCTTGTTTTAGAGTTTGCAAAGCTTAATAACCGTGTGCTAAGTGCTAGACAAATGTGCTAAACTGAGCTCAACAAATGTCACTTCATTTGTTTTATAGACTTTAGCCTCACCTACGATATGGTAGAATGGCTGCTGCAGGTATTACCTTGGAGTTCCTAGAATAATAATTAATAATATTAAGGTGGCATCACAGTACAGTGGATATATTATTTTGTTGTTGTGATTTGGTCATCTCAATTGTATCTGACTCTTCATGATCCCATTTGGGGTTTTCTTGGCAGAGATACTAGAATGGTTTGCTATTTCCTTCTCCAGCTCCTTTTACAGATGAGGAAACTGAGGCAAACAGGGTTAAGTGACTTGCCCAAGGTCACACAGCTAGTACGTATCTGAGGCCAGATTTTAAATCAAGAAGATGAGTCTTCCTGACTCCAAGCCTGGTGCCACAAGTCCTGTACCACCTAGATTATAGATAGATTATAGGATTTGGCAATAGAGGTTCACATTACTAATTTTGAGCAAGTCACTCAAATGTGCTAAATTTTTGTATCCTTATCTCAAAAAGAAATGAGCTAAACTTCAGACCGTTCCAACTGTAAATTTAGGATCCACTTTAGAAAACAAAGGTTCGGAGAGGTGAAGGGATTTGTCCATAGTCACACAGCCAGTAAGAGGCAGAGGTAGGGTCCAAAGTCAAGGCTTTCCTGACTACAAGCCCAGAATTATCAATCATAACATGATGCCTTCTAATGATGCTAGAGATAAAAGCTTCAAAAATATAGATGGGAACTTTACCTGGCAGCTAGACCTCAGTTTCCTCACTTGAAAAATTAGGGAGAGTAAAACCTATAGTTCTTAGCTCACTTGTTTTAAGGATCAAATGAGATAATGTCTATAAAATGCTTTGTAGAACTTAAAGCAATATATAAATCTGACACACTACTGTTCACTGAAGCCTCAGATTCACCATCAAAAGTATTTTAAATATGAGGGTTGAGGGGGGGGAGGGGGAAGAAGAAGCCTGACATATAGTAGGGGCTTCTTAAATGCTAGTTGACTGACTGGTCATTCTATGTACTTGATCATAATGCCTCTGGAAGTAGAATGTGCTTTGGAGTTTGTCTGGTTCAGCCTCCCTAAATTTATAGGTGAGGAAATTGAGGTTCAGGGAGGTTCAGGGTGACCCAGCATCATTGTTGGCCGGGGGTAGGGGAGAGTGCCTAGAATTTTCAGAGTATGATCTCTCTCCTCTCCTCTCCTCTCTCTCTCTCTCTCTCTCTCTCTCTCTCTCTCTCTCTCTCTCTCTCTCTCTCTCTCTTTCTCTCTCTCTCTCTCTCTTTCACACATACACACACACACACACACACACAATTTCCCTGAGGGAAAAAATCAGAGTTTTTAGCAGGGGGATTTGAACTGAGGTCTTTCTGCCTCTGACTCCAGTGCCCCATGCCTGGCACATAGTAGGTGTAATGCTGGTTGACTGACTGAGCTCTGCACTTCACCACAATGCCTCTAGAACTGGAATATACTTTAGAGGCCATCTGGTACAGCCTCTCTAAATTTACAGATGAGAAAATTGAGGTTTAGAGAGCTAAAGGAATTTACCCAGGGTGGCACAGGTAGTAAGCCTCATAGCAGAAATGTGAACCTAGGTCTTCTCTCTTCAGATGGTAGGATAGATGGGGGGTGGGGTGGGGGTGGAGACAGTGGCATAAGGACAATTCTCTCCATTTCACAGGTGGTAAACTGAGGAACAGAGGGAATTGAAAGGAAAGAACAGTGCCTGCAATAAGTGGCACTTCTCTTCCCTTTCCTCTCGTAAACCCATCAACTGATGAGATGCCCTTGGACGCTGAGAGTGACCCATTATATTCTCCCCGACTCACTTTTGCATGGGCCAGCTCCCCTTAGTATGGCCCTCTAAACTTCCTCACCTCCTGTCCCTAGACATACATAGAGTGTGTAAGTCAGAGAAACCAGCAGCCCTAACTTGGAGGGAGAGAGTTCCTTCCATCCTGATAAATCCCCTATCTCTTCTGGCCCTAGAAACATTGATCCTATCAGCCTCGTTCACTGGCTGAGCCAATTTCAGAGCCCCCAGGGGGAAAAAGTGTCCCGAGTATTAAGATAAGGGAGGAAATGATATTCTGCGTAAGAAAGGAGAAAGAACTTGGTCCCCCAGAGTGGGTGGGAGAGCTGGGAATCTGGACTTCTGGGTTTTTATGTTGGTTGTCCTCTTGTAGTAGTATAATATAGAGCTGACTTTGGACTCCGGAAGAACCTGGCTTTGAATCCTGACGGTGACCATACTACTTAGTCA
Organism: Pseudochirops corinnae; assembly: GCA_028646515.1. Taxonomy (NCBI): domain Eukaryota; kingdom Metazoa; phylum Chordata; class Mammalia; order Diprotodontia; family Pseudocheiridae; genus Pseudochirops; species Pseudochirops corinnae. The sequence goes on along the minus strand of CM053586.1, from coordinate 236,883,848 downwards.
CTTAATTAGGAAAGTGAAACTTAAGTGACTTGCCCAGGATCACACAGCTAGTAAGTGTCAAGTAAGTGTGATGCTAGATTTGAACTCAGATCCTCTTGACTCCAAGGTTGGTGCTCTATCTACAATGCCACGAAGCTGCCCCACACAGATGCAAGATTTGAAGCCAGGTCCTTTGACTTCAGAAGCATCTCTTTCCCCCATTGAACCACAATGCTTCTAGGTGAGGTGAACAAGGTCTTCAGCAATATCAGATTTCTTAAGCTCCAGACTGGGATACCAGAAAACCCTAGCTAATAACCACCTAGTTTCTCAGGAGACGTTCCCCCTCCCCCTACCCTACCTCCACGTCTACCACCTCCCCAGAAAAAAACTATCTCCAGAGGAGGGAGGGAGGTGGCAAAGGGGCCTCCTATTTTCTCTGCAGGGATATTTTCTCAGCTCATCCTTCAGCTCTTCTTGCTTAAAAAATAAATATATATCAATACTTGACTGCTGGATACAGGCCTATCTTTGATCTCTCAGGTAATGGCCTGCCCTGGCTCTGCTCTGTTCAGGGCCAGGAGATAGAGTTAGCACCCACGCTCGGGGAGCCCTGACAGCCCCGTTTAACAAGGTGTCTAAACATGCCTTTTCCTCGGTACTTCCTCTCTCCTTAATCCTTTTATGCGAAGCTCACTCAGGAGCAAGCCCTGTGAAATTGAGGCCTCTCTAATGCACAGTACCTGAGCCCCAGCTCCCTGCTCACTCAGATGGAGCCCCCTCTGCTTCTCCCCTCCCTTCCCCTCAGGGGCCAGGAGAAAGGCTTGGTGGGATGGGCGGGGGTGCCCTATGAATCCCCAGGGATCAGCTCCAAAGTTTGAGGGACACAAGGGAAATTGGAGGGGGGTGGCAGTCCCCTTAGAGGGTTTTGCTTCCCCTGAAACAAAATGATTCTGAATGTGAATTCCTGCACGAGTAATAAAGCTGAATTCTCAGGTCCCTGCCAACCCTGAGATCTTAGAACTCCATTTCTCACCCGTGATACACATATACACAAGCCTTCTCCTTTCAAATTACCTTCACGTTCTTTGTATTTATCTTCTAAGTACCTATATATTTGCATATCACCTCTCTCCATAGAATATAAGCACCTTGAGGGCAGGACTTTTTTTTTTTTTTTTGTCCTTTGGGTATACAAAACCCAGTACTTAGCTGAGTGCCAGGCGCACGGAGTGCTTAATAAATGTTTATTCACATGCCTTACTATCCTATCCCAAAGGGTAAACAACCTCTTTGTTTTAACTCCCTGGAGCCATAGAAAGAGAAAGTTCCAAGCCACTAAGGGTGGTGCATAATAATAAACCTTTGGACTTGGCTGTCTTGGAGGTTTTGGAGGTTTTGACCACTCTAGTGGGTCCCACAGAAAATGGATTATCACATATATTTTTTTACTTGGTCAGAAGCTCAAATCAGGAATTAAGGCTCATAAGATGAATACGGAGAAACATGGGGATGCTTTCCTGAACTGATGAAAAGTGAAGTAAGTAGAACCAATTCAATAAACATTTATTAAGTGCCTACTATGTGCCAGGCACTGTGCCAAGCACGTTCCTGCCCTTAAGGAGCTTACAACCTAGTGGGGGAGACAACATACAAACAAATATAGACAAAGCACACCATACACAGGATACACAGGAAATAATTAAAGACCAAAAACACTGGAATTAAGAGGGATGAGGGAAGGTTTCCTGTAGAAGGTAGAAGGCAAATTATATACAGGATGTATATTGCAAATGGAAAAAACCTAAACTTGACATTAGAAACTCAATGTTGTGTAAGTATAAAGAACAAGTTTTTTCTTCTCCACAGAAGAGAGATAAAAAGAAAATTCCTTGTTTCCTCCTCATCCCCTACCTCCTTCCCTACCCCTTTGCAAAGGTGGTAGGTGAGTGTCTGTGGAACATTGTCGGTAACATTAAGGTTTTTTTTTTCTTTCTTTCTTGACTGATTTGGCAAAATTTCTCTTTTCCTAAAATAAAATTATCATAGAGGAGGACATGGAAAAACAAAAGATACAAATAAAATGTTATTTAAAAAAAGAAATTCCTTGGCTTTTTGAGCTGGGACTTTAAGGTTTAGTTAATACAGTTTCCTCCATTTTACAGGGGGAGAAACTGAGGCCCGGAACAAGGAAATGATCTGTCCAAGGTCGCACAGGTAGGTGGTCAGTGACAAAGCCGGACTTCACATTGAACTCCGTTGTTTCCAAAGCCAGAACGCATTTTCACAATTTATCCGCCACGCTACCAACAGTCTGAAATGTGGGCAAGAATGAATGAATGAAAGGAATAAGGCTCCTCTAGAGGGCTCAGCGGAGTTCACTGACCCTCCTCTCCTCCTCCTCCCCCCACCAGACCAATGAAAACAAATCATTAACATTTCAGCATTATCACCCTGCCCTGGAAATGAGAGTCCTCCAGACCAGGCTTCCCAGAGGAGGTCCAGAGATAAGGGCCCTGTTATCTTGAAAAATCGGCTGAGGGGAGAAATAAAATGCGAATAGCTAAATGAAAGTCAATTGAAAAAGAGCCACTGACCAAAACCCCTCCCTCCCTCCCCCCACCATGTGCTTCCTTCTCTCCCTTTCTTCTCCCCTGCCTGCCTTTTTCCCTCTCTCTCCCACCTAACCATGCAATGTCCCGGCTTATGAAACCTTCTTAACTCGCCGTGCCCACTCGTTTCCTCCTTTCCCTCTTTGCTTCTTTCCTTTCCCCGGGAGTCGGAAGAGAAGCAGGGCTGGGGCTGCTCGGTTTTTCTCTTCCTCTCTCTCTCTCTCTCTCTCTCTCTCTCTCTCTCTCTCTCTCTCTCTCTCTCTCTCTCTCTCTCTCTCCCCGGGTGTCTAGGTGGAACACTATAAAAGGTAAGTGGCCACATTCATCATTTTAAAAGGTGGAGGCTTATCTGGAGGAAGAGCTGCTGCCAGAGGCCGGGAAGGTGCCGAGCCTCCCTGCAGTCCGCTGCACACACACGACCCCCGCCCCGGCCCCGGCCTGTAATCTGCAGCCCCTCGCTTGTTCCCCAAACCTGTGGCCCCTGGCTCTCTCTCTCTCCAATCTGTAGCACCCAGCTCGCTGACTCCAGCCCGGTCCACACTGGGAGGGAAGAGCAGCACTCTCCAAAGTCGGTAGCCTCCCCCCACCCCGGACCACACACACACACACACACACACACACACACACACACACACACACACACACACACCCTTCCCTCTCCCCGCCCCAGGTAACTGGACTTGTCTTGGCTTAGACGTCCCGGTATGTTTGCTAGGCTGTGGGAGTGGGGGGTAGATTCGGAGGGAGTGGTCGAGAGCTTCGATGGGGAAGGAAGCGTGAGCATTTGGGAGAAGAGATCACAGACAACTCCAAGGCTTCCGAGCCCTTAACTCCCTCTCGGGGCTTTGGACCAGTTAGGGAGTGGGGACTGCCTGGGACAAAACTCCACTGATTTGGATTCGGTCCAAATCCAAATCTAAAAGTCGATTCGCCTTCTGGGGGGGTGGGGGGAGGTCTGTTGTGTGACCTTGGGCAAGTCTCTTCCCCTCAAACAGTTTCCTCATCTGTGAAATGAAGGGGTTGGAGGTTATCACTAAAGTTCCTGCCGGAGAAATGCTATCAATCAGCCTATTGTATGAGTGCCCTTTATCTAGGTGGGAGGCAGAGAGGGAAAGATTTTTCTTCTTTCCTTTGGGCAACCTCGTGTGAAACTAACCGTCACCTCCCCTTCTGCATGCTTTTTGGATCACAGATCTAGAGTGGGAAGAGGTCATCTTGTCTAAACCTTTATTTTACAGATGAGGAAACTGAGGCCCAGGGAGTTTAACTGACGTTTCAAGTCACATAAAAAATTGAACCTAGGGCTTCTGATTCCAGAGATAGGGCCTGTTGTTTTTCTGTATAGCTCTTCCTCTAGTTCCCAATTATATTGACCAGACACGTAAGAGTGAGTTTAACCCCAAGATGGCAGTGGACACAGCGCCTTACAATATACTGCAAAAGGCCTGATAAATGTTGAGTGGAGTTGCTGTTGAACTGAATTGGAGGATTTAGTGTTAGATTAGATGGTTTCGAGGGTCCCTCCCAGCTGTGAAGTACTGTGCTATTCTGGCTCTTTGGCCCCTTTGCTGTGAAGATCAGTCAGGGAAATCAAGGACTGGAAGGATACCACAGAGAATGTTTAGGTCAGCCTCCTTATTTTACAGATAGGGAAACCAAGGCCCAGGGAATGGAAGAGATTTGTCCAAGGTCACATAGCTAGCTAGTGGCTGAGCCTCCATTAAACTCTTCTCCAGAATCCCAGTGCTGTGCTCTTTCCACAATGCCATGATTGACCTTCCATTTTACAGCAGGGGAAAAATGAGGCAGAGTTCCTGTGGTTTATTGTCACAGGGTTGTGAGTTGGGATGGAGAGGAAAAAAAAAAAAGAGAAGGATATACAGAGAGACTAGAGTAGCTGCTTTTAAAAATAGCTCATTTACATGTATTATCTCATTTGAGCAACACGAAAGCCTTGTGGGGTAAGGGCTATCACTATCAACACCCCCGTTTGTGGATGAATAAATGAAGCTCATTGGGGTTAAATGACTTGCTCACATTTCTCTCAGTTCATAAATGTCTAAGGCAGAATTTGAACCCAGATGACAAGTCTATCATCTGCTTTGCTGGATACCACACTACATACGTCTCTGGAAAGTGAGAAGCAGAAGGAAAAGAGAGGAGGCAAATGAGAAGAGAAAGAAACAGAGAGAAGATGGAGAGGCCCCTAAGGAATTCTCATCTTTAAGGTTGCCTGATAAAAAGCTTGTTCTGAAGACAAATTTTTTCAAACCAGCAGTTCCAATGAGACTTTCCGTCATTCTCTCTATCACAGCCAAACCTTTCCTCTCTGGGATGAAGAAGACGAAAAAACATCTTTATTTCATTCTCTAGCATCCTTCCTCCATCCCCCCCTCCCCACTTCCAACCCTTCCTTGAACCCCGGGTCTGTTTTGGATAGGGGATATGAGGCTCTCTTGCTTATTTCCTCCCCCGATTTCTCATTCCCTCCCTCCTACTCTCTCCCAGCTGCTTCATTTCTTTACTTCTCTGGAACGAAGTAATTTCCTGGGCTTATTCACTTTCATTTCTTTCCCTCCTCTCCCTTTTGCTTGTAACACCGAAGTACAGGAATCTTTAGTTCAGAAACTTTGGGACTTCTTCCCACCCACCTCCTAGTTCTGTCTTCTGAAGGACTAACATGGGATTATTTATTTATTGGAAAGGTTTCTTCTTGGGATGGTAGAATCCTTGATGGAGAAACAAGGGCACAGGGAGGCAAAGGAAAGCTTTCTTTTCCTCCATCATTTTTCTTCTTCAGAGGAGGATCAACCTGATGGAATTCTGTCCAGCAGAGAGGGTATAGTCCCCTCCCTCAGCAGAGCCTGTGTCCCGATAGATTGTCTAGGCATGGAGAGAGCTTTCCTCTAGGAGACTACTTTCTTCCTGTCCCCTCACCCACAACTTCCCTGGGCATAATCCCTCTGGTCAAGGACTTTGTGCCTGCTTAGCTTCCAGAGGAGTTTGGAATGACTGAGATGGGCAGGCAGACTGCAGTGTGGACAAACTGCAAAGCTGAAAGTAAGATTTTTCAATACACTAATGGGAAGGGTCAGGACTGGGAATAACTTTATTTATAATGGCAGCCCAATTGACAGCACAACTGTCGTGGCTTCCTTATTCCATTCAAAAAAGATTAAGCATAAAAAAATTAAGCAGAGACAATGTGGTCTAGTGGATAGAGAGCCAACCTCAGAGCCAGGAAATCCTGGTTCAATCCCAGCTCCTGCAACATGCTGGCTGTGTGAGGCTGGGTTAATTCCATAATTTTTATATGCCCAAAACAACTCTCTAATACTGTAAATTTCAGAGATGTCAGCTGGCATTGGTAAAGAGAATTCCCTCATCTGGGAGTCCCTTGTGCCAATGAAATTGCAGACCATCTTCTGTACACAGGCTTTAAGAGATATTGAGGCAGCATGATATAAGGGATAGAGGGTTGTTTTGGGGTTGTTGTTTTTTTCCTTTTATGTCCACGGCACTTAGCACAAGGCCTGAAACATAACAGGGGCTTAATAAATGTCTGTTGATTAAATTTCAGATGAGTTGTCAATCTATGCTAGTAGAAGGCATTTGCATGTTAGGAGTTTCCTAGCTGATGAAATCAGAGAACTAGACCCCCACCTCCCCAAAATAAAAATGGACTGTATTCTGGATGATGTAAGGGATAAACAAAATTATAAGAAAGAGTCCTTGTGTGAATAGAGATTTTGTTGTTGTTGTGAAGTCATTTTCAGTTGTGTCTGATTCTCTGACTCCATTTGGGGTTTCTTCACAAAGATACTGGAGTAGTTTGCTATTTCATTCTCCAGCTCATTTTATGGATGAGGAAACTGAGGCAAGCAGGGTTAATTGGACAGTCTGGTAAAGGCGATGTGACATCCTACACAAATTATCCTACATAAAGATCTACTCTATGGGGAGCACAGAAGTGTAAACAAAATGCTTGGTGTTGTCTGTGAGGACAAAGGTCACTGTCCAATGGGGAGGATGGGGAAGGTGGCAATTGCTGCTCCCTCTTTGCCCCCTCCCCACCACCTCTAATGCTCCAGTGAAGGTCTTAGACTGTCGCTTCTTCCCCTGTTTTCTGTATCCTATCCTATTACCTTTCTTACTTGATTCATCTAAGAAAGTGGTGGTCTATAGTCTCCCCTTCATCTTTCCCCTGCCCCCACCTACCCTGGGCACTTAAGTTCCTTCCTCTTGCCCTTCAACATCCCGCATTTATATGTGTGTGTGTATGCGTGTATATAAATGCAAGCATACATACATGTATGTATGTGTGTAAGTATCTATGTGCATATATACATATGCACACACGTGTGTATATTGTATGTATATATTTGTGTATATGTATGTATATATTTCCTCTTGCCCTTCAGCTCATTTCATATATATACGTATATATACATACATATATATGTAGAGAGAGATATCTTTATAGATACAAACATCTATACCCTGTTATTTACATTCTAATGTGAGTCTGAGGCTCAACTGTGACAGAGAAATGTAAATCAGATGGACACCACTCCCAAATGCCCTAAAGAGCCCCATTCCCCCCAAATTAGAATAGAAAATGCTCTTTTAAAATGCACCTTTAATATGTAAAAGCTGTCAGATCCCGGCTCTAAATAAACCCAACTTGAGCCAGATGCCAAATAGAGTAGATGAAGGACAGATGCGCCTGGAGTATCGGTCTCAGGAATCAAGCCTAAACAGCTATTTATATTAATGCAAAGAAAGTTCAACATTCTTCCCTTTGATATATGCTGCAGCGGGATGGGGTTTCTGTCCCACCAGTGAGAATAAAATCGTACAGTTCATGATAGGCAGAGTCACATGTGTGAGATAAAAAGCTCCGAATATAATATATGTCTCCGCCATGGATTCTCTCCAGGATTTTCTTTAGATCTTTGGCTGACAACAAGAAAACACTTACTCAAGGTTAGACACTGCTCTCTGGGCTCCCCATCACCATTTTCTGGTCCTGGGGGACAGTAGCTCTGAAATGAGCTGAGCGCAACTTGTCTCCTGGATTCTCCCGAGGGCATCCTCCGAGGCCCAATTTTTCCTTCTCCTTTGTTGGCCAGTCAGCCAACAGAGTACCATCCATGGGCTGCAGATCCCAGAGTCTGTGCGCCAGCCAGCCAGGTCAGAGAGAGTGTGCATATGTGTCTGTGTATATAAGCATGTGTCTTACATGTACAAAAGTCACAGGCGAGCATTTGTACAGGTCAGGGGCATATGTGGATGAATGGGCTTTGAACACATTCTGCTGGGGGAACATAAGAGTGCTGGACTTAGAGGCATGAAAACTTGGGTTCAAATGTGACCTCAGACTCTAGTGGTGTTATTGTTCAATTCTTGGGTCATTTCAGTTGTGTCTGACATCGTGACCCTATTTTGGGGGGTTTTCTGGGCAAAGATATTGTAATGGCTTGCCATGTCCTTTTCCAGTTCATTTTACAGATGAGGAAGCTGAGGCAAACAGGGTTAATTGACCAGACCAGGGTCACACAGCTAGAAAGTGTCTGAGGCCAGACTGAAGGAAGATGAGTCTTGCTGATTCTAGCTACTGAGCCATCTAGCTGCCCATCTAATTTTTGCTCTAGTTGTGTGACCCTGGGCGAATCTCTCTCAGCCTCAGTTTCCTCATTTGTAAAATTAGGAGATTGGACTGGATGACTTCTAAGGTTCCTTCCAGCTTTAGACCTACAATCCTACATATGTCTGTCTATGGGAGAGAGAGACAGACAGATAGACAGGCTAAGCCTTTCCATAGCATACTAAGTAATTTCCTGGTCTTCTCTTTGATAAAACTTTGAATATTTTTATACTGATATTGATGTCACATGCCATCATTAACCTACTGAGAGGATTCTGGCTAGAGTAAGACCAGGCACTAGGTCCAGAGTTCTAATTAGGGCAGCGGTTCTCAACCTGTGGGTTGCAACCCCTTTGGGAGTCGAACAACCCTTCCACAGGGGTCACAGGGGTCGACTAAGACCATCAGAAAACACATATTTCCGATGGTCTTAGGAACTGAGACACCGCTCCTCTATCCGTCTCCAGGTGAGTCCACCCACACTCAGATATGCCCACATACCAGTATTAAAGGGTCAAGGCATTAGGAAGGTTGAGAACCACTGAATTAGGGCAAGGCCACTAGAGCTTTGTCTCAGGGCATGGAAATTTTAACAATGACAACAATTAGACTCCTCCCCCGGTTCAGAAACAATCTTTTTTTTTTAAAACACAGCAAGAATAATCAGTTAAAATATAGGAAGTTACCAGGGCTTCCTTCCTTCCCAATCAAGTTTATAAAATCATAGGAATATAAATTTGGAGCTGAAAGGAACTCAGGAGCCATTGAGTCTGACCTTTTCATTTTATAGATGAGAAATTGCCTAAGGTCATACGGCTAGTCCGCAGCAAAGGCAAGACTGAATTTAGGTTTCTTGTATAGCTTAGCTTGGCCCTCTATCTCCTTCCCACTTCCTCCGCAGCGGCTTCCTCATCAGCAATCTCATAGGTGCCTGAGGTCTCTCTGCTCACAGGGGTCAGTATCCTGGAGTCTGTCCATTCCATCATGCACACACATGGGGGACCACATCCTGGGGCCTCACTTATCTTTCCCCAACTGAAAGTGTCTTTAAAAGTTGTTTGTTTTGAGGGCATAATTGGAACTACTTGCCTCCGAGTCATTTTGGGAAACTTGCCCTGGGCAGTCAAATTCCTAGTTACATCTCTGACAAGGTTTCTCTCCAGGATAAAGTTAAGGGTAATTTCACAGGGTTACAGTTAGAATGTGTCATCCCCTTATCTCTAGTAGCTCTCCATTTGTTCCAGGATCAAACAAAATAGAAAATCTTTTGTTTGACATTGAAAGCCCTTCACAGCCTGCCTCCTTCCTACTTTTCTAGTCTTCGCTGGACTGCGCACTCCCTTCTCTCTTAGACACTGCTCTCCCTGGCTTCCCTCAGAACTGAGCTCAGATCCCACCTTATGCAGATGGCCTTTCCATATCTTCCTCCCTCCCGCTTTCACCACCCTCTCCTTATCTCCAGTGCTCTCCATCTACTTTTTATATATATTGAGTGTTTATAGTTTACATATTGTCTCCCTCATTTTAATGTGAGGTCCTGGGGGAATGGGGCAGAGCAGAGACTGTGTTTTGGTCTTTTTTTTTTGTATCCCTAACACTTGGCACAATTCCTGGCACGTAGAAGGTGATTGTTGATTCAATGATTGATCAAATCCTCTGAATCTATGTTTGAAGGTCTGGTATCTGAAAAAGAAAATTATAACAGGATGCTGACTGTGGATGTTGGCATTCAGCTGTGGCATTGGCTCCACAAGTCATGGGCATCTCCTTCTGGGAAGCAGGTGTTGTGAGAAATCATAGGATCCTGTTTAGAGCTGGAAGTTAATAATGCAGATTAACTTAAAATCGTCACGTACTTTTTTTTTGAAGGGGGAGAATTAATTGTCAAATATTTAACAGAAGGCATGTAGTTCCATCCTTCATTTTATAGATAAGGAAACTAAAACTCAGAGAAGCTACATATTTTGCCCATGGTTGTTTAGTCATTTTTCAGTATTGCCTGACTCTTCATGACCCCATTTGGAATTTTCTTGGCAAAGATACTGGAATATTTTGTCATTTCCTTTTCCAGATCATTTTACAGATAAGGAAACTTTGGTTAACAGGGTAAAGTGACTTGCCCAGGGTCACACAGTAAGTATTTGAAGCTAGGTTTGAACTCAGGATGATGAGTCTTCCTGACTTCAGGCTTGGCACTCTATCTACTGTTTACCTACCTAGCTGCTTATGGTTGCAGAGGGTAAGTAGTACATCTGGGACTAGGAAATAGATCTAGGTGGGTGGCAGAGTGAAGAAAGCCCTAGGCTTAGAGTCAGGAGGACCTGAGTTCAAATCCTACCTCAGACATTTACTAGTTGTGTGTTAATCTCTGCCTCAGATTCCTCAATTGTAAAATAAGGGCTATAGAATCAGTATTAGAATAAGGGCCCTCGGTTCTAAATCTATGGTCTTGCGACTGTAAGTCCAATGCCCAGTCCTGCATGCCAGTCTATTTCTCATATGAGTCCATGAAGGGATTGGAATCTTGGCATTGTCATATCATTCTCTCCCATACTAAGTTAACAAAATTTAATTCAATTCCATTAAATTCAACAGACATGTATTAAGTTTACTTTATTAAATTTATTAAAGACCTACTTTATTAAGCATCAACATTGCTAGGAAATGGCTCTAAGTTGAAGGGAGGGAACATAATGGATAGAGATTTGGCTTGGGAACCAAGAAGACTTGCGTTCTTTCACCACCTCTGATACTTGTTGGCTCTGTTACCCTGGTCAAGTCATTTAACTGGTTAGTGCCCTTAGTCAGCTCTCTAAGAATATAAGTTGTAGAGCAGACACTGATCTTCATTGTAGAGAGAATTTCTCACCTGGAGCTTTCTTCTTCCCTTTTTCCTCCCAGCTTAAGGAAAAAACAAACAAACCCAACACAAGTTAGGGAACAAAATGACAGTTTGTCACAGAGTTGGAGGAACATTTGGCACCTATGTAGTCCAACCCATACAGAAAAGAAATCTCCACTATGATATACTCAACAAGTGATTGTCTAGTGTCTGCTTGGGGTCCTATGAGGGGAGTATTGAAGGTGAAACTCACTCTTTGGAACTTCTGGATGTATTGGAATAGCTGAGTCAAAGGGTACGCACAGTTTGATTGCCCTTTGAGTATAGCTCCAATTTGTTTTCCAGCATGATTGGCCTATTTCACTTCTCTACCAACAGTGTAGTAGTGTTCCTATTTTTCCACATTCTCTCCAGCATTTATCATTCCCTTTGCCTCTTTAAATGTGGCTATCATCATATTGTCCTTGAACTCCCCCACTTTCACATAGTCTTCTCCAGGCTAAACATAATTAGTTTCTTCTACCAATCATTATATAACATGGACTCAACACCCTTCATTGTTCTGATTGCTCTTCTCTGTATGCTCTCCAGCTAAATCCCAGGGTATAGACTCTAAACACCAGGGAAGATGTTTGGTTTTGTTTTGGCAAGAGGCAGATGCAAAAACAGGAAGGAGGTAGAAAAGGCTTTAGAGGGAAGGGTGGATAAGATTTAAACAAGATGGAAGGGAGAAAAGATGGAATTCCCAGTGATGAGACACACACTATATCAACTTGGGATCGTAGGAAAAGCTTGAAGGTAAGTTAGACAAGTTAGATAGAATCTAGTCCAATACCCTTACACACGTTACAGATGAGGAAACCATTTTTCCAGTTTCTTTTTAAAATCAATTTTATTGCTGGCTTTTGTTCTCATATCAACTTCATTTCTGAATATATCTCTCTCCTCTCCCTTCTCTAGAGTGCCGTCCTTTGTAACAACAAAATTTTTTAAAGAAAGAAGAAAAAAAGATAGCCAGAGAAAACCAACCAAGTTTGACTTGGTTGGGGTGGGGAGAACAGGTATCCTAATATGCTATCAATGGAGTTGGAAAGCAATTTGACAGTATGCTCCAAAAGTTACTAAATGTTTGCATCAGTTAAGTTGACAGAGTTTGCAAAATTTAACACCTATAATATCCTCCAACTTCCGAAAAGAAGTCTTCTCTCCAGTTTCATAGAAGTATCTCCTTCCTCCACCCTGCAGTCAGACTCCCACTCCCACTGTGTTCTTTTTCTGGAGGCAATCAGGGTTAAGTGACTCATTCAGGGTCACACAGCTAATAAGTGAGGCCAAATTGGAACTCAGGTCCTCCAGACTCCAGCGCTGGTGTTCTATCCACAAGAAATGCCAAGGGAAGGAGAGAGAGAGAGAAGGAGAGGGCATTTAAACTTCTTGAGTTGTTCTCTCTAGATTTAGTTCCTAGGTCTAGCTTAGCTGCTAACCTTCTCTGGATCAGTAACCCAATGCCATTCCAATAAGCTACTACATAGCTTCGAGAGACAATAATAATAATTCAATCAACCAACCAATCTATCAGTAAACATGTATTAGGTGCCTACTATTGCCAGGCACTGCGCTAAGTGCTGGGGATACAAAAAGAGGTAGATAAGCCTGGACCTCAAGGAGCTTATAATTTAACCGACATTTTTATACTGCTTTCAAGTCTAAAAAGTACTTCACATATATTATCTCATTTCAGGCTCACCAGAACCCAACGAAGTAAGAAATACAGGTATGATTACCCCATCTGCCCATAATAGAGAAAGAATCCTGATTTCTTGGGCTCGGGAAACTCTAGTGAGTCAGGTTAACGATTAGGTGGGACATTAGATGTGAACGCTGGCTGGGCCTGGAGTCAGGAACACCTGAGCTCAAATCTGGCCTTAGACACTTACTCGATGTTCGATGTTAATGACTTACCCTCTGTATGCCTCAGTTTCCTTATCTGTAAAGTGGTAATAATGACAGCACCTACTTCCCAGGGTTGTTGTGAGGATTAAAGAACATAATGATTGTAAAGCTCTTAGCACAGGGGTCTCGAATAGTAAGCGCCATATAAATGCTAGCTTCTACTAGTTATTATTGTTATTTAGTAATAATAATAGTAATAATAGTAAATACGTCTTAAGGAGTTACACAATGCCTAGCACTTGTTTAGTTGTTTTTGACTCTTCCTGGCCCCGTTTGGGGTTTTCCTGGCAAAGATACTGGAGTGGTTTGCTATTTCCTGCTCCAGCTCATTTTGCAGATGAGGAAACTGAGGCAAACAGGGTTAAGTGACTTGCCCAGGAAGATGTTTTGACTTCAGCCCAGTGCTCTGTGCACTATGGAACCACCTAGCTGCCCCTAGTGCCTAACACGGTTCCTAGCAACTTCTTGATGACTGAACTAAGCAGGTAGATTTTGAAAGTCATATAGCCAGTAAGTGCTAGAAACCAGATATGAACTTATCATGACTCCAAGATCAGAATTCTTTTGGCTCATTATACTTCCTCTATCCCCATTTTATTTTACTCATTTTTTACAAGTATTTACTTCATTTCCTCTCACTTTTCCCCAGAATAAATAATAAAAAAGAAAACTAATAACAAAAAAGCAGTCCAGCTAACAAATATCCATATTGCCCATGTCCCAAAATGCACCTTATATTCTGCACATTAAGTCTATCATCTCTCTAGCAGGAAATGCGTAGCATGTTTCATCTTTAGTTCTCTGGATTCTTGGCATAGCATTGTAATGATGAGAATTCTAAAGTCATTTAAAATTGCTTTGTTTTTAATGTTGTCCTCATTATGTAAACTGTCTTCCTAATTCTGCTCACTTCTCTGTGCATCAGTTCATAGAGGTCTTCTCATTGTCCTCTGAAACTATCCATTTCATAATTTCTTATGGCACAATAATATTCCATTACATTTGCATGCTATAATTTCTTTACTCATTACCCAATAGGTCAGCAGCATCTTAGTTTCCAATCTGTAAAGCACTATTGGTGCTATAAATAATTTTGGAATATATGGGTTCTTTTCCTCTTCTTTTGATCTTTTAGGAACATAGATCTAGAAGTGATACTGGGTCAAAGGGCATGCAAAAATTTAGTAACTTTTGGGACATACTGCCAAATTGCTTTCTAGCTCCATTGATAGCATTGATTTGGTTGATACCTGTTCTCCTCCCTACCCCATCCCTACTCTCCAACACTTGTCGTTTCCTTCTTTTGTTATTTTTATCAATCTGATGGATATGCAGTGGAAACTAAGAGTTACTTTAACGCACAGTTCTCTAATTATTAGTGATTTGGAGCATTTTTTCATATGGTTGTTGATAGCTTGGATTTCTTTGAAAACCATCTGTTCATATTTTTTGTCTGTTTATCTTTTGTAAAATAGCTCCTAGATTTATACATTTGAATCAATTCCTTATGAATCTTGCATATGAGACTATTATCAAAGAAACTTGCTGAAAAGATTTCCCTTTCAGTTATCTGTTTCCCTTCTATTTTTAACTAGATTAGTGTTTGTGGAAAAAAAAACTTTTAAAATTTTATATAATAAAAAATTTTCAGTTTGTCTTCTGAGATCCTTTCTGCTCCCTTTTTTGAGTTATAAACTCTCTATATTTATACATATGAAAGGAAATATTTTTCTTGCTCTTCTAATTTGCCTATAATAATAACTTTTATATCTATTCATGTATCCATTTGGAGTTTATCTTGGTATAAAGTATGAGATGTTGTTCCCAGCAATCTTTGTGAAATAGTGATTCCTTACTCTAGTAACTGGGGATTCTCCCTTTAAAATGAATGTCAGAGCACTTGGTGATGCAGTGACTAGAGTGCCAGGCCTGAAGTCAAGAAGACTCATTTTCCTGAGTTCAAATCTGACTTTAGACACTTATTAACTTTGTGATCCTGGACAAATCACTGAACTCTACCTCAGTTTCTTCATCTGTAAAATGATCTGGAAAAGGAAATGGCAAACTACTCCAGTTTGCCAAGAAAACCCCAAATGGGGTCACAAAGAATCAAACATGACTGCACTGACTTTGGAAAAATCACTTAACCTTTCTCAGACTCAATTTTCCCATATGTAAAATGGGGATAGTAATAGTACCTAACTCACAGGGTTGTTATGAGACTAAATTAGATAATAAATGACATTAGATATTAGCTATAACCTTAAAGCACTATATAAATGTTTTATTATTATTATTGTTATTTTAAGTGTGACTTATGATGGTCATACAACTTGTAAGTGTTGGAAACTGAACTGGAACCAGATCTCTTCTGGCTCTAAATTAATCATTGCTTTTTCCACTTCATCATGATGTGCTTCCAAGAGAATTAAATCTCCTGTTCCATAACTGACTGCAGATGGTTTGGGATTCATCCACATGAGCATGCTGAATCAGGCTCCTTTGTCCATCCAACAGTCCCGAGATCACTTAGATAATCAGGAGACTTCTAGATTGCATGGTCCCATCCTTTTGGGTACCACATTTGTCTTCTAAGTAAGCATTACATACTATTAAAAAAATATTTTCCTCATCCCTGCCACACTGACAGTATTTACAAAAGGCTCATTCTTCTTACCAGCTACTTTTCATTGCTCTCAGGCCTTTAGAAATCTACTGATGAGCATTCATATTGCTGACAGTTAAATTCTTGAGCAGACTGGGGCAGGGAACATCCATGACAGCTATATTCCCCATTCCCATGAGAATTTCCACCAAATCTTATAGTCGGGCATGATTGGATGTGGTGATACCCAGACTGGAAAAGCTTGAGATCTCTTGGTTATGGATTCACAGTCGTATAAGGACAAGAAAATGATAAAAGGCATTGGTTCCAGAAACCCAAATCGAAAGCACAACCTTCTAAATGAAGGTTTCTCTGGTAGTAGGGCTAATTAAAGGAACATGAGGATGGCTAAAAGAGGAGTCTGGGAGAACTGGGGTGCAGAGTTGTGTTTCCCAACCCCCATTGCCACAGTAGGGTGTGGGGATAAAAGGGCCAGTCCTAATCTGTATTGTATCTAGAAAAAACTTTACTTGCAAGAAAAACACCAATCTCTTTCTCCTTGTTTCCCTCCCACCCCCCAGGCTCCCAGCTGGGAATATAGCTGGAAAACTGTGGGAATTGGGCTATAAATGGCCCTTCCTCCTCCCAGAATGCACTGGGGCTTGGCTCACAGGAGTGAATGGCTGAAGTCATAAATCATGGAAGTGGGAGTTTGGACTAGGTGACCTCTAAGATCTCTTCAAACTCTAAGATTCTGTGGTTCTTTGAGGTGCCAAAAGCTGAGAGGGAGGGAGGGAGGAAAAGGAGGAGATGAAAGGAAGGATGCTCCTTATATCTACTTCTTCTCAGGAGAACCTTGGAAGGCAAAGGAAGTGGGGAGGAAAGAAAGGGAAGGGGAAAAAAAGAGGAAGAAAGCAAAAAGAAAGATGAGAAAGAATTAATAAAAGGAGAACGAAAAAGGAGGTGAAAGAGAAAGGAGGAAGAGGAGGAGGAAGGGGAAAAGAGCAGGTGAGGAGAAAGAAGATAAGAAAAAAGGTCTGAGGAGAAGGATAAACAACAAGAAGACAAAGAAAGGAAGAGGAAGTGGAAAGAGAAGAGAAAAAGAGGATGAAGAAGAAGAGAAAGGAGAGGAGAAAGGATGGATGAAAGAAACAATGAAGAAGACAAAGAGGGAGGAGGAAGAGAAAGTGGAAGGAGGAAGAAGAAGAACAAAAAGAGAAAGGAAGAGGAGAAGGAAATAATGGAGATGACAAAGGGGAGGGATAGAAGGTGGAAAGAGGAGTTGAAAAGGGAGGCAGAAGAAAAGAACAAATAAAAAGGAAGAGGAGGAAGAAGAGAGGGGAGGAGGGTGAGAAGAAAGGAAGAGAACAAAGCAAGAGAAGGGAGGGGGAAAGGAGGGAGCAAACGTAGAGGGAAAAGAAGAAAACAGGAGAAGAAGACAAGAGCAAAGAAAGAGAAAAGTGAAGAAGTAAAGAGGAAGAGAACAAGATGAGAGAGGAAGAGGAGGAGGAAGAGAAAGAAAAGAGAAGGGGAAGAAGAGCAAAGAAAGAATAAGGAAGAGAATAAAATAAGAGAGAGGAAGAGGAGGAGAAAGATAATTTGGAAGGAGAAGGAAGAAAGAAAAAAGACAGAGAAGGAAGAGAAGGAAGAGGACAAGGGAGAAAAGGAGAGGGAAGAAAATATGGAGGGAGGAGGAGAAAAGAGAAGGGGAGCAGGAAGATGAGCACCAAGAGGAAGGAGAAAAGGAAGAAGAGAGAGAGAAGGGAGGAGAATAAAGAAGGAGGAGGAGGAAGAGGAGAAAGAGGAAGAGGAGGAATCTTGGGAGCATTTTTTTCCCCTCTAACCCAGGTAATGGCGTCATGCTGGCGCACAGCGAGGCTGCTTGGGGGAGCGTGAGGAATCCTCGAGGCCTTCCCAAAGCCATAAAGGAGTAAACAGTAGGCTACTATGAAGATCTATTGGGCCCCGCAGTGCCATTGTCTTCAGAAGGAATTAAAAACAAATTGCTGAGGGCCAGCACATAATTTAAAGACTCACGGCAATTTTATGACTTGCTAATGTTCCTAATTACATGCCCGTGAAAGGCTTAATTAATTGGGGGATGTAGCAAAAAGTGGAGCCCGTGTTTGTTATCATGGTTCCACTGCATTGATTTTAGTGCCCATGGAGAATTTAGGGCCTCTTTATTTGCACAAAGAAAATGCAACTCTCTCGAAAAAATGCACATTAAGATCAACCCCTCGCTGCTATCTAATACACTCTCCTCTGCTTAACCAGAGCGCTTGTAATCATATTTTGTAAATGTTGGTGCCGTTAATTGCATTGTGAGGGAAAATAGGTTCCGCTCGGCTGCTCGTGGAGAATTTTATAAAGTTCTTTGCCTGCTCCCCATTCTGGGGGACTCTTCCCGGAGAACTCGTTAGGAAGTTGGAGGCAACAAGAGGGGATCTGGGGGAAGCTCTCTCCGCTTCCTTGCCGCCTCACCTGCCCTCCCCGGGGCCACCTGTTGACTGTTGAGGTGGCAGGGCTCTTGGTGGAAGGGATTAGGCACTGATTTCGGTGGGGTCATATTCTATCTGATTCTGCTCAGTCTCCTCTTCCCAGAGCCATGGAGGCTGAGAGATGAGAGGATCTCATCCAACCTCCTTGTTCCATGAAGACAAACTGAAGCCCAGAGAGAGCTGGTGATTTGTCCAAGGTCACAAACCAAGTTAATGGTAGAGTTGGGTGAGAGAAACAGCTGTGCTATATGTAATAGAAAGGACCCGGGATTTCAATCTTGGCTCCTCTTCTTTAAACCTGTGGGATCTTGGGCAAGGCAGTTCTACGCTCTGAGCTTGGGTTTCCTCATCTGAAAAATGAAGGACTTAGCCTTCTAGGCCACAGAAGATCTCTATGCTTCCTTCCATCTCTAAATCCAATGAGACTCTTGGTCCTGTGGATTCAGGCCTTCACTCACTGGGCCTGCTTCCCGAGGTCACAAGGCTCTTTTCTCTTCCCTGGCCATATAATAACTTCCCCTCCTGCTGCTGACAGCTCTGTGCAGAGAGGATGCCCCGTATCTCTTCTTAACTTTTATGACAGGGTAAGAATACATGATGAAACACAAAGTCTGCATCACTGGGTGTTGTTCAGTCATTTTCCAGTTGTGTACCACTCTTCATGGCTCTATTTAGGATTTTCTTGGCAGAGATACTAAAACATTTTCCATTTCCTTCTCCAGCTCATTTTACAGATGAGGAAACTAAGGCAAACAGGTTTAAGTGACTTGCCCGAGGTCACATAGCTAATAAGTGTCCGAAGCCAGATTTAAGCTGAGGTCCTGGTGACTCCAGGGCCAGCACTATCCACTGAGTCACCCAGCTGCCTCAATCACATCACTGGGTAAGGAAGGAGTATTGAGATGGAGGGGAGGCATGGACACCCAGAACCAATACTGACCTCCATCCTGTTATTGACTTTTAACGAAGGTGGGATATGGAAGAAAAGGCCTGGGCATTTTTTTAAAACCTCAGCTTTGACACTTAGTAGTTATGTGACCATGAGTATTTAATCTCTCTGAGCCTGTTTCCTTGTCTCTAAAAAGAGACTGAGAAACAACTTGGAGCGGTGCTTAGACAGCCAACCTCAAGAGCCAAAGGCCTGGGTTCACATTTTGCCTCTGGTCCATACTGGCTGTGTGGCCCTGGGACAAGTTACAGAACATCTCAGTCCAGGGCAGAGCTCTCTCTAATTCGGTGGTTCTCAACCTTCCTAACGCCTCCACCCTTTAATACTCATATGTGGGTGGACCTGCCTGGAGATGGATAGAGGAGCCGTGTCTCAGTTCCTAAGCCCATCCAGTCTCGACCCACAGGTTGAGAACCACTGCTCTAAATCAAAGACTATATGTATATTGTAAAACAGGTGGTGACCTACATTGGTGGAAGCAGTTTTCTCATATGGATTTCTTGACCCTGGCCTCCAAATGGGGATAACAATATCCTACCTACCTCACACTGAGCAGGTAGGTGGTGTCATAGTGCACAGAGTGCCAGGTCTGGAGCCAGAAGACCCAAGTTCAAATTTGCCCTCAGGCACTTACTATTTGTGTGACCCTGGGCAAGTCACTTAACCCTGTTGGCCTCAGTTTCCTCATCTGTAAAATGAGCTGGAAAAGGAAATGGCAAATCACTTTCTTTGCCAGGAAAACCCCAAATGGGGCAATGAAGAGTCCAACACAATTGAAACAACTGAACAACAGCTTACCTCATAGGTTGTGAGAAAAACACTTTGTAAACCTTAAAAAGCCACAGAAATGTGAGTCATTATTTCTATCCTCTAGAGCAGTGGTTCTCAACCTTCCTAATGCTGCAACCCTTTAATACAGTTCCTCATGTTGTGGTGACCCCCAAACATAAAATTATTTTCGTTGCTACTTCATAACTGTCATTTTGCCACTGTTATGAATAGTAATGTAAATATCTGATATGCAGGATGTATTTTCATTGTTACAAATTGAACATAACCCACAGGTTGAGAACCACTGCCGTAGGGAATCTTGTGGGGATTTTTGGTTCCATCCTAGACAACTAGGATTTAAAGCAGTTCTCCATCTCTGTGTAAGCCCTGAGTTTCCTCCCTGGCAATGGCAGGGAGATTGTATTATTCTTAGGTTTCTTATCTTGGGTCCTGTTTTTCTCACAGCACTCCCCTTGTCCCCTCTGCCCCAACCTTCAGCCCTCACACCCAACACCACCCCTGACCAGGTTGGAGAGGGTAAAAGTGTTCTGCAAAATAGGGAGATGTGGAAGAAGGGCCTGGGGGTGATAAGTCAGGAGGGGGCCTAGCTGAGCCCTGGACATCTGGGGAGAGTTAGCAATATTATTAAGGGCTCATTCTGTGCCCGGCACTGTGCTAAGCATTTGGAAGATACAAAAGCAAATAACAGTCTCAGGGAGCTCACAGTGCAAGGCTTGATCTAGCTAGGTCGTGGGGGAGCTGAACTTTGCCTCCCTGACTATATTGAAGATGATGGGATGAGGGAGGCAGGTCCAGACTAAAGAGGCTGGAGGTACGAGGGAGGCTAGAAGGGACCTGAAAATCTTCTAAAGAAGCACTCCCTAGGTTCCTCACGTTCACTATTCTAATTTCTTCACTCCGAATAACATTTAGATTAGACACTTCCTTGAACCATCACATTGAATTTGTAAGTCCCTGTTTTCAGTGAGTTTTTATTTCAGTCCTGACAGCCAATGGCTTTTAGAGAGGCAGTCTGGCTTAGCAGACAGGGAGAAAACCTCAGGATTCAAGTGCCAATCTTTGACACATACCGGCTATGGGATCCTGCCCAAGTCACTTAACCTCTCCATGGCTGCAGGCATCTTCCTAACAAACACAACACATTGAAGAGCAGATGCTGATCTGTTTCAATAGAGGGAGTTATCTCATTGGGAGTTCCCTATGCCTCTGTAACCACTTCTAGGACGTGGTACACAGTGTCCCAAAAGTCTTAGGGCAGTTTTAAATTCTAACAGCTTAAGACTATAAGCTTAACAGCTAAGACTTTTGAGACATCCTCACACACATATAAATATACACAAATAGATGCATATACACATCTGTATATACAAGGTCTTTGGGCATTTATATATAAACATACACTATATAACTATAGTGACAATATATTATATATGTGACTATAGACACATATATAATACATAATGGGGAACTTATACATAGTCAGACATACATGCAGGTTTAAATTCTCCCTCAAATTCTTAGCACAATTTAAAGCTTTAATAGCTTAAAACTGCCCTAAGACTTTTGAGACATCCCTACACACTCATATACACAAACATGCACACATATAGATGTATATACATGTCTACAGATACAAAGACTTTGGGCAACTATATATGTAAACTATATATAATCATATATGTATGTGTATATATATTTATGATGAGGAACTTATATATAATCTATATGTGTGTATACTCCCCAAATCTTAATGCAATTTAAAGATTTACTAGCTTAAAACTGCTCTAAGACTTTGGGGACACAATGAGAGTGTACACACACAAACACACATTATATTTACATAGTTGACAAAAAATACTCTATTTCTAAATGACCTTGGCCCTGGGTAGGGTGGAGAATAAGGGACTGCTGACCAGAAGAAGAGACAGTGCTACCCAGTGAGCAGTGCTCTGGGCCAGGGTGACTAGACCTGGTTTGAGTCCCAGCTCTGCCACCAATTCTATATATGACCTTAGACAAGTTTCTTACTCTCTCTGGGTCTCAATTTTCTCATTCATTGGCAAAGTGAAGGGGTTGGTTAGATATTCTCTAGTTTCCTTCTAGCTCTGACATTTTCTTAACCTCCTGGGCAAAGAATGGGAAGAGATCCTTTTTTTCAAATCCTTTCCTGCCAGGGGATGGAATAGGTAGGAACTGGGGACACGGGTTCCTGTTCAGACCATGCCAAGCAGTGATGATGGCTTCCTCTCTATATTTATATAAAATCGTAAGAATCACAGATCTAGAGATGGAAGGTGCATTAAAGGCCACCGAGTCCAACCCTCTCATCTTACAAATGAGGAAACTGAGACCCAGATGGGTTAAACGACTCACTCAAAGTCATAGTTAGCTTCAGAAGCAGCACTTGAACCCAGGCCCTCTGATCCCATAGTCACTGAGATTTCCCTTGCATTCCCTCTTTGTCCTTAAGGCAACAAATAGGCCTGGTAACCAGGAAAGAATAAAAACTCCTCCTTCTCCCACCCGTGTACATTTTTGGGAAGAGGTTACAGTTCACAGGGTAGGGGCAAAGAGAAACAGGGGAGGAAGTAGCTTAGGCATGGCTGCCCTATTGATGCTGGTGTTCACCTTCAGGAAAACATCCAAAGAGGAAGGGGGAAGGGTGGGGAGAAGAGGGATTCATTAATTGCTCTCTGATTCCTGCCTTTGATCAGCTCCACTGAAGGGAAGTGGAAGGCCAGGAAATGGGGTGAGGGGGGAGCAAGGAGATGACAGTCCAGGTGAGGGAATAAAGATTGCAGGAGAAAGGAAGCAGACTAGAGGAAGAATGGGGGTGGAGGTGGAAATCGGGTGGAGTC
Organism: Pseudochirops corinnae; assembly: GCA_028646515.1. Classification (NCBI taxonomy): domain Eukaryota; kingdom Metazoa; phylum Chordata; class Mammalia; order Diprotodontia; family Pseudocheiridae; genus Pseudochirops; species Pseudochirops corinnae. The sequence goes on along the minus strand of CM053586.1, from coordinate 236,861,110 downwards.
TAGGCAAAGGACACCTGTTCCCCCTCAGTCCCTCATCTGGGGCCAGCCCTGTGCTAGGGTCATTCACTGCCAATTAACTAAGGTAAACAGGTAACAAGGAGAAAGGAGATTTAGTGGGATGGCTAGGGGTGGCAGTGGGGGAAGAAGGCTGTGTCCCTCTGCTCCCCTAGACCAATCTCACTATTCATTAGATCCCAGCCAAACATGGCACCTCTACAGGCTGCCTGAAATGCAAACAGCAAGCTGAGAAATGACACCGATGGGGAATTAAGCTGAAAGTTTAAAATGTTCCCGAGCTAAAAACTCCAGATGTTGTCGAATTCAGCCCTAGGATAGATATAAATCCGGCCCAAACAGCCCCTCCCACCCTCCATTCCGGGGAGCTAGGCACAGCAGGTGGGGGCTCCCCTCCGTTTGGGGAGATTTTCAATAACAGAGTTAGAGGGTGGGCTTTTCTAACATCTTGTCTTTGGGGGACCCAGGCATTGAAAGTTCGGGACCAGGAAGTAGGAATCACTGCCAGACCACTCACTAGGGCTCTACAGCCCTAAGAAGCAGTAGGAATCCAAGGTTGAGAGGGTGGGGAGGGAGGGCATCAGGCTCCCACCTCCGCCCATCTGTCAGTAGCTGGGGCTGCAGAAGGCACAGGCCTGCCAAGGAAGGGGCCTGTTGAAGCCTTTGATCCCCAGTGCTGAAAGTGGGGAATGAGGGGTAGTGGAGAGGGCGGGAAGGGGAGGGCTGGGCAGAGTTCGAGATGGGGGTGGATGTATCGTCTGTTTCTCTCTGTGGCCTGGCTGGGACCCAGGCGTCCGACTTTCAAAGGTGGGCTTCAAAGGCAGGTACATATTAATGGGGCTTCTTTTGTACCTTCTGAGGGACAGAAAAACAAGTCGGCTCCTTCCCACCCCTGCAGGCTGCGTGACAGCCCTCGGACGGCGGGTCAGATCCCGGGAGATAGCGCCCCCAGTCCAGCGCCCCCCACTCCCCTCCCCCCCCTTGGAAAGGCCTCTTCCCTTTTCATGCTCCAATACGGTTAGTTTGATCTCTCCTGCCGCAGGATTTTTGTTCTCATCAAACGAGTGATGTGGTCGCAGATTAGGTCTGTGTCCCCCAGCCCCACCAGTCTCACCCACGTTTATCTCACCAGCTGACAACGGGGGCGGCCGCCCGTCTGATCAGCCTGCCGGGGCTGCTTCGCCTACTGACCCGGAGAGCCGCGGGCGGGGGGAAGTTAGGGTGACCTCCTGGAGAGGAAGAGGAGAGGGCCCGGGGGCGGGTGAGGTGAAGGGAACCGAAGGGGACTGGCCAAGCATGGCTCCGCGGCGGGGGAGAAGTTGGCAAAGGAGTCAGGTGCCCGGGAAGCTGGGGTCTTGGTTCAGCGATAGGGAAAGGGGCTCAAACCAGCTGAGAGATAGCTCCCCCACCCCGCCCAAGCCCATACCCTCCCCCCCCCTTTAACCTTAGAGAATGGTTCCTGCTATGGTTGGCAAGCCAAAGGAAAGGGCGGAGGATGGGGAAGGATCCTTGTTCAGGTGTAGATTGGACGGCATGCTCTGTGAGGTCTGACTCTCCCATCTTCCAGGTTCTGAGATTCTGTGAAAAAAAGTGGGCGAATTGCCCCTGAGTTTGGGGAAGGCAAAGGCGCTCCTATCCGCATCTCTACCGACTTCCCAATTAGCTCTCCATAGTCCCCACCCCTGAACGTCGCCACGTCACCAACCCTGGAGAAATCTCCCACTTAGCCAGACAGCTAACTGACCAGCTTGTTCTTATTCTTCTCATCCTCTGCCATGAAGAGAAACAACCACCTTCCTCCCTTGTACCCCTCCAGCCCTCAACTCATACAACCCTTAGGCCAGGGTCTGTGTTCATACAAGGTTTGGACACCCCCTGGATATCACTGTCCACCCAAGCCTTTGACCATTCCCTGGAACATTAAAAGTAATGATAATAATGGTGTTTAATAGTGCTTATAGCCTTACAAGTGTGAGACTTGATGTCACACAGATGCTGTTTTAACTCAACAAACATTTATTAACGCATGCAAGGCTCTATGCAAGGTTCGGAGGATGTTCCTGAAGCAAAGAACAGGCAATGCCACTCCCCTGCTCAAGAAGCTTCCCTGGCTCCCTTAGTTGGTGAGCTCAGGAAGCCCCTGGGCCTGTAGAATAAAATATGAATTGCAGTGTTCTCAATTTTTCACCCAGTTCCAAGTTTGTTGCCCTGGTTCCGGTTTGTGAAATTTCAGTCATTCATTTCACTCATTCGTTCTGTCAATCAGTATGCATTTACTAAGCATCTGCTGTGTGTCAACACCTTATCAGAGCTGGTTGAAGTGAATTGGAAACTACACAGTCTCTGCCCTCAAGAAATTTGCAATCTAACCAAGAGGCAAGACATACACTCTAATAAAGGTGATATAAGGGAGATCCACTGCCTGAAGGAATGGGATTTCCTGGCATAAATATCAGGTGTATTTATTAAAAAGGAGGATTAAAACAGGTCCTCATTTTAATCTTTCAGTTATTTGTCTGAATATGGCTCTGCCCCTCCTCCAAGCCAGACTGACCTCCGGAAACGTTTTCACCTAGTCCTACTCTCCCAGCACCAGGACCACGTGGGAGGGAAGAGCAAGGAATGGGGTTGGTGAAGGGGAGATGACTTAATCCCAGGCACCTCTCTCACAGGAGAGCAGCCAGGGGTGGGAGAGATCAAATGTGGCCTGCCTGAGGAGAGGTAGGAATGGGAGGGGAGATTAATGAAACTCTTATTTCTCTGTCAAATGACACGCTCCTTAGTCACCAGCAGGGCCTCAGGGATGAGGTGAACCTTACCCCTTAAGGTTAACCCTCCCTCCTTGGCCTTACCCCACATCACCCCAGCTCTACTCCCGCCTCCTCTCTGAAGGAGGGATGACAGTTTCCCATGACCAAGAAGGGTAGGCCTGGCCAAGTAACTAACTTGGGGAGAATTTAGGGGCCCTTATGATCCTCTTTAAAAATGCCTGTGAGACATACTTCCCATCACGTTCCCAGGCTCTGTAGCCTTGGCTGACCTCCTTGGGTCCTTGTTCTGGATTGGACGTAGGTAGCTGTCATTCAGCACTACACTGGGTTGGCAGAAGCATTGGACTCTGTGTGTCCAACACACATAGCTGCCAGGAACCTGCCTGTACAATCTTAGCACAGTGGCCTGGCATACTGGATAGGCACTAGACTTGGAGTTAATGAAGCCCTGGGTTCAGATGTGGCCTCAGACACTTATTGTCTACATGGCCCTAAGAAAGTCATTTCCACCTTACTCAAACATAGAACATTCTATCAGGAAGTAGCACCTGAAGTCTCGTTCCAGTCCTAGGGTTGACTGTTTTGAAATCAATTGTGCTCTGGCTCTGTCAGAGGTGATGACCTTTTCTATTTAGTATTACTACCAATCTATACCTGTTTTCTGGGGATTCCAATTTCTTCCATAGGTTCTGGTACGAACTGGGAGAAGCAGTAGGAAAACAGAAAAGCCACTTCTCAACGGCTCAGATATGTGACCAAGACCAAGGAATAAAAGGAAAATACCCTAAGTGGAGGTGGGGGGGAGGGTTTGACAGTGGCAGTTGGTCTCCTTAATTCTTTTCTTTATTGCTACCTACCTTGTCCACTGTACACTGAAATTCTCCTTTCGATATTCAACAAATTTTCTTAACCATGTGTAAGACTCTGCTAGGCCCTGGGAATATAAAGATTTTTTTTTAATCACATAGTCCTTTCCTGCTTATATTTTACTAAGGGCCCATGTATAATACAAGGCAATACTTAATGGAGGCAGAGGTAAAATCTGGATGAAGTGCTCTGGGGTAATTGGGGAGACATCACCTCCAGCTGGAGGGACAAGGCAAGGTTACATGGAGAAAGTGGGACCTTAGATGAATCTTGAAGGAAGAGCAGGATTCTGAGAGGTGGAGATGAAGAATGAAGAGGTACATTCCAAACATAGTCTGTGATTACATCAAAGTAGGAGATGAAATGTTAATTTTAGGGAACAGGTATTAATTTAGTTTGTCTGGAACATGATATGTGTCTCTGAGGTCAGAGTACCTGGCTTAAAGTTCTACCTTGAAGACATGCTATCTGAATGACCTTGGATAAGTCACTTGCCCAGGTGATGTCAAATTCAAATAGAAGTTGTGGTCACTAATCCATACATAAGGACTACATATTGCTTTAGTTTGGAATAATATCTATGTTTTACTGTATTTTTATTTATTTTGTTAAATATTTCCCAATTACATTTTAATTTGGTTCGGCCATATATTGTGGGCTGCGTGCCCTGGCCTCCTGTTTTGCACTGGTGACTTAACCTCTATGTCTCAGTTTCCTCATCTGTATAATGAAGGGTGTTGAACTGGTCTCCTGAGGTCCATTCTAGCCTTATATCTATGATCCTATGAGCCTCAGTTTCTTCATTCTTAAAAAAAGAAGGGATTGGTTTCCATAGATCCAGAGCTAGAAAGGACTGCAGAGATCATCCAGTCCCACCCCCTCATTTCATAGATGAGGAAACTGACACAGGGAGAGATGAAATGAGTTGCCCAGGGTGACACAGCTAATGGATGCCTGAGGTAATATTTGAACTCAGATCTTCTTAACTCTAGTCTCAGTGTTTTGGCTACTACTCTACCACCATTATTTTAGGAAAAGGAGGATAAAGGCAGATTGTGAGGGGTCTTAAAAGTCAGGTTAAAGAGTTTGAGTTTTATCCTATAGGCAACAGAGAGCTCCAGAAGATGTTCAAGCGGAAAAGACCTATATATTAGGAAGGCAATTTTGACATGCCAGGCTAAGGAATTGGTATTTTTTCAAGTGCATAAGCAACTATTGAAGGATTTTGATGAGCAGGAAAGAGACAGAAAGATCAGACCTGTTTATTGAGGAAAGTCATCTTACATCATTAAGAGCACTGACCAGCATGAACTAGATTCAGGCAGGTACTTTTCCTGCGTGCTTTGAATTCAGACAAACATGAAGTATTTGTCTCTTTAAGAAGGTAGGTGGGCAAAATCACAGAGCAAAAAAAGACAGTCATAAAGAAAGATTGGCTGAAAAGCAAATGGATAAATGGGACCTTCCAGCTTGGCTGGGTCTTGGATGCTGCCTGATGCCAAGCTAGTGAGGGAAGAGGGCAGGGGGAGTGAAGAGAGAAGGACTGGGAATATAATTGATAATATCCAAGACAGGGTGAAAAGAACCAACAGAGGCAAAAGGCAGTCTCCAAATCTAGTGTCTAAAGGAAAGTGGTGTTGATCATTCACCCATCCTGGGTCATGCACAAAACAGGGGTGATGGGGTGAGGGAGGGCTAGAAGAGAATTTGCCTATTTTCTAGTAGTAGAGAAAACAACAGTGACCTGGGTCCCTAATTCCTTTAATCAGTAGTCTGGCATCCTGGGGAGAGATCTTGTTGGCTTTGGAGGGAGGGTGTCTCAAGCTAGGGCATCAGGACTCTGAGGGAGGGGGCGTGTGAGTGGGAGGACAGATGGGACAGGCTCGCTTCTAGATCTCCCTTGCCTGAGTGGGAAAGAAAAAAAAAAAGCAATGTCTTTGGTGAAGGTGAAAGCAGTGACACGGGCCACCTGCCCCAACATCCCCTCGACTCAGATGTGTGGTGGGGGGAGGCTGGGGAAGAGTGGGGGCACCTTGACTTTCCCTCCATAAAGATCTGCTGACAGAGACAAACTTTCCAGCCTCCCTGCCCTCTCCAGCTGTGACTGGCAGGATGCCGGCAGTGTCTCAGGCAGAGTGGGAGTGGGGGTGGGGAGCACTGCTACTGTCCACTCTGTTGGCCACCTTCATGGTCCTCACCTCCCTCCCCCACCCTGCCTGCAACCACACACTGCTGGCTTTCTCATTCCTCTTTCAGCCTCCTGGTTCTGCTCGCTAGAAGCCTCACCTGATGCCCATTAGAATCACTCAAAAGATTAGGACTTGGGGAAAGGGGGGCAGAGAGGGCAAGAGGAAAGGAGTATCCGTCCTGTATTGGGCCCCGAGCCAAAAAGAAAAAGAAAAAAAAGCAGCCCTGTCCCTGCTGTCTAGGGATTTAACAGCCATCTTCCGGTAGTGCCACCATAGTCCCTCCCCAGGGTGGGCTCCCAGCTCCAGTGTAACTCAAACAAACGAGGAGTAATCCCTCCCAGGCTCCTGCTGCCAGCTCTGGCCGATCCATCAGTGGATCAGTGCCCAGGAAGGGGAAAAAAAATATAAAATCTCATTTCAAGCCCTGATGACAGTCTGGTTCAGCTTTCCTAGCTTTTTAGGAACTTAATTCCAGGCATTTTTCTTAAATACGAGGCTGCAAGGCATCTTATGAAATGACTTTTCCTTTCACATTTGAATAGAGAAAGGAATAAAATGCCTTGACTTTCCTTGGTTCTCTTGGTCTCTGTCTCTTTGTTTTCCATCTTTTTCTGTGTCTGTCTCAATTGTCTCTGTTTCTGTCTCTCATAAAATGACACAATTTTGCAACCAGTAAGAAACTTAGAGATCATCTAATCCAATTATCTTTGGCTGTCTTTCTCCCTCTCTATCTCTTTTCTATCTCAATATTTTTCTATATCTGTGTCTCTCTCTGTGTGTCTTTTAGTGTCTGTCTCTTTTTCCCTATGCTTTTGTCTTATCCTTTTTCCCTCTTTCTCTTGGTAGAGATTATCCTCTGCCATTCTCTTTGTCTCCAATTTTGATATACCAATGGTTCTAAGGATGGACCTCCTGTTCTGGAGGGGCACTCTTATAAAACCTGAGATGGGAGGATAATTTCGTCACTTCTACTAGTCTTATTGATTCCCCATCTTCCCCCCTTTCCCCCTCCCCCCCGACGAACTGCATCCCCAACCTATCCATATACCTACAGAGACGGGGTCTGGCTCAGAGACAGAGCACTAGGACAATCAGAGGCCAGTATAAAAGTCAGATTGATGTCTTTCCTTGAATTCATAATATAAGAGAATTGAGTGGAAGATGCAGTCTCAGGGAGTAAGGGTCTGCTATGGGAAAAACCCTGTAAGAGCTGTGTACATACTTCAGTCCACAGGACTGGGTGGATTCCTCTGACATTTAGTCTCCCCCAGTTCTAAGATTAGCTTCCATTCTAGAGGCTGGGGATATTCTAAAAAGTTTTGTATGGAGCAAATGTGCGTCCTTTCCAAAATCCTCTGATGAGCCTTGAGTTCCCCCTCAGAAATCAACTGACTGGGTGACCTTGGGCAAGTCATTATGAACCTCAGTTCCCTCATCTGTAAAATAGGGTTAATGATATCACCTGTTTCATAGGACTGTTGTAAAGATCAAATAGGCTAATATATGTAAAATGTTTCTAAACTTTAAAGTACCATATAAATATTAGCTTTCATTACTATTTTCCACTTCCCGAAACTAGAACAAGATTTTGGCTACACGAATTACCCTTTTGATAAGGCCCTGGTGTGGGGGCAAACAATGCTTCCCTTCCAGTTTGTGTAATTAAATACTGAGTCATGGTATGGCGGCACTAAAGCTGGAAGGGACCACACAACTGTTTGTTGTTTGATCAACAAAAATTTATTAAATGCGTATTGTGCGCCAGACACTCTGCCGGGTACTGTTGATAAAAAGTCAAAAACGAAACAATCTCTGCCTACAAATAGCTTACCTTCCGTTGGAGGAAACAAATGCACATATAAAAAAATATATACAAGGTAAATATAATGGCACAGGTGGGAGAGAAGAGGCATTAGTAGTGAGGGTATCAGGGAAAGCCTCATGTAGAAAGGGGTGTTTGATCTGAGTTTAAAATGTGTATATATATATATATATATATATATATATATATATATATATATAATATATGTCTATATATGTGTATATATGTATGTATTTATGTTACAAGTTCTCTCCCTCCCTTCATCCCCATTGATAAAGCAAGAATATGATTCAAAATAAACATTGATCTGAGCATTAAAGGGAACTAGGGATTCTAAAAGGAGAAGAAAGTGAGAAGGGAGTGTATTCCAGGCATGAGCACACCCTGGACAAAGGCACAGAGGTGTGAGATTCAATGGGGGTGCATGAATGACAGCATAGAGGCCAGTTTAGATGGACTACAGGGTATATGAAGAGGAGTAATGTGCTTGGAAAGGTAGACTGGAGCCATACAGGGCTGGTTATGAGGAAAGTGCTTTATAACCATTGACTCCTCACATTGCAATGCATGTGAGGATGTGTTGAACGTGTGACACTCCCTTATAGGGATTCACAGTCAGATGGACATGAAAATGCAAATGGAAGTCTTCTGGTCATGAAGGCATCAGATGCATTCATTCAGGACGTTCAGTGATTGATTTCTTGCATGATGTAAAGGCATTACATAAGAAAGCAGCTGAAGGAAGAGTTGGAAGGCAGGTGGCAGTTTTATATTCAGTTATTCAGGGAGGGATACCTGGGAGAGATGTAATTTGGGATATTAAGTGCTGTGTGGCCCATTTGACAATGAGTCCAACCAAGAAAATAGCTCAGCATTACAGATGTGTCTTTTCCTCTCTCAAATCCCTGCTTTGTTTATAGGATCATAGAGCTAGAAGGCACCTTTGAGGCCACTGAGTTCACTCCCTCCCCATTTTGCAGGTGAAGAACCTGAGGAGCATAGATATTAAATGATTTGCTCAGGATTACACATAGCTAGTGTGGGGGGAAGGATTTGAACCCAGAATCTGCTGACCAATCAAGTGTCCTATCAATTACACTCCATGCTGGCTCTTGATATAGTCACCAGCAATCCTCTATCCCTGTCCCAACCCTCCCCTTCCCTATTCCTAAATTATCATCTCATTTCAGCCAACACACTTACAGCAGCTTCACTCCAGACCCAGAATTAAAAGGAGTAGAAGAATTGATTCAAGTCTATTGTGGAAAGAGGCCAACTGGATACTGAAATACACTTAAAAGATGATGACATGCAAAGATGGGGAAAGTTTTCTTTCATTAAAGCTTTCATTCATCTTAGGGTATTATGGCAGCCTCCTTGAGGCTCTTTCTAATGTTACCATCACTACCCTGGACAGCTGCTAGTGCCTTCCTATTGCCTCTGCCAATGGACCTTGAATCTTCATACACATTTGGAGGTCTTTGGTATCTACTTATACTTGCCTGTTGTTTCCCCTGATAGAATGTGAGCTTCTTGAAGGCAGGGTCAGTTTTATTTTTGTCTTTGCATTCCCATTTCGTGGCTCAGGGCTGGGTACCCAGGAACCTCTTAAAAATGCTCGTTGGTTGGTTGATTGGCTGATTGACTCTGGGCAACATACATAACCAAATATACGTAAAAATGAAACAAATATAACCTATATCAAATTGATTACAATCTTGGGGAAGGAGGAGAAAAGGAAGGGAGGGAGAAAATCTGGAACTCAAAATTTAAAAAAAAAATGTTAAAAATTATCTTTGCATGTAATTGGGTAAAAATAAAAATTTTTATTTTTTATTTTTAAAAATGCTAGAAAACTTGACAGGGTTCAGAATGAATACCCCAAGTGGTCACAACACTGGAAAGTCCTAAGCTTATGAAGGATTTTTTTTTTCTGACAGGGGAATCTCCATGTCCCCCATAGACCAAAAGAAAGGCAATGCAATTGAATTTAAGCAGGAAGGATTTAGCTCAGATATCAGGAAGAACTTTCTGGTTGTATGGTGCATAAAACTGGAGCGAGGTACTGAGGGGTGGAGATTGTGCTCTCTCCTCTCTTCTCTCTTCCCTCTCCCCTTCCCCCACTTCCAGGAGACTCCCTAGGAAAGGAAATCAGTCAGCTATCCTGATGGTTATACTCATTTCATGTTTACCTGCCTAAAGGCAGGGGATTGGAGCAGATGACCTCTCCTAATTTCATCTAGCTCTTAGATTCCATTCATTCCATCTCAGAAATGTGCATTTAAGCCTTGGTTCTCTCTAAGCATGCCCCCTAACTTTCCCCCACAAAGTGTATGGATGCATTGCTTGGACCGCAGCTAGATATCTGTCTCCCATTTGTCTCCAAATCTCCTTACTCCAGAAGGCTGAGTACCTCCCCACCCCCACCAAGTCTCTTGAAGGCACGTTTGGCTTAGAGACAAAGCCCAAGGTGTGAAACACAACTGTCGATACCTTCACCCTCGCAATCAGGCAAAATTAATTGTGTGAACGCCATTGATCAAACCACTTAATACTTACAGGGACTGAGAAGAAGCTGAAATGTAATTTCATTACTAACCTGCTCACCCCTAATGAAACTCCTAATAACTCTCTAATTTTTATTTCAGATGAGGGTTGGAAGGTAGGATTGGGAGAAGGGAGTGGAGATGGGGAGAAGAATAGAAATTTACTTTTTCTTTTTTCCAGGTTTCTTGATGCATCCAAGATTCTTATATACTCATAGACTTAGGTTATTTCATCCATCTGCAAATTCTCTGAAACACACAAATTATGCTCTTATTACCCCCTAAGAATGGAGAGTTCAGAATATCATGAAGTAAAATTTGAAAAACAATATTGATTTGACTTGGGAAAGCATTAAATGTTGTGATTTTTTTTTCCTGTAGTAGACTAACTCCACAAAATTTCAAAAGGCAATGTGACATCATGTAAAAAGTCCTGAATTTGAAGTTAAGAAGCTCAAATTATGGAATTGTGGGAACCTAAAGGGACCTCAAGGTCATTGAGTCAGGCTGGCAGACATGTAGTCAGTAAACATTTGGGAAGCACCTACTCTGTTCCTGCATTGTGCTAAGTGTTAGGGATACAAAAATTGGCAAAAATTCAGCCTCTGTCCTCAAGAAGCTTACAATCTAATGGGGAAGACAACAAGTAAACAAATATGTACAAACAAGCTATGTACAGGATAAATAGGAAATACTTAAGAGAGGGAAGACACTAGGGATTGGGAAAGGCTTCCTATGGAAAGTGGAATTTTAATTGGGACTTAATGAAGCCAGGAGGTATAAATGAGGAGGGAGAGAATTCCAAGCATGGGGACAACCCAAAAAGATGCCAAGAGAAGATACCAGGAGTGGTGAGATGGAGTGTCTTATTTGTGGAACAGCAAGGAGGGCAGTGTCACTGGCCTGAAGAGGAGAATATGGCATGTACATAGTGGAGAGTAGTGTATAAAAAAGACTGGAAAGGTAGGAGGGAATCCATCATACTGTACTGTTCTCTCTCTCCCAAATATGCCTTATACTTTCCCACCTCAGAGCCTTTGCTCATACTGGTCCTTACACATAGAATGCCTTCACCTCCATTTCTGCCTGTTGACTTCTTACTCACCTTTCAAAACCTTGCTCAAGTCCTTGTCACTTCCATAAGGTCTTTCTTGAATCCTCTTAGGTAACCAAGAGTTAACTATAAAATCATAATCATGAGCTAACTACATAATATTTCAGGCATTGCAAGAGCTAGGCTTCCCTCTTCCCTATGTGGTCCCAGACACACATCCTCCCTCTGTACTCCATCCCTTCAACCAAACCATGCTTTTCCCTGTTCCCCAACACAGACAATGTCATCTGCTCTGTATAACTTGAATCTGCTTCTCAGATGACTGGATCGCTCCCTTCTTTAAACAAATAGTCTTCCTCCTCCAAGAAGCATTGCTTGCTTAACTACGTCTCACAGTAGTCTTTTATTACTCTGAACCATCAGCACTTAAGATCATGGGATTTGTTGATAGAAGGGTATTTAGTCACATGGCTTGGCATTCCTTCCGTTTCTTTTGCTGGTTTGAATCCCAGTTCTGCCACAGATTGGTTGAGTGACCTGGAACAAATCTCTCTCAGATTATACCTAGTAGGTACTTAATGAGGGCTGGCTAGGTGGCTCCATGGATAGACCACTGGGCTTGGAATCAGGAAAACTCATCTTCCTAAATTCAAATCTAGGCTCAGACACTTACTAGTTGTGTGACTCTGAACAAGTCACTTAACCCTGTTTGCCTCAGTTTCCTCCTCTGTAAAGTGAGCTGGAAAAGGAAATGGCAAATCATTTCAGTAGCTTTGCCAAGCAAACCCCAAACGCAGTCAAGAAGAGTCAGACATAAATTAAAAACAACTGAAAAAACAACAACAGAGTTACTGTAGTTGTCAGTTGATAAACATTTATCAAGTGCCTACTGTGCCGGGCACTGTGCTATGTTAGTTGTATAGACTGACAAGGTCTTTTTTTCCTCCTCTTGTGTTACTTTTTTAAAGAAGTGTATGTTATTTATTTTACCAACAGCAACAACTCTGGGGCTTGCCCTTGAGTCTAGGGGTGACTTGGCTGAAAATTAAACTGAGCCAGGGTGTTAGAGCTAGCCCTGGTGTGGGGCTGTGTGTGTGTGTGTGTATGTGTGTGTGTTTCAGGTCTTCCTGGATGAGGTCAGTTTTCCCTGTAGCTTCCTGTTTTCCACTACCCCAGCCCTCCCACTGCCTGCTGGGTCTCTCCATCTCAACACAGGCCCTAGACATAGGGGCACACAGTTCTGGGGGGGGGGGGAGGAAAAGTTCTGTGTGTGGGTGAGTGGTGGGGATAGGTCCCATCCCCAAATCCTCCCCCCTCTTCTCCTCTGCCTCCTCACCCCTCAGTACTAGGTGTACCCTCATCCCCCTCTACTCCCTGCTTCCTTTTCCTTGGTTGTGGCGGGGTTCTGTGGTGTGGGAATGAAAGAGAGAGGGAAGGAGGAAAGGAGAAAGGGAGGGAAGGCTTAACATGTGAGGGATGGAAGTTGACTGGGGAGGGGGTAGTTATTTACAAAGCCTGTGCCCTGGGGACCCTTGTCCTGGACAACAATTACAGCCCCTTAATTAACTGAAATGAAGTTGGCTTGTCGATTGAAGCATGTCCTGAGCTAGAAGTTTGCTAAGACCAACTCTGTCTGGTCTCCCCCCACTCCCCCCAAGCCACTGTCAGTACTGGTTAATGAATATAAATCAGATGGTTTATAGTTAGTAAACGGGGAACATGCTGGCAAAGGGCTGAATTCCAATGAAAAGTGCCCGGGGATAGGAACATGCCCTCCATGAAGGGGCAGGTGTGTACACACAGGCTTACAGGGCAGGCGGGCACACAGGAGCATTTGCAGAAGATGGGGACACATTCCCTCAGAGCACTCATCCATGGAGCTGGCAGAGCCAATAGTCAGTGCAATATTAGAGAAGGCATAGGGTACACCATAGATCACTGACTTCTAGCTAGAGGGGACCTTTGAGCCATCTAGTCCAATCCCCCTATTTTATAGGACCTGGCACACAATGCATGTCTTTATTCATTCATTTATTCACTCATTCACATATTTACATAAATATATGTAATTATATAAAATAATACACATACATATGTGGAGAGAGAGGGGGGAGAGAAAGAAGGTGAGGGGAGAGAGAGAGACAGAGAGAGAAAGAGAGAGAGAGAGAGGAGAGAGAGAGAGAGAGAGAGAGAGAGAGAGAGAGAGAGAGAGAGAGATGAGAGAAAGTTATATGATTCTACCTGGATCACAAAGCTAACAGGCTTCGGCAGTCAGGATTGGAACCCAGTTAACTGGGTCCAAGTTCAAATCCAGCTAACTTTTTACCATCCTACTGCCCTTTCTTCTATAAAAGATATATATGATTGTACCAAACCTGAAACTCTAAGCAGAGTGTTAATGTACATAGGGAGACAGTGGAGTACAGGGGAATCCTGGACCTGGAATTCAGATCCTGCCTCTCACATTGACTGGTTATGGGAACACAGACAAGTCACCTGACCTCTCTGAATTTCAGCTTCTTCATCTGTAAAACAAGGTTAATAATGCCACCTAGGACTTGCCTCACATAGTTGTGGTGGGGCTTAAATGATGGTGAACATAAAGGTCTCTGTAAATCTTAAAGCATCATATTATTATTATTCCTACCAATAGTACATACACATGCACAGAATACAACACCCACTCCCCCCTCCTCCCAAATATAGGGTACACACATATGGTACCCAGGGTACATACATGCTGTGACCATATAGAAACACTAAGCAAACACACAATGTATATGTGTCTCAAGGGGACCTGCTGATTTCCAGAAAACCAGACTGCTCTCTAGTCCTCATCCCAGACGTGGGAAAGAGCCAACAGGGTAGACTCTTTCCTATGCTTCATTATCTCCAAGGAGAGTGCCTACCATCAGTCCCTACCTTACATCACCAACACTCTCACTGCTGAGAAAGCAGTGAGAAAAGCCTCTCAGGTACTGGATGTTGACCTGGTTTGCATTGGGTATGAATGGGGACAGATGCTCTAACCTCTCCTAGCCAGGTGATCAATATAGCCATCAAAGGCCATGGCTGGTGTGGTCATGTAGCCATGTGAGTCATGAGGGGGATGTGATGGGAATGGGGAGATCAGCCTTGTGGGCTGGAAACTTGTAAAATTTGTGCAGTGATTTCTCCTAACTCAATTCAGGTTCCTGTGCCCCTTGCCTGTCAGTAAACTTTTCTGTACCCCCTATCCAATATGAAAGGAAATAAATTGCAGAGTGCCATGTATATGCAGGTAAGAAGTAAAATAGATTACTTAATCTCAAGAAGATAGTAGAGTTATTTACCAAATATTCCTTGTACCCCCCCCACTGACTAGTTTCTTGTATTTCACATTAGGAACCCCTGCCTTAAATACTCAGTTGCTTTAAGAGATAGCCAAGATAGGTGCTGTAGTGAAAATAGGACTCGGTGAGATGTTAAAGGGAATGGGTTTGAATCCTGCCTTAGTGACTTTGTGGACAACCTTCCTTGACTGTCTGGGCCTCTGTTTTGTCCTCTGTAAAATGACAGGGATGGAGTAGATGACCTGTAAAGTCATTTCAAGCTCCAAATCCTTTAATTCCCACCCCAATTTAAATCCCACAATTTACTCTATCTATCTATCTATCTATCTATCTATCTATCTATCTATCTATCTACCTATACACACACACACACACACACACACACACACACACACACAGAGGTTATTTTCCCCACAGAATATAAGCTACTTGAGGAACTATTTAATTTTTGTCCTTGTATTTCCAGCCCTAGGTGCAGGTCCTGGCACATAGTAGGATCTTAATCAGTGCTTCTAGATTGGCTGACTGATTGATCCTTTGTTTCTGGCTTGGGGTATTGGAGCTGCTAAATGCAGACTAGAGAAGGGTAACCCAGGGTCTCCAGGCAGAATTGGGCTGTGGATGTGAGAATGAGATTGGGCCAGTGAGTGTGCTGTGATTTGAACTTTCTCTGAGCTGGACAGGCAATGGACAAAGCCTCCTCTAGCTCTCTGCTCTTGCTCAGCCTCCCTCTGCACACAGTTGAGCACAGCAGGAGCTGGCAGGATCGAGCTGCATCTTGCCAGGGCGGCCTTAGTGGCTGAGGAGAGATTGGGTTCAAAGTGGGTTGAGTGTAGGTGTCATGGCACTGACTCCCTCTACAGATCTGGGCCGGTTCCGGAAGAGTCCGTCCTAGGCTTCAGGACTATAGGAAGCCTTCGCCGTCATTCTAGTCCAGTCTTCTTATTTGACAGAGAAGGAAATTGAGACTCAGGGTGCAGACGTGCAAGGTCCCCAAGGTCACGGACAGGGAAAGCGACCCTGCCAGGAGTCCATCCCAGGCTCTCCTTCCAAAACCAGGGCTGCTTTCCCTACACTACGGGTTCTCAGTCTCATTCTCCCTTCTCCAGGGAGATCTCGCTTAGGTGGAACTCCCCCTCCCACACCACAAAAGGGGAGCACGGGGAGCGGGACATTCAACTCCCCTCCCGTAGCTCTTTTCCCGGTCCTGGAAAAATCTTTCTTCTAATTTGTCTTCGCATAAATTGGGGGCGGGGGGGGGGGGCGCAGCAGATGACTAGTTAAATGTGGGCATTGATGAATGCATCTAACTCTCCAGCCCGCCAGCAAGGAGGGGGAGACAGTGACAGCTATTTACCAAGCCCCCGGGCCCCCGCCGGGATATTTATTCAGGGAGGAGGGAGGAGGATGTTGGAGATTTCTTGGCAAAGGGAAATGATCTTATCATTCTGTACGTGGAGGGAGTGGCAGGAGTGGTTGCTAGGGGACGCGAACTGAGACGGACCGACAGACTGATGCTACTGGGGAGGGGACGGACCACCGGTGTTCGCCAAGGTCCCTTGAGCTTCATCCCCATCCTATATTCATCACCCCCAGAAGCTCCAGTCCCTATCCCAATTCCTGACTTGTTCCCCAACTAGGATTCAGACAATCCGTCTAACCATCCCACCCACTTGCCCTGGGAAAGAGCAGGAATTTGCAAGGTTGGGGGGAAGGGGGTAGAAAGGGCCGAGAAGATTATACAACCCACCCCACCACCTCACTCTCTGCCACGGCCCGATTCCTAGGAGGGCTCTCTGTGGTCCCAGGTCCTAAGCCGCACCCCTGTTGTCTCGGTTCCCAGACGTCCCGTATCTGCGAGAGAAGCAGCCGGCTGGCCCCCTGCTGGCATTTCGAGGTCACGCTGCTGAAGAGGCCAGAGGACCGGGGCTCCAGCGGATATCTCAGATGGGATGCGCTGCCCCAGGTCCAGCGATGGCCTGGAACTAGACTGGCTCGGGGGATCCCGGGAGAGGGATGCGGTGTCTCTCCATTCGGTCCGGGACGGGCACAAAGAAGACGGAGTTCGTCCCTCCTCCACATTCTCACCTTCATTCTAGGGGTGTAAGACGAACCTTTCAGGGCCAAGTCATTGTTATAGGACTCATTTTACAAAACGAAGAGGAAGGCGTCCCTCTCCTCTCAAATTGAAAACAAGCATTTATCAAGGGCTTACTTAAGTGCCAAGTACTGTGCTAAGAGCTGGGAATACAAAGAAAGGCAAAACATGGTTGCTGCCTTCCAGAAGCTTACATTCTAACAAGGGAAAGAGCATGCAAATAATTGTGTGCATACAAGACATATTCACCGTAAATGAAATGGAAAGCAGTGGGGGAGAGACAGGAGAGACAGACCTCCTACAGAAGGTGGAGTTGCTAAGACTTGAAGAAGGCCAAGGAAAGGAAAAAGTCAGAGGGGAGGAGGGATAGCATTTCAGGGATGGGGAAGGAATAGTCAGTGAAAAGACAGATCATGAAGATGGAATGCCCTGTTTGAGGAACTGAAGGTAAGGCAGCCTCCAATCCAACTCACTCCACTCCAATACAGGCCATTTTAATCCAACCCCATCAGCAAACATTACTAAGTACCTTCTATAGGCAAGGCATTGGACTAGACAATAGATGTATTAAAGACCAAATGAAAAACTTGTCCTTGTCCATAAGAAATTTACACTTGGGGGTGGGGGATGTATCATAGAAGTGGTTGAGTACATATGAAGCAATGAGAGAGAGACAGACAGACAGAGAGACAGAGACAGAGAGCACTGATGACTAGAACAATCAGGAAAGACTTTCTGTAGGAGGTAGCACATGAGCTGAGCCTTGAAGGAAGCTAGGGATTCTAAGGAAGAGAAAGGCGTGCGTTTTAGTTATAGGGCACAGCCTATGCAAAAACATGGAGGTGGGAGATTGAATGGCATGTAGAAGGAGCAGCAAGTTTAGGTCAAACTGGCCTAAATGTAGTATATGTGATGGGGAGGAATGTGAATAACTACTAATACAGCTCTTTAGGGTTTGCAAAGTATCTTGTCTGTTTTCTCATTTGATTGATTAGAAATAAACTCTATCCTCACCCAATATGGAGACCAAAAAAAAAAAAAAACCAACCCAACCCCTAATAGTGGTCTATCTATTTATTGAGTTGGAAGAAAGTCAGCCTCAAAGGCTTATGGCTTTGCCATGGTGGGTAACATTCAACATAAACACAAGCAATAAAGAGACACACAAAGCCCACAATTGCACATATCCTCCCCCCCAAAATGCATACAAATCAACCCAAATAGCTACTATAGATAATCACATATCTTGCCTAAGGTTAGAAAACACTTTTATATGTACCCAAGGATTTACCATACCAAGGAATTCTAGCACCTGGGACAAATTCAGCAGAGCTTCCGGAGTAAGGGAATTGAAGAAACCAAGACAAGAAGACCATCCTTGGGATGGTTGGTGTGCTGTTGCCAGTCGTCCTGGGCATCCCAGTGGCAGGAGAGGGCAGATTGTGAGGCAACGGGTAGGGGGGCTGGAGCAAGCAGGAAACACTGTGCTTCTTTCCATATTATTTACATTATTTCACATTCAGTCACAGAATTATTAAGATTAGTGAATTACTCCTGTATGTATTTTTCCATCTCTCCATAGAAAGTAAACCCCTTGAGAAGAGGGTTTGTTTCATTCTTTGTGTTTGAATCCTCAGCGCCTGGCAACCCAGTAGGAGCTTAAAAATGTTTATTGGTATCTTCTCCTCCTTCAGATACCTTATATCAAAGAGGTGAGGTGTGTTGTCAGACATATGTTAAAAAAAAAATGTTACACTGCTTCTTCTGCTTCTTAGTTCAGTATCATTGGAAGTTACTAAGGTGGAGGAGCACAGGGCCTTGCTGTTTGCCTCTCTGTTGCACCCTAATAACCCCAGATCCAAATTTTGGGTCAGATCCTGGATTTCTCCAAATGAATTATAGTCCTGTAGCCATTACCCCCATTTGATTCTCAAAATGTCCCTATAAGGAAAGTTAAATAGAAATTTTTCATTCTTGTTTTACTGAGGAGAAAACTGAGACTCAGAGATTAAGGGGATGGCTTGACGTCACAAGATTTAAGCCAAGGCTAGAAAAACCTTAGTCCAGTGTCTTTTTTGCTCTGCTGGAACACACACACACACACACACACACACACACACACTCGTATTATGCTAAAAACACATAGACCTTGGGGAAATGCCATACTGACCTATGCAAAGGTAGAAAGTTCCTTAGGCAGAAATTTGTCCAGCCTCAGATTCCCTAGGCTGACTAAAAGAACTAGTAAAATAAAAAAACAACACTCATAGAGCTCTAGAAGGTTTGCAAAAAAGCCCTTTACCTGTTATTTCATTGTTCCAGTTTAACAGGGGCCACAGAAAGATAACATCAAAAAGACCTAAGATGAGGAAACATTAAGTAGCTCTAATTACAAACAAAGCAACGAAAATTATAGGATTGTCTATTTAGAACTGGAAGGAATCTTGGAGAACATTGAGTCAAACTCTTCCATTTTGCAGAACAGGAGACTGAGCCAGGTAGAATTTAAGTGACTTGCCCGATGGCACCCAGCTAATGTCTTGGAGAGGAATTTGAACCCAGGACTTTGCAATTCCAAGCCCAGTGTTCTAGACACTCCAACGCATCCGGACATCACAACGGACATATCACAACGGACATATCACAACGGACATAAGTGATAAGGAACAGAGCTAGGTGGCATTAGACAAGGAAGGTAACTTTAGAAGAGCGTTCTAAGGGAGGTGGGGGTGGGACAAGGTCTGGCAGAGAGGAGGGCTTGTCATGTGTGAGTGGGCTGGAGAGGAAGGCTGGTGGAGGGCTGGGGGTGGGGGTGGGGAGAGGCAGAAGAGAACATTCCAGTTTCCGTACAAGGCCACTTCATCATCTTTCCCACCCCCCCACCCCCCCCCGCCCTGCTCCCTCCCCTTCCCCCACCCCAGAGCTCCTGAGCTTGGCAGGCAGGGTTGGCAGGAGGGCCATTCACCTTGAGGTGAAATTAGGGACGATGAAATCCTTGCTCAGACGGCTGGTTATCCGTTTAGAGAATCAGCTGACATTACATCGTTAGGCAGAAACCCTGGTGACAGCAAGATGGATGGAACTGGGAGGCCCTTCCAGACACGTCTCCTGCTCAGAGAGAGCTGGGCAGAGCCAAGGGCCAATGGGGGAAGGAGCCAGGCCTGGGGCACCTATACCCCAGCTTCCCAAGCTCCCCTTGGACTCCAGAGGACGGGATGGAAGGCAGCAGTAGCACAAGAGCTGAGTTGGGGGGAGTGCTGGTAACTTTAAGGAGAGGGAAGTTGGACTGCAATTCCAATTACTTCCTCCTTGCTTGCCGACTGTCCCTGCTGTCTCCAAAGCCTAGAGTTGAAGGTTTGAAGGTCTCTTCCTTCCCTGACTAGCCCACGCCTGGTTTGTCCTTTTGCCCTGTGGCCTAAGGCTAGAGGGCTGAACTTGAGGTGAGAAAAGCCTGGATTCAAATCCTGTCTTAGACACTTGGTATCATAGACTCAGAAATCTGGGAGTGATCATAGAGGTCATTTAATTCACCCCCCTCATTTCATAGAGAAGGGAAACTAAGACACAGAGAATGACCAAGGTCACTAAGGCAATACCTGACAAAACTTCCATTCAAATTCAGGTCCTAACTCCCCAAGGTCAGCATTCTTTCCCCTGCAGCTAAAGTCACTTACTCTCTTTAAACATCAGTTTCTCCATCTATAAAATGGGAATAATTACAATAGCCTCAACCTCACAGGGTTGCTGTAAGGATCAAATCAGGTAACGTATATAAAAGTCCTTAAAAACCTTAAAGGTATGAGACAACCTATGATTTCCTTGGTCTCAAAGAATTACTTGAAACTTGGTCAGTCAACAAACAGTAAGTTCTTATTATGTGCCAAAGGTTAAAGATAAAAGAAAGGCTTAAACTTACTAAGGATTACATAGGCAATAATTTTCAGAGGCAAGATTTAAACTGAGGTCTTCCAGACTCTTAACTCCGGCACTCTATCTGCCAGGCTAAGTAGTCTCTCTGCCGTTTATGTAAACCTTTTCCATACGTGTGCCTTCTCCCCCATTCCTAGAACTTCCTAGAACAGGTACCCTTCCTCCCTCACTGTCTATGACCTTCCCACCTTCCCCAGAACCTAAGAGACCACAGACTCCCTTCTCTCTCTGCTGCTTTCCCCCAGCACTGACCCATTCAAGAACCTGAGAGCCCAAGCCCTCCACAGATTGAGGCCGGTGCATGGGACCCCTTGAGATCCACTCATTCTCTCCACCACTATCTATGGTAGCTGGTGCATTTGTCTGTGTCTTTCCTATTTCCTCTTTAAATAAAGAGGAGAAAGGGCGTGGATAGAGGGAAGGAAATGGAAATAACTGACATTTCTAGGTTCTCCACTTCCAACCCTCCAAATCCAAATCCTCAGATTTCAGTCACTGTCCTCATATCAGCAACTGTGAGTCTCAAGATCAGAGATTTGGAACAAAAAGGGATCATCTAGTCACAGTCCCTCATTTGGCCAGGAGCTCACATGCAATAAGTCAAGTCCAGTGAAAAGCATTTATTAATGAATTTTTTGTGAATGAGCAGACACTCTGCTAAGATCTAGGCATCCAAAGAAAGGCCCAAATCGGTGTTTTCCTCCACACTCATACAGTGCTTATATAGCACTATAAGGTCAGATTTGAACTCTGACTCCAAATCCAGTGCCCTTCTCCTGCAGAACAATGAAGCCTGAACCAGGCATCAGGTGACCTGGATTCTGGCTCTTCTTTTGAAATTCTGAAATAAATACATAAATAAAAATTAAATCTTTTTATTGTACCGTGTTATGGAAATGCTTGTTTTATCCCATAAAATACATAAATAAATACATTTAAATTTTAAAAAAATTCACTGTGTGACCTTGGGCAAATCAGTTTAAAATATCCATGCCTCAGTTTCCTCCTTTCTAAAATATAGGGGTTGCACTAGATAGTTTTTGAGCCTTTTAGCTCTATTCATTTGATTCAAGTCTTTTTAAATGCAAGGAAAGGGATTACAGGTTGTAATTCTTAAAGGCGGGAAGGAGACCCAGGGCCTCTGACTACCCTGGAGCCTGTGTTTTTCCTACTTGTCCTGTGATGTCAGCTGTCTCTAAAGTCTTCTCCAGATCTGTCAGTGACTACTCTAATCAGAAACCATGCCTTATTGGGGGGAAGGGGGAAGCCAGTGGCTCAGGCTGAGAAGGAAAAGGGGGCTTATATCCTAGCAACTCCATTCACTATCCAGGCTTCAACAATTTTATTTCCCATTACACGCAGCCCCGCCCCCTCAAAATAATCATTTTTTTAAAAACCCAGGAAGATAAAGCAGCAAGCAACCCCCTAGCTAGGAATGTATGCTTAGAAGGAAGGGGGGAGGGAGGGAAAGAGAGGGAAAAGAGAGGCTGCTTTATCCCCCCTCTCCTTTAGCTTGGGTGACACAGGCAAGAAATGAGCAGCTGACCTAGGTTTGAATTTAGAGTGTTCATTAATAGGATATTATGCCATATGGTCCGCACACTGTCTTCCCTCTAATGCAGCCGCCAATTTTCGAGCAGTTCTAATTAGTAATGGTATAATGAGAGTATTCAGAGGGTAATGTGGTGGGTGGAGAAGTGGAGAAATAGATTGCTAACCAGGCCACATTGGGGAGGGATAGAGGGTTAGGTGGGGGTGGGAAGGTTTCTGGCACTGGGGTTCCCAGGCAAATAATGACCTAGCCTAAGGGAGAGGGTCCTGGGAATGGAGATGGGATGGAGTGACAGGAGACAAGGCCCCTGGGTTCCGCGTAGACAGCTATCTCTTCACCTGTCCCTCGGAGAGCAAAGAACCTTGGAACCTGAAAGCAAGCTGGGCCCAGGCTAGGAGAGAAGGTAGTAGGATGGTGATATTTAACCACCCTCCCCCAGCTTTTTTCTCCCTACTAGAAGAGCCTGAAGGAATCCGGGAAAGGGCAGAGAAATGAGACAGGGAAGAGGGGCAGGTTTATCAGTCATTCAGAGGCTACATAATCTTAGGTGAGAGTTGACTTCAGACAATTCAGTAAGATGTGGAAGCAGTAAAAGTTCAGGGCCATAGATTTTAAAATGGGAAGGGCCCTTATTGGTTAGCTACTTCACCCAATTTCTTCTTTCACCTCCCATTTTTCAGATGAAGAAACAGGCTAAGAAAGCTAAGTGACTTGCTCATGATCACCTAGCTAGTGAATGTCAGTAGGATTCGAATCCAGGCCTTCCCTACTCCAAGTCCTCTATACTATGTTGCTTCTCTAAAAGGGAAGATTGCAGGACTATATTCCCTTCCCTTTCCCCCTGCTAGTTGTCAGTCTTGACTTCTCCCAGAACTTGACTTCTCACCCTAAGGAATAAGACAAAATTTTAATTTATAGTGTTTTAGTAATATTTCACATTTATATTGTGATTTAAGGTTGGCAAAGCACTTTATAGTCATGTTCTCATTGGTCCTCATAACCCTATGAGTTAGATATTATCGTCCCCATTTTACAGATGAGGAAACGAAGGCTCAAACAAGATAAGTGATTTGCCTAGGCTGACACAGCTAGTATTTGAGGTGAAATACATACTCGAGATTTACTGACTCCAAATTCAGAACTCTACCCATGCTATCCCATTGTTTTCTGATGTCTAAGAATCATATCCTACTGTGCATTTTCAGAAATGTTCTATCTTCCTTCAGACACATCGAGTTAACGGTTTTATGCCATGCCAGCCACATCCTGAAGGACAAAATGAGACTCTGAGCTATTATGATCCTGTTCCACGAAAAGTTTCCCCTTGGCCAGATGTGAAAATCAGGAAAGAAAAAAGGGTCCTTGGGGAATATAAAGCTTCAGTGCCCTGGGAGCCTGTCAGCATCAGGGAGGACCCCTGACCTATAGAGGATCATAGAGCTTAGCCAGAATTTGAACTACAGTCTTCTGACTCCCAATTCAATACTTTTTACTATGTTCAACTATATATGCATGCATGACCCTCCCCCCCCCCCAATTGGGGGGACCTGTCAGTTTCAGGATCTTTCTTTCCTTTATTTGCTTTCCCTTCCTTCCTTCCTTCTTTCTTTTCTTCCTTCTTTCCTTCCTTCCCTTCTTTTTTCTCTCTGGCAATTCAGGATGGATGGAAAGAGTCTTCAAACTTGTTTTCCTTGCATGCAGATTGTCAGTCTCTTCTCAGTCCCCCACCCCTATCCCTAATTTCTGGACTTTGTCTCTCGACTTATTCCACAATTGTAAGTCCCTCAGCCAGGGGCCAGACCTGGCTGGGAAGAATGTCCCTGGTCATTATGGTCTGCCTGCAAATCTCATGCCCAGAACCGTCATGGTCCTTCCACAAACCTCAGAATCAGAAGATGAAATATTCATCACTTGCATATTGGCTCCTCCAGCAGCTTTTAGGGAAAGCAAATGAGATTTGTTCAGAGAAGAAAATGAGTCTGAGGCAGCCAGGGAGTGGGGTGAGGACACAGGGCAGCAAGGAGAGAGGACACAGAGAGAGGGATAATGAGGCTGAGGCAAAGCTGAGCCCTTATGTACTCAGCAGTGGTGGTAGTTCGTAGGGTTCCAGCACAGGCTGCCCTGGCACCCAGCCTTCCTTGTTCCTGACCTCCCTGACTTTGATGATTCTTGCTGGGGGAGACCCTGTCCCTGTGATGACAAGTTCCCACTTCTCCAGCCTCTTCTGGAACCCACCTAAGACATGGGCCAGCTCTGGGATAGGCTGAGAGATCTGACAGGAATCCTGGGAGATCTCAGAAGAGGAACCTCCCTCCCTCCACACTGGTAGAACCTCCTTCCCCAAAGACAAAAAAAAGGTCCACTTGGGAAAAGCAAATTCCTCCTTCTAAACTCATATAATGTTAGAGCTGAAAGAGTCCTTAGAAGTTGTCTAGTCTTAACCCCATCATTTTACAGATGAGAAAACTGAGACCCAAAGAGAAGTGACTTGCTAAATGAACTTATTCACAACCCTGTGTTCATTTGCTTCACCACACTGTCTCTGCTATATTAGTTCTCAGATCCCTACTAAGGAGGAAGCCTATTCCCTCCTTACTCTTCAGGCTGTGGAAGTTCTTAGACCCGAGGTAAGCCAGGAAGCAAGATTATGAAGATCCCCATCATACCCCTCATCTCTCCCATCCACCCTTGTTTTCCTGACTAGCAGAGGCACACCATTCACAGGACTGTACTATTTAGTATTAGATCAGACCTTAAAGGTTACTGAATTGTAGGAGCATAGAATTAGAGATTTAGAGCAGGGAGATACCTTAAAGATAATTTAGTCCATTTTACAAATGAGGAAAGTGAGGTCCAGAGAGGTTAAGTTACTTGCCCAAGGGTCACACAAGTAACAAATGGAAGAGCTGGGATGTGAATCCCCGCCTTTCGACAAAAAAATTCACCACTTTCCAACTAATTTTACAGATGAGGAAATTGAGACCCATAGAGAAGACATTACTTGACCAAAGTCACAAAGATAATGAATAACAGAGCCACAATTAGATCCCTGGTTATTTGACCCCAAAATCAATATTCACACCATACTCCCAATCATTCATTTGTTCATGACCCATCCAGGATTGGACAATGGATGTTGGACTGGTCAAGGGCAGGATTGGATTGGAGAGAGGGCAGGGATCTTCCTTCTCCTCCATTTCCAGATCCTCTTAACACTGGAACCTTTTCCTTCTCCTCTCCCCCCACCCCAACTCAACCCTCACTGGGGTAGGGGGAGGAAATGGGGTTCAAACCTCTCGATGAGGAGTCCTTGGGGACTTGTCTTTGGTTTGAAGAGGAAATGGCTAGTTAAAATAGTGAGATCGTAGAATAATTCTTCTGAGCTATCAGTTTGCCAAATGGTTACTGGAGACCCTGGACTCTGGTTGAGGACTTCCTGGCTGGTTATCAGATAGATGTCATAGAACCCAGGACAACTTTAGAAGGTGATGGTGGGTGGGAGAAGACAAAGAGAGGAAATGACTTGAGCCCTTGGACTCATTTATACCTTTGACCCAGTTTCTTGAGGATGGGCCCAGATAGTTCTGAGACTTGATGATAGCAGTAATAGTAGCAAGTACATGACTTTACATATTTATAATGGGCTTTATTTTTCTTGCCTTTTCATTATGTGGAGGAAAATGAGGAGGGAGAGAATTTGAAACTGAAAATAAAATAAAATTGAAGTTAAAAAAATAACAACACTAATAATAATCAGTGTTCACACCTAAGTCTTACAAAGAAATTTACAAAAGTTTACATAGGTCTACAAATTTACTTGTAAACAATGGTTTGCAAGTAACTTCACTTTCTCCTTTCCTCACCTTTATGAAGTAGCCAGTGTAAGCATCATTATTATCCCCATTTTAAAGATGAGGAAACTGAGGGTTGGGTAGGCTCAATGACCTAAGGTAGCTGAACTCAGTCAGGACTTGTAGTCTTCTGATTCCTAATCCAATACTCTTTCTACTATGATGGACTTCACATACCCAGTGACAAAGTCATAACTTGAACCCTGGGCCTTCTGATTTAAAATCGAGTCCTTTCCATGAGACTGCAATGCTTCTATGCAATGTAGTGCAGTGGTGTGTTCTCTTCATGATTATCTGTCTCAGTGAAAAGAGTGCCAGATCTGGAGACAGAAGACATGAGTTTGAATCCCAGCTCTTTCACTTACTGTAAAACTGTGAACTGCTCTGAGTCTCAGTTTCCTCATTGTAGAAATTGAGGATATTGAACTAAATGATTTTTGAGGTCCCTCCCAGTTTGAGATCTCCTATCCTATCATCTTCCCCTGATATCCCCCCCTTCCTTCTGCCCTTCATGAAAGGACAACCTGCTCCCCTACTGGAGACAAAACCGAGGACTTCAGGATGGATCACAGATTGGCCCCAAAGTGGATATTCTTTATGTTTTCCTTAGGGGAAGAATAGGATGGGGGTGTCTAGGTGAAGCAGGTTCCTTGTCAGCACCACAGTGAGTAAACTGTGATTCATCTAGGGAATCCTACCCCCTTCAGTGGCCAAGGACCAGATGCTCCCCTTCCATTTCCTTCTCCATACTGTATTCTTCACAATTTCTGCATTGCCATGCCCTTCAGTCAGTCAGGCAAGCAATCAAAAAGATTTCTGAAGGACTTACTAAGTGCCAAGTACTGTGCTATACTCAGCATGATTTCAGTTGTTCTGATACACTCTAAGGGAGGAGAAATCTTTAGCCTATCAGAAGGGGAGGGGGAGATGCCTTGTAACCTGGGGTTTGGGGAAGTGTGTGATCTTGAACATCCCTTCTTTCCACTTCATCAGTTATTCAAGAAGTTTGGTGAGCCTTCTCACCACCCCACCCCCCCTTAAACCCCAAGCCCAGCCCCAGAGTCTCCAGCCTGGAGGTTTGTGGGGAATGTTCTCCCTCAGAACATGGTGTGAAATAAATTCCATTCCTCCTCGGCAAATGACACTGCACATAAATATTCAGTAAATTAGCAGCGTGCTTTTATAGATTTATCAGTCATTGCAGGCACAAAATGACAGGCAATGTTGTAGCTGAAATATTAATGCTGACAAATTAATGATTTCTGAGTAAATGATGTCATTTTTGCACCGTTTCATTAAAATTTACTCACTTTCAATATCAGCTTCATTTCTGGGGTCTACAAAAAATTAAAATCATTTTCTTTCTTCTTTTCCTTCTTTTCTTTCCTCCTTCCTTCCTTTCTTTCTCTTTTCCTCCCTCCCTCTTTTCCTTCTTCCCTTCCTCCTTCTTTTCTTCCTTCATCACTCTTTCCTTCCTTCCTTCCTTTTAGTGAGATCTGCCTTGCAATCAGAGGATATAAATTTTTCTTAGCATCACTTCCTCAACAGTTGAGGTAGAAGAACAGAGTGCCCAACCAGAGCAGCTGAATAGCTGAAACCCCGGGGAAGGGTTCAGAGAAAGTCATTCCTGGGGCCCTCACTGGAATCTCAGTGTTCCTGTGGTCTCTAGCTGGGCTGGATTAAACCAGCTTCTTCCTCTTTAGACTGAGGAAGAGAGCTTGAAGGCAGAGACTAGGTCAGTGGAGTTCAACTCCCTCCCAATCATTAAGCTCCCAGGTCCATCAAAAAACATGACCTTCTCCATTGTATATTTGGTGCCTTGAATTATCCCAGCTTCTGTTTAATTCTGCCCTCAGGGCTAAATCCTGAGTACTGAGAAGGAAGCAGGCAAATGGGAGTATGAAAGTATCCTGGCTACTATGAGGTTAGTGGTATCCCCCAATCTAGACTCTGCTTTGCTTCCCAAGTCCCTCTACAGAGAACACTCTCTTCTGCCCCAGTACCTCTCTCCCTCCTAAATTCCCAGTGATGATGAGCTTGTAGAAAGAGGAGAGGTGAGTTAGAAGAAGCTGTATATATGTGGGAAGAGGGAGAGGGAAGGCAGTTGTTCCTAGAGGCAGAAGATGGCCAGAATCTCACCTTTCATTCCCTGCCAACTGAGAGAGCTGAGAGTATATGTGAGAGTCTATGATCTTTGAAGCTATGGTCTCCCTCACTCTGCATATTCAGCAAATTACTTTGTCAAAACATATTCTTCCCTTCCCCATCCAGGTCAATTACTTCCAGGTTCCTGGACAATGCCCCCGATGGGTGAATGGCACAACTCAGATGCAGGGAAAAGGGATGGAGAAAGTGGAGGGGGGGAGGACGGAATGGACAGAAAGGAATAAAGAGAGAGGAAGCTGGAAG
Source organism: Pseudochirops corinnae (assembly GCA_028646515.1). Taxonomy (NCBI): domain Eukaryota; kingdom Metazoa; phylum Chordata; class Mammalia; order Diprotodontia; family Pseudocheiridae; genus Pseudochirops; species Pseudochirops corinnae. The sequence continues at coordinate 236,832,674 of CM053586.1, read as the reverse complement.
GCAAATTCTGTTCCCAGGATTCCCTGGGCTGAGCGATATCAGTCAATCTCAGGACTAATTCGTGTCAAGGCTCGTCTCCTATCTCCTTCCCAGCTCCAGTGGATGCTGATAAAATTGAAGTAGAAATGAAGTCGAATGCACAGGAGGATACGAACAACAATGGGAATGGGGAGTGAAGGGGAGAAGGCTCTCAGTCCTAATACACTAGGGGCATGGCCTAGAAGCTTCCTGACCTTGATGCTGCCCTTGGAATGGTACAGGGTTGGGAAACTTGAAGGGAAGAAACAGAAAAATGATGCCAAGGTGAGGTGAGGGGGCTGGGAGAGGAAGAGAGAGAGAGAGAGATTTCATGACAAAATGTCAATTCCCAATTCTTCCTCAACCCCTCAGAGTTTGCTTATTATTTAACCTGTCCTAGCCCAGGAGTCTCCTATAAAAAAAGATAATTGTTAATAGTTTGCCTTTCTTCTTTTGAAAACTTTGTGTCCTTTGCACACTGACTATTAGGGGATGGCTCTGTCTTATATATTTGCATCGTTTCCTGATATATCTTAGATATCAGACTTTTATCAGAGATATTTGATACCAATGTATTTCCCAATCAAGAATTTATTGTCTTACTCTAGCTGCATTGATTTTACTTGTGCAAAGGCTTTAAAATTTTAAAAAATGTAACCAATATTGTCTTTTTTGAGAGAAGTGTTAGATCATGTTCCCATCAGGAATGTGAGGCTAAAAGGCTTGGGAGAGAAACATTCTACAAGAGTTTCAAGTAAACCAGTGCTTGGCAAATACAGTCTATTCTCCATTCTGCATGTTGATAGAGGAAGACAATGGCAGACATAATCTAAGCACAACAGATAACAAAATCTCCCATTTCTAGTAGTATGTATTATAATAATAATTCATATTTATAGTTCTTGAAGGCTAATTCACAACCTTATTTTACAGATGCAAAAACGGAGGCTCTGAGAAGCTAATCAACTTACTGGTGATCACAAAACTAATAAATGTCTTGGGCTACATTAAGAGGGGTGTATTTTTGAGAATGAAAAGGTGATAATCCTACTGTACTCTGTCCTTGTCAGACATCATCTGGAGTACTGTGTTCAGCCAGTCAACAAGTATTTACTAAGCATGTCCCAGGCATTGTGCTAAGTGTTAAGGATACAAAGAAAGGCAAAAGCATGGTTCTTGCCCTCAAGGGGATCACATTTAAGTCTGGGAAAAAGCATGAAAACAGTTATGTACGTGTAATATAGAGAGAGTGGATGGAGGTTAATCTCAGAGGGAAGGTATGGTTTGAGCTGAGTTTTGAAGGAAACTGGGGACGTCAGTAGGGAGAGGTCAGGAGGTTGGGGACAAACAGCTAAAAGCAATGCAGTTGAGAGAGAGTGTGTCATGTTCAAAAAAGAGAAAAGTGTTACCAGAAGAGAGTAAAAGAGTAAGAAGGTTAGAAAGCTTGGAAGGGATCAGGTTGTAAAAAAATTTAAATGTCAGAGGGTTTTGTATTTTGTCATGTCTCACCCATCTGTAGCTCCAAGAAGCTGCAGCATGCACAGCAGCCACACCCTGGTAAAAGTCTCAGTAGAAAGGCTAACTGACAGGTCTCAAACCCATTAGAGAGTTGGGGGGATGTCTACTCCAAGCATGTGAAGACTTCCTGGGCAGAATGGGTGGGTGAGAGCAATTTGTTCCAACTGCCATGAAGGTGGCTGAAGCAGGTGCTATAGAGTGCTTAGAGACTGGTCAAATATTGAAGATGCTAAGGTCATTCACTGCATCCTGAGGCTTTGGGATATTTTGACTGTTGTCTTGACACTGGACTCCAATGACTCTGGAAGGGACTGAGGCTGATAACTTTGTGCAACTCTGCTTCACTAAAATCCAATTTATTCATGAGTCAAGACATCGCCCTGTGATATCATTGGTCCTCTTGGAAAATAAAGGATGAACAACAAAGGAGTCACTGGATTTTATTGAAAAGGAGGGTAGCATGGTCAGATCTGCCCTTTAGGAAAATCATTTTGGCAATTGGGTAGAGGGTGAATTGGAGTGGGATGAGGCTTGAGGCAGGGAAACAGATTTGAAGGTTATAGCAATAGTTTTGACTTGAGGTGATGAGAGCCAGCCCCAGGGCGATGGTGAGTGGAGGGAAAGTGACATGTAATGATAGGTGTTTTGAAGGAACAACCAACAAGATGGGCATGAGAGAGGACTCAAGGACACTGAAATTGTGAGTGTGATTGACTGGGAAGATGGTGGTGCCCTTGGGAGTAATAGCAACATTGGGAAGAGGGGGAAGGTTTGGGGGAAAAGATGATGATTTCTTCTTGGATATGTTGAGTTGGCGATGTCTATGAGACATCAAGTTCAAGATATCCAAAAGGCAGTTGTGGTCAGGAGAATGCTTAGGACTGGATATGTAGATCTGGGGATCATTTTCAAAGGGACACTCATTGAACTCATGGGAGCTGATGAAGAGAAGAGAAACCAGGACAGAGATTTGGGAGACACTTGTAGCTAGTGGTGTTACATAATTGAAAAACCAGAAAAGGAGACTGAGAGGGAACAGTCAGGAAGGTAGGAGGAGAACCAGGAGAAAACTATCATGAAAACCTAGACAGGGTAGAGTATCAAGAAGGAGGAGAGGGTGATTAACAGTGTCAAAGGCTGAGGGAAAGTAAAGAAGAATAAGATTGAGAAAAAGTCATTAGATTTAGCAATAATGAGATCATTAGTAACTTTGGAGGGACCAGTTTCAGATAATGATACTGGAAGCTAGATTGTAGAAGTGAGAATGAGAGTGAGAGCAAAGGAAATAGGGAAACCAAATGTCTATGACTTTCTTAATGAGTTTAGCCAAGAAGTGGAAGAGAGCTATAGGATGAGAGCTAGTAGGGATGGTAGAAACAAGTGTTTTGTTCATTTGTTTTTAAGGATAGGGGAGGCATGAGAGTGTTGTAGGCTGGAGGGAAGGAATTAAATTGGGAGATATTGAAAATTAGAGAGAAAGTGGGGATGATAGAAGGATCAATCTGCTGGAGAAGACAGGATTGGATGGGATCAAGGAAGCATGTAGGAAGGTTTGCCTTGACAAGGTCAGGGGTGAAGGAAGAAATAAGGAGGGAAGACATTTGAGTGATGTGGGATGAGGAAGAAAGAAGATGGAGGTCTCATCAAATGGCTTCAATTTTTTTCAGGGAAGTATGAAAAATATGAGGCAAAGTCCCCAGCTGAGAGGATGGGGGGCACTTCTTTTTCCTGGATACTCTCTCCTCTCTCAGTTTTCATTTTATTTCATTATATTGTTCTCTTTTGGCTCTCCTCCTACCTATCTGATTGCTCCTTCTCAGTCCCATTTATCAAAACACTAACTCTAGGTATCTCTCTCATGATTCCCAGGGAAGTTTGAGGAGGGATGGAAAGAGTTGGCATAGCCACAGTGGTAAGTGGGATAGTAAATCAATTATCAAGGTGTAAAAGGATCATCTTGCAACAGTGAGGGCCCAGTTGAGATTACATACCACAAATTTGTATGTCTTTGTATGAGATTCCATAACATTAATTTGTTGGCTTCATAATTTTTGCCAGCACTGTTCATTAGCACGTGAATAGGAGGCGGAAAAGGTAGCAGAGGGTGAAAATAATCTAAGGTTGCTGATTGTCTCTAGGATAAGGGGAGCTTAGAGGATAATGTAGACTTGGATTGCTTCACCAAGGGGTTGAGATGGGGAAGAGAGAAGAGTACCACCAATGTAGGGGTGACAGCTTGGGAAAGGATGGAAGGGTGGAGGATGCAATAAGAATAAAGTCAAAGTTAGGGGTTGTAAGGCAAAGGGAAAGAAGGAATGATCAAAGGTTATTATAAGATAAAGGAATTTCAGGGGTCATTAACATGAAAGTGGAATGGTTTTTTGAAGGATCTTGATAGGCTGGACAATGTCCAGAGGAGGGCTACCAGGATGGTAAAGGGCCTTGAGTGCAAGTCCTGTTTTAGACTCTCTTGGTGGAACTGGGTATATTTAGCCTAGAGAAAAGAAGACTTGGGGAGCATGAAAACTGTCTTAAAGTATGTGGAGGGAAAATAGATGGAGAAAGGATTAGACTTGTTCTCTTTGGCTCCAGAAGGCAAAACTAGGAGCAATGGGTAGGAAATATATAGAGGCAAATTTAGTCTTGAAGTTTTCTTTATCTTGAAAACAGAGAGAACAATCCTTATAGGAGAACAAAATGAGATAACCAGGAGAATATAAATTCCTTGAGAGCAGAGATGATTTCATTCCTCCCTAGCACCTAGCGACTGGCATATTTTGTTATTGTTCAGTGGTCTCAGTCATGTCTGATTCTCCATAACCCCATTTGGGGTTTTCTTGGTGAAGATACTGGAGTGGTTTGCCATTTCCTTTTCCAGCTCATTTTACAAATAAGAAAACTGAAGCAAATAGGGTTAAGTGACTTGCTCAGGATCATACAGCTAGGAAGTGCCTGAGGCTGGATTTGAACTCAGGTCTTCCTGACTCCAGGCCCAGTGCTTTATACACTGACCCACCTAGTTGTCCCTGTCTGGCATATAGTAAGCTTAATTAAATGTTTGTTGATTGATTGTTTGACAACCTGAGTAATGAGGCTTTTTAAAAAACCTTTTCAAGAAAAAGGCTACAGAATGGGAAAGCGTTATCACAACTACTGTTTTTTTGTTTTTTTTTTTTAATCATTCGGGTCAATCTGTCATTAACTAAACCTTAGGGAACAGGACAGACCCTGCTGACCAAGTACATTACCACACTCTCCAGGTGACGGGACAGGGACTTGCAAGTTCTGCCTTCTGAACCGGATCATAGATCATAGGATTGTAGAGTTAGAGGGGGAAGGGACTACTGAGATCATCTGGTTCAACTCTGTCATTTTATAGTTGAGGAAACTGAGACCCAGAAAGGTTGAAAGTCTTGCCCAGGGTCACAGAGATATTGTTGGCAGAGTCGGAATTCAAACTCAGGTCAGGTCACTCCAAGTTTAGCGCCACTCCACAGACAGACTCTAGTTGGGGCAACATCTAACAAGGCTATGTAGATCTCCTGAAGTCTGACTGTGATGCCTTATCTTGCTATAGGAATGGTGTTTTCAAAGATTTTGTCAATGGATCCCAAGCTTCTGCCCAGTGTGAAGGTTCTGAATACAAGCCTGGGGATGGATTTTTGTGTCTGATGCCTGAAAACCATCCACACTAAGTCTGAAGGGCCTTACCACCAGCTTGGTTGCAGGAGAATGAATGTTTTGGCTCAAACCATTATCAAGGACTATTGACCAAGTTACTGGGGAACTGAATAGGGAGTACAGATGCTGGTAAAATGGCAGCCCCTTGAAGTGTTAAGTAATAGTTGGCATTTCAAGAGTGCTTGCTATAAAGTTTGCAAAACACTTTATAGGCACTTAAGGATCTGTGATTCCAAAGACTTGAAAGACTCCTAGGATGGAAACTTTTTTTGATGATACGTTTGGAAATAGGTTACGACTTAGATAAATCCTAGATAGTTGCCAGCTAGGCAGCTCAGTGATGCAGTGGATAGAGCACTGGGCCTGGAGTCAGGAAGACATGAGTTCAAATCTAGCCTCAGACACTCATTAGCTGTGTGACCCTGGGCAAGTCACTTAACTCTATTTGCCTCAGTTTCCTCATCTGTAAAATGAGCTGGAGAAGGAAATGGCCAAGCCACTTTGCAAAGAAAGCCCCAAATGGGGTCACTAAGAGTTGTACATGACTGAAATGATTGAACAAGTTGCCGGAGGCACAGAAAGGTTTATTCAAGGCTGCTTAGCTAATAAGTGTCAGAGGTGAAATTTGAACCCAGGCCTGCCCCATTCCAAGCCCATCACTCCATCCATTACACCATGTTGCCCTCTCCATCCACTGAAATATTAATGGATAACCGGAACTGCTTCAGGCACTGACTTGACAACTAGGTTTAGAGTCACGGAATAGATTACTATCCCAAGTAGTCTAAGAGACCACCTAGTCCAGGACCCCTGGTAAAGTCTAAGGACCTCTTCTCACAATCACGTGTTTAAACAAATAAAATAAAACATACAGAATTAAAAAGGAAAGCATTTGTGTTAAATATTAATGTTAAAATATTTTTAAAATATTAGTTAAAATATTAGTGTTAAAATATTTTTAGAAGTTCACCCCAAATAAGATCCTCTGATCCAAGAAAATTAGTTTTTTCTTCACTTAATTATACTTTATTGATGTCATTTGTCCTTATACCAGTCATTCCCCAGCACACATCCTAAAGCAGGAATTCTTAACCTTTGTGTGTGTGTGTGTGTGTCATGCATGTCGTTGGTAATCTGTGGAAACATATGGACAGAATTTTTCTCAGAAAAATGCTTTTAATGCATAAAATGAGATATAAAAGATTTAAAGGAAAACCAATTATATTGAAATAGTTAACAATTCTTTCAAGTGGATTCATGGACTCCAGGTTAAGAACCCCTGATCTAGTCCAAATGTCTCATTTTACAGAGGGGGAAATTAAGGCCCAGAAAAGGGAAATGATTTATACTTCTTGTCCTTCGGTTCCTGTCTTTGCTTTAGATTCATGCACAGAACCACCTTGCTGTTTGTGTAGAGGATTCTGGGATGTTTCTGCTAAGTGGGGCAGGTAGATCATTACGATTTATTGGTCTGTTATGTTTCTTTTCCAGGGCCTCTCAAATTGCTTATTTTCTAAGATGGTCTTGTGTGTATTCTAGGAATGGCGTACTGCATTAATTTCTTTATCAGCCCACATTGGAGGGCTGACTGCTGCTCTATGGCTCAGGTGTGGCAAAGCCTTTCATGCCACGCCCAAGTGTTTTACAAGCTGTAAATATTTACCTTCAGCTGTAAATACAGGACCTATTAAGCTGGAATTTTATTATTTGAGACAGCCACCTTCCTGTCCCGGGCAGGGCAACCATTTGGGTCTGAACACATCCTCCATGTCTATGTCCTTTCCCAGTTTGACTACGGAGAATGATGCTTGAGGGTGACCGATTTGACTCACGGTGTACAGGAATTCATTTAAGAACTCTGAGGCAAATTTTAGAAGCAGAGAATGTTAGAACTAGAAGGGGCCTTGAAGATTACCTCGTCTGGTCCTTCCATGTTACAGGGAAGGACACGGATGGCCAGAGAAGAGAAAGGAAAAATTACTTGCTCAAGGTCACGTGGGGAGCTAATGCCAGAACCAGGAGAGTAATAATAATGTCAATAATGGTGATGATGACAACATTAACAATCATGATAAATAGAAATGCTACAAGAAGAAATTTGAGTTGTGGATGGAAGGCTGGCATTGTCCGGGAATACTTGGGTTCAAGTCCTAGTCTGACTCCTACTTATTCGGCTACCCTGAGCAAGTTACTTTATCCTCCAGTGCCCTAGGCAACTTTTTTTTTTTTTGGATCAGAGAAGGCAAGGCAATTGGCATTAAGTGACTTGCCCAAGGTCACACAGTTAGTAAGTGTTTCAAGTGTTTGAGGCTGGATTTGAACTCAGATCCTCCTGACTCTAGCAGGTACACTATTCACTGTGCCTCCTAGTTGCCCCCCTCCCCCAACTCTTTAAGGCTATATTGTCACACAAATTGCTGATCTGCATTGGTGGAAGGAGTTACCATATTAGGAGTTTTCCACACCAAAGAAATCTCAGTTCTGGACCTAATAATAATAACTCAGTTATAGAGTCCTTTAAGCATTATAGAGTATTTTTCTCAAAATAATCCCATGAGGTAAGTAGTCTATATGTATTATCCCCATTTTAAAAATCGAAGAATTGAGGCTCTGAGAAGTTTTAAGTAAACTGCCTAGGGTAGCACACCCAGTATGTGTCAGAGCTGGAAAGTTGTGGAAGTTTTTTTTTTCCCATGCAAAGCATATTTCTTTATTAGCCATATTACCAAAAAAAAGGTAAGACAAATAAAATGAAAAAAAATCCTTCAATAAGAGTTCATCAATTTTTTCTTTGGTAGTAGATAGCATTTTTCATCATGAGTCCTTTGGAATTGTCTTGAATTGTATTTTTTTTTTTTTAGGCAAATGGGGTTAAGTGACTTGCCCAGGGTCATACAGCCAATAAGTGTTGAGAATGGATTTGAATTCAGGTCTTCCTGACTCCAGGGCTGGTGCTTTATCTACCCACCACCTAACTGTCCCTTGGGATCACTGTATTGATCAGAGTGGCTAAGTCTTTCACCATTGATCATTATTAGAAAATTACTGTTACTGTGTACAGTGTTCTCCTGGTTCTGCTCACTTTACCTTGTATCAGTTCATATAAATCTTCCCAGATTTTTCTGAAACTACCCCTTTTGTCATTTTGTATAGCACAATAGTATTCCATCACAATAATATATCATAAATTGTTCAGTCATTCTTCAATTGATGGGAGTCCCCTAACAACAGTGTATTATTGTACCTGTCTTTCCACAACCCCTCCATCATTGATTATCCTGATATCTTGTCATCTTTGTCAATTTGCTGGGTACAAGGAGTTTTGGTTTGCAGTTCTCTTATTATTAGTGATTTGAAGTAATCTTCCACATGATTGTTAATAGTTTACGGTCATTTCTTAAGAACAGTTTGCTTTTATCCTCCAATCACATATCTGTTGAGCCTCTCATTGGAGGAAACTGAGGCTCCTAGAAGATAGGAGGCTTGCTTAAGATCACACAGATGATAGATGGCATAAATAGGGTTTGATGCCAAGTCTTCCAATTCCTAAGCTAGTGCTTGCTTTCCTTGCCCCTGCCACCTCATTCCATACCTCCTCAAAGTCCTTGACTATATTGAGTGAAAAATAAAAAACGATGAGGTCTCACAACCTGATTGGAATATCCCTTTGGTTTTGCATAGTCTCTGGGGATCTGGAAATAGGGGTTGATTACTGCTTCTCCCACTCCCCAGTTGGTCATCACAGCAGAGGCAGGAGTCTAATGCGTCAGAATTAGGGTTCTTATTCTATCATTTTGGAATGGGGGCTAAAGGCTAAGGGGCTAGGGCAATATTCTAAAATATCTACTGTATAAAAGGACTTATAAAGTCTTAGTTCATTCCCTAGAATGCCTGAGATAATTCAAAATGCTACAGAATTCACCTGTGACTTCTTCAAATCAGGTGCCATGCTTCCCCTCTCCCAGGAACCCCCAAGAAAAATTTTGGGGAGTGCTCCAAAGACCTGGCCAAAGAAAGCAAAAGAGAGGAGAGAGGGAGGCCTTCCCTGCCTCCTTCCATCGTCCTCCACCAATAGGCCAACCCATTCCCTTGCTTCCTCTCCTCCTTCTCCCCTGCTCTCCTAGCCATGCCAGCACATGGGAGAACCCAGGCTGTATGGGCAGCCCATTGTCCCTTGGGGTGGACGCGTGCCTGGATGCCCCCTTCTCCCTTTTCAGGGAAGTCAGATTGGGCTAATAAGAGCCAGCTGTGTGCTGTTGGTTGGCTCTCTTCTCCCCCCTTCCCCCCACTCTGATCGCTGTGAGAAACTGATGGCAACCTGTTTGACCTCTGCCCTCCGAACTTGACCCTCTGCTAATACCTCCAGCTGCTGATTGTCGCGGGCGGCTGGCCCAAGCCCTTTGTCTCGGGCTGTTTGGGAGCCAAGACAGACAAATGATTTCTATTTGTCCTCTGGTGCTGCGGCCCGAGCTGGTCGATAGGAGCCGCGAATGATGTCAAGAATTTGTCACCAGGGCTTATGAATGACAAAACGCGGCCGCACCCCCCCTTCCACTTTCTATCCGTCCCCCCCATCCCCTCCCCCCCAAAAAAGGAGAAAAAGAAACCCACCACCTTTGGGGGAGAGAGGCTGAAAGCCTGGGAAGGCATATTGATTTTTTTTTTTTTTTTTGCTTTCTTAAATAGCAGCTCGAACCACAAAAGAGAGAAAGGCAGAGCTTTGTGTGATAAAATGCGGCAAAAAGCTGGCCCGAGAGCGGCGATTAGATCAGCTATTGCATTTAAGTACCGTGGGCAGGCCACCACACATCAGCACTGCTTCATTTTGTCTGCTAAACCCGGGCCCATCCCTCCCCACCGCCCCCGGTCTTCCCACTCCCCCATGCTCGGCCCCCTCTTCTGAGTGCTCTCAGAGACGAGGGCCGCAGCATAAAGCACCTCTTTCTCATTCCGTCTCTGCCTCGGTCTCCCTCTCTGTCCAAGTGATTCTCTTTCCCCTCCACCCCTTCCTGGTTATTACCCCCACCCCCACCCCCACCCCCTTCATCAGAAGTCTGGGCAATTTAACGGTCCCTTTTCATTCATAGGTTATTGGCAGTGTTTGAACTCAGAGCCTTGCTTTAAAAAACAAAAGAAGGAAAGAAGAAACAGAAAAAAAGACACAGAAGGAGGAAGAAAAGAAAGAAGAAAGGATGGAAAGGATAGAAAGAAGGTTAGGTGGGAAGGAAAAGGGGAAAAAGAAAGAAGGGAGGAATGAAGGATGCAAGAAAGAAAGAAATGTAGGGGGAAGGAAGGAAAGAAAAAAGGGAGGGAGTAGGTAAACAGAAAGGAAAAAGGAATGAATGAGGAATGGAAGAAAGCCTAGAGTGAGGTGAGGGGTGGGGAAGGGATAAGAGAGAAGAAAGGAAATGTACCTGGTTAGGGATCTGACTGTAAGCTGGAGTCCTTCCTCTGCCAGGTGTGTGAATTGAACAGGGATGGATATTTACACATATACACATATTCCAGACGGGAGCAGGAAAAAGTACATGGGGCCCAGCTCATGTTTGTTGTTCATCCCTATCTTGCTCTCTAGAGGTGCCTTAGAGAACTTTTAGGTCTGTGTAGGGGAAAAGGAGAAGGCATGAGTTTAAGGCAGAAAAAAACCTAAGTTGAAATCCAAAGTGAGGTAAAGGACGAACAGATTGATGCCAAAAGGTAAATTTTCATTCCCTGAGCACACACCACAAGGCATGCTGGGGGCTGCAAGTGAGAGTCATGGAGGGTCTGTAGAAATGAGAGTTAAGTGTATCTAAGAGAAAAAGACGATCATTAGAGGGACAAATATGTATCAGTTTGATATTCTAGAGAGTGTGGGCAAGTAAAGAATTGTAGTTTCAGGTTGGATCAGTCTTGGATTTCTTTAACATCATGAGTCTGACCTATGCAAGGGTTTTTCCAGCTAGGTTCAGTTCAATTCAACAAGCACGTGTTAATAAGTACTGTATTCCCAGGCCTAGGCACTACTCAGGAATTAGGAATAAAAAGACAAAAATGAAACCATCCCCTCCCTTTAAGGAGCTTATATTCTTTCAAAATAGAAAATATTAATTTCTACTTCTGGTTTTTCCATTATTTTCATTTTCCAATATATGTCTTCCCTCTGCCCCCACCAGAGAGTAAGAAAGAGTGAAAAAAGAAAGTGGGGAAAAAGTTCATAAAAACTGACCAGCGTATAAATTGAATATAATATTATATGCCATATTCTATTCTCATGAAGTCTTCCTACCTTTGCAAGAAAGGGAGTTACATACTCAGCTCTCTTCTTGGGGACAGTCCGGTCATTGTAATAACAGTGTTTAAGAATTTTCTTTTTGTTTGATTTGTGCCTTCTAGCTACATTGTTGTAACCATTGTGTATAGTGTGTATGTATCTTAGTGTTATTTACTTTACCTTGTATCAATTTTCATAATTCTGACCTTAAGGAATTTATATTCTATTGGGTGGATTCTCTCTGGGACAGTGGACTGACCCTTACTTCTGGTCAGCTACCTCTGAAATGCCCCCAGAGAGGACTGGGCAAGATAATGAGGCTGGATCAGTGCAAGTCCATCACTTAGAACTGACTGATAAAATCCAGCCTTGGGAGTCAATTACACTAATAATAGTAATCACTTACATTTTTTTTTTTATAGTGCCTTATGATTACAAAATACTTTCTATGCTTCCTCTCCCTCCTTTGAACCTTTGCGCTGGCTGTTCTTCCTCCCTCCCACACTGGATTATTCTCCCTCTTTACTCTGATTTAGAATGCTGGGCTTCCTTAATGACCCAGATAAAGGGCTGCCCTCAGCAGGAGGCCTTTCCTAGTCCCCAACCACTAGAGCCTTCCCCTCTAAGGTTATGACTGTCCATCTATTGATCCCTCTGTATAGATTTTTTTATATGCCTAATTTTGTACATGTTATTTGTTCCATTAGAATCTAACTAAGCTCCTTGAAGGCAGGCCCTGGTTTTTTTTTGTTTGTTTGTTTTTTAATTTTGTTTTGGTTTTGCCTTTTTCTGTATTCCCTGAGTTTTGCCACTGCCTGTCACTTAGTAAATGCTTAATGGATCCTTGTTGAGGCACCAGAGTCCTAGCTGTTCCTTAAACAACATGTTCTGTCTCCCAGTGTTGGGCATTTCTCTGGCTGCTCCTCGTGCCTGGAATTCTCTTCCTCATCATTTCCCCCTCCTGGCTTCTCTGGCTTCCTTCAGGTTTCAGCTAAGATCCTGTCTTCTGCAGGAAGCCTTTCCTGATTCCCCTTAATTCTAGTGCTTTCCTTCTGTTGATTACTCCCAGTTTATCCTGTATATGGCTTGTTTGCATGTTGCATCCCTCATTAGACTGTGAGGAGTTAAATTATTTTGAAATTATAAATTATCCCTTGAGAACAGGAACTGGTTTTTTTTTTAATGTCTAGTGCTTAACACTGTGTCTGGCACATAGTAGGTGCTAAATAAATGTTTATTTACTGATCAATTATCTCATATCTCTCTGATATGGCAGCTAATATAAATTTTCTTATTCCCATTTTACTGATGAAGAAACTGAGGCGTAGTGAAATGAACTCATTTACCTAAAGTCACAGTGGCAGAGCTGGTGCCCAAACCCAGGCCATCTTTCTTCTGCTCTGATACTCTTTCCTCTATAAACCTCTTCTCCTGCCCCCATGGATGGGCCTCAATGGTTTCCTTCCTTTATCCCTCAGGCATGAAAGTTACTCAAATTCTTTCCTCCCCACCTGAGGTAGGTAAATAGGTACCCATTCAGGGCACAGGGGTCAGGGTTTATTGCTGTAGCTGAATTAATTGGGCATTAAGAGAATGTTCCCTGCCTGGGGTTCTCCCCAAGGGCTGGCAGCCTGCTGTTATTACTCCCCGTGCTAATGGGTAACAGATTAGTGTTCCAAATCTACCCTGGATCAAAAAGTCCTACTCCTATCTCCACCTTTTTCACTGCCCTCCTCTCTTTACCTCGAATCCCCAATTCTAAACTCCTTCCCCCAATTCTTAACTCCCCTCTAGTCATCCTCTTCTCCAATGTTTCAAAGACAATGTTGCTTCCTAGGGAAGAAAGGAATTTGGAGACAGAAGGTCTGGGATCGAATCTAAATTTCGAGCCATACTCGTGTGCCCTTAGGCAAATAATTTAACCCCCTTGACTCTAAAATGAGAGAATTTGGAGTTGATGATCTGTCTTTGAGGGCCCTTTCAGCTCTGAATCTTGAGCTCGTCTGGGAATTGGGTGGGGGAATTATTCTTCATTTATAAATGTTTTTAATCAATTAGGTGGTCCAGTGACCAAAATGTCATACTTAAGAGTCAGGAAGACTGGAGTTTAAATCCTCCCTCAGATACTTACTAGCTATATGTCCCTGGGCAAGTCACTTAACCTTTCAATCTCAGTTTCATTATCTGTAAAATGGGGGTAATAAGAACACCCACCTCACAGGGTTGTTATGAGGATCGAATGAGACAAAGTCTGTGAAGTCCGCATATAGAAAAACCTTAAAGTGATACATAAAAACTTGGAGCCTTTTGGGTCATTATTTGTCATCATCCTTGGCTAAACCGTTAGGACCTAAGTTGTTTTTGAGCAATGAAAATTTCCCTACCGAGCAAGTCAAGTATGTAGAACATGCCTTTCATAATATTCTGCTACTTATTACCCATGCAACCTTAGGCAAACCATTTAATCTCAGTGGGCCTCATTTCCCTCCACTATAAAATGAGGAGGTTATACTTGGCGACCTTTGAGTTTCCTCTCAGTTTTATCTATGAGCCTCTGAAATATGATTTATACTCAGTTTTTGATTAGCCATGTTCATGAAGGAGGGCTCTTGTAGAAATAATCCTAAACCACACATAATTCAAAATATCATTCTCACTTGGTTTTGTAAATATCCCATATCAGGGGTCCTTAACCTGTAGTCCAAGGATAGGTTGCAGAAGGTACACAAACTTGGGTGGGGAAAAAGCATTACATTGTTATTCTCACTAACTTTGGAGTTTCTTACTAATTCCATATATTTTCTTTTATGCACTTAAAAATATGATTTTGATAAAGGGATCCATAGGGCTCACTACAGTGCCAAAGGGGTCCAGGACACAAAAAAGATTAAGAATCCTACCTCCATGAATTTTTGGGATACCCCAGATATACTTCCCTGATTTGGTTTGACTCAGGAATGTATTAGAATGGGACCAAATTTTTCAAGTTTTCTCTGAATTGAGGTTCTCTTAAATAATGGTAATAACCAATATTTACATTTATGCATACATATATATGTATATACAGTCCTCTTAAATGATGTCAACCAGTCTTTACTATACACATACATGGATATAAGCATGTATATACTTGTATGTATGTATAGTCATCTTAATGACAGTAACTAACTAGTATTTACACATATATACAAATATACACGTACATGTATGCATACCTAGTCCTCTTAAATAATTTTGACAATCAGTATTTACACATACACACATGTTTATATACATACAACATGTATGTGCATGAGTGTGTATTTATAACCTTACTTCTTTCCAAACATCTAAGGATATTTTTTCCTGGACAACCATGATCCTTCCACTTGGGAAAGACAGCTCCTGAGATACTTCTGAGCATAGCACCCCTAAGGGGAGAGATGAAGAGAGAATTCAAGAGTCAAAGATTTTTGAATGGTAGGCAGAAGATCTTCCCTGAGGGGCAGACATGTGGGGAAGCTATTCCCCCAATATGTTCCTCTATTTCTAGCGCCCACAACCCGCAACACCACTAAGAGTTCTTGGACTTCTGGCAGCTTGCCCTTCAGGTCTATTGAAGCTCACAAGGTTGTAGCCATCATCAATACATTTTCACCCAAGAGAGGAAAGAATAGACAGAGAGACAAACTGGATAGCAGGTCCATGCACCAATGGGTCCTAGACTTGGTGGAGAGATGAAAGCCAGAGGCCTCTCTCTTTCTGCCTGGAGGCTCACAGAACTTCACCCTGTTTCTCAAAGGCAACCAGAAAAGAGGAAGACGTTGAGTTTCACCTATGGAAATCTTGTGTCTGCACACTCAGTTCTGGCTTCACAGCCATTCAAGATGCCTTTCCTCTTCATACAGTGAGTAGACACAAAACAGTTGGAGAATTCTTGGGCATGCTAGGTAGTAGAGTCAGACCTTTTATTCCACATCAAGGAACTTAATCTAGAAGAAGTTTCATCCAAATGGGCATGCTCCTATGACTGGACTCTCTGACCAGTGCCCCTCCCCTCTAAAAAAAATTGCATCTAATTTGATCTTCACACTTAACCTGTGATCAGTCAGTCAGTCGACAAGCATTTATTAAACACTTTCTATGTTCCAGATACTTTGCTAAGTGCAGGGAATTTTTTAAAAGGCAAAAAAAATTAGTCCTTGATCTCAAGGGGTTCATATTCTAATAGATAACAGCATTCAAACAATTATGCATATATAAGATATATACAGTATAACTGGGAGGCAAGGCAAGTATTACTATCCTCATGTCACAGATAAGGAAACTGAGACCCAGAAAGGTCATGTGACTAGGTCATGGTCAAACAGCATCTCCTAGCTTGAGGACCAGAGGCCTTTCCCTACCTCCAAACTGCCTCTCTTGACTCATTTCTGGAGAAACCCAGGGAATGATTTGTCCTAGACTGTTTTTCTGAACTGTGTATATCTTCTCTTCTGGACCTTCTTGTCAAGGATCCCCACCCTTACCACCCCATCCTATGGTAACTAAGGCTTAGAGCTGCAACCTTGGCCCAGGGAAGCAGAGGGTTTCCCCAAGAAAATTTCCCTGGATATTATGGGGAGGTCAAATCTTTCCTCTTGAATTCATTAACCACACTTCTAAACAAATGAACTCACTGGTTCAGACTGAGGCTTGTGTATCCATATAGGGAGGATATATGTCAAAATGTTCCTATAGTTTAGAAATAGAGAAATCTTTCCCAGTGGTCATGCTAAAGCCAGATATGGGATACCAGGGGCCATCTGTCCTATCCATGTCTTCCCTTTGATCTCTCTTTGGGGGGAGGGTGGACATCCTGGGCTTCCTTGCCACCTGTTCCTACTGTTCTTAGAAGTGGGCTGCAATGTCAATCAACTAGGGACAATTAGCTTATCTTCCTTCCCTCCCTCTCCCCCCCAACAACATATATCTGGCTAAACATTCTTTTCCTCCTTCAACCTATCCCTAGGGTTTGGGCCTCATGCCTTAACCAACATTGCCCTCCTTTTTGGCCTCCTGCCTATAAGACTAGCAAACACTTGGATTGGGGTCGCTCCCCTGCTTCCCACTGCTTGCAAGATTAAACTCAAACCCCTTAGCCTGGCATTCAAGTTCTGCTTTCTTTTGTCTGATCTGTCTCCCATTCCTCTCCTACATATGTCTTCAGTTCCAATCAAACTGAACTGCATGGTTTCCTCCTGAACTGTTTCCTGAGAGCCTTTGTCCATACCATTCCCTGTTTTTGAAATGCTTTCACCAGCATCTCCTCTACTGATAAACCTTTTGGTTCATATGTCATCTCCTACACAATCCATCTTTTATGTTGTAAATAGTGAGTGCTCAATAAATGTTGGGCAGCTAAGTGATGTGGTAGACAGTGTCAGGCCTGGAGTCAGGAACTCTTTCTGAGTTCAAATCTGACCTCAGACACTTACTAGCTGTATGACCCTAGGCAAGCCACTTAACCCTGTTTGCCTCAGTTTCCTCATCTGTCAATTGAGCTGGAGAAAGAAATGGCAAACCCACTCCAGTGTCTTTGCCAAGAAAACCCCAAATGGGGTCACAAAGAGTCGGACAGGACTGAAAAACAACTGAACAACAACAATAAATGTTAAATGAATCAGTGACTGACTCAGGCACATGTATGTCCTAAATAAATGTCTATGTGATTATGCACTGTGATATGTATATGTGTCCAAATAAATATTGGAAAGCAATGCACCAAGATGGGGAAACAATTGACTAGGATATGAATTCTGTTCTTAGCTCTACTGCTCTGTCATCACTTGACCTTGGTCAAGTCAATTAACTCAGTTCAAAAAGGGGAATAATAGTCCTTGGTTCACCTACATCAACAAGAAGGTTATAAGGAGCTAAAGGAGATAGTGAATATGGAAATGCTTTGGCAGAAAGGGCTTGTTGAAGGCACACGATGTGCTCGAGTTTTGCTTATGATGAATTCCATCGGTGGTAGTGGTGGATGGTTCTGATTATCTGCAGAAAATAAGGCTCAGAATAGAAATAGGAAGGAGTTCAGCTAACGAAGGACTCTTTGCCCAGCCTTTGGATGCTGAAGATGTGGAGTCTCCAGCCCTGGAAGATTTTCCAAGAAAAGAGCTGTTCAAAGCCTCACTGAAATCCAATTCACGTGCAAGTCAAGACATCACACTCATGATGTTCTCAATTTTCTTCAAGAACAAAGGATAAACAATCAGTTACAAGAAAATAGCAGATAGCTCTCTTTTCTAGGTAGATGAAACCTGAAAATAAAGGTGGAACACATGACCTCTTTTAATTCCTAAATTCATAGATTTAGAGATGGAGGGGACACTAGGAGTCATCTAGTTTAATTCTCCCATTTTACAGATGAGAAAACTGAGACCCAGAGGAGGGAAGTGATTTGTTCAAGGTCACTGAAGTGGCACTCATTATTTGAACCCAGGACCCCTGACTCCAAACCCAGTATTCTTTGGTCGATATCCTGTCCAGAACACACATGGATGTACATGTACATGTCAAGTGTTTGTGTGTACTTGGTCAAATTCTCCAGAAGAGGGGTAAGGAGGGAAGCAAAGGTGTTCTTGTTGCCCTTCCCCCCATCCTTTATTTAGTCTCTGTGCTTTCAAGCTGAAAGCCCCTGAGTAGGTCTGCTCGTCTCAGGGTGTAGACAGCAGGTATGTGCTGATGTTCCCACGGGCCAGGCTGGCTTAGCTTGTGGCTCCAATGACTGGGAGAGTGGCCCAGTTGGGGACCTTCCTTGACCTGCTCTTAACCTCCAGGAAAGTTATACAAACTCCCCCCCACTCCTTGGGGAGGTGTGGGAGCATGAGGGGGGGAATGAGGACAATGCTTCTCCTTGTGTTTCACTGCTTTCCCCCCTCTTAGCCCCCCAGGGAAGATTTATGGGAAGGGGGGGTGTGTGATTCAGGCTAGCTCAGGTTTCAATAGTGCTTGGAAATCTAATCTTCCTCTCCTCCCCAGCCCCCCACCCCACCCCACCCCTGGCTCCTTGGAGCATGAAGTAGTCTTCATGTTCTGAGCTAGGGGAGGAGGTACACTGTGCCCCCTGCCAAGATTATGGGGGTATTGAAGGAACTGTTTATGTTTCTAGACCACACCACACACACCTCCCCACCCCCGGTCACCCTAACCTCAGCATCTCCCTTGGGAGAACACACTAGGTTTGAACCAATCAGTCAACAAGTATTTATATGGCACTTACTGAGTACCAGGCACTATGCTGGGAACTTGGGGATAGGAAAGAGGATAGTGTCCAGACCTGGGATTTCATCACTACCGAGAAATCCAGGAGGAGGGAACTCCCTCTGCCAGTGCAGGTCATCTGTACCTAGCTTACAAACTATGTCTAATTTGCAGAACCTGGGAGTATAGAGACTTGGCTCAAATCTTGATTCTGCTGTAGCTGGCAATCCTGGGAAAGCCCCATGATTCTTCAGACTCTTGGTTTTCTTTTCTATAAAATAATGAGTAATAATCATCAGGATATAGATTGTAAGCTGTAAGGGAACACAGAGCTGATCCAGTCCAACCTCTTCATTGTGTAGAAGAGGGGACTGAGGTTCATAGAGGTTTAGTGACTTATCCAAGGTCACCCAAATGGTAAATAGCAGAGTCTGAGTCCAGGTTCTTTGATTTCAAATTTAGCCCTCTCTTTCAGGTTCTTGTCAGGTACAGAGTAAGCTGTGAGCCCTTAATAAATACTTGACTGCCTGCCTGCCTTTCCTCTGTACCAAATTCCCCCTCCCCCCCCAACCCAACCCCTACTTCCTCCCATCCTTCTATTGGTTTATACAAGATTACAATGCTTTTTTAAACCTTAAAACACTTATAAAAATGAGTTTACTATCTTTCCACCTCACCCCACTTCTCCTGAACACCTCAACCCGGAGAGTAAAATCATGAGTTCAAATGTGGCCTGATATCTACTAGTTGTGAGATCCTGGGAAAGTCACTTAACTCTGTTTATCTCAGTTTCCTCATCTATAAAATGAGTTGGAGAAGGAAATGCCAAACTACTCCACTATCTCTGCCAAGAAAATACCCCCCAAAGGGGTCACAAAGAGTGAGGAATGACTGGAACGACTGCAGAACAACAAGCTAGAGATTAAGTTTCAGCATTTCCCTTGGAGAGGATGGATAAATCTCTGGACTCTTTTGTCTAGTTGAGTCCATGGTGTCACCACCCACAGGTCATAGAACATTGTCTAGGGACTCAGTCCGTTGCAGCTGTCTCACCAGAAGGAATAAAGAGGGCAGGTTCCTGAGAGCAGGGTCGCCTTCTCACTGCTTCCTTGCCAGGCCCCTCAGTGCAGGCCGACAGTTCCTCTGGGAAAGCTGACCCACATAGCCTGAGACCCCAACTTCTCCTACAGGATCCTCATTTAGAGACCTCAGACAAAGATCCCTTCTTGCTCTTAGTATCTGAAAAGCAACAGCTGTATCACCCTCTCTCCCAGAGATCCCAGTCCCTTTGGGGGCTTCTTCCTCCTTCTATACATTCTCCATTATACTCCCCACTCTTTCCTAAGAGTTAAAGGGGGCACATTTAGGCCCAGGAGTAGGGAACTTCCCCTATGTACACTTCCCAGGGAAGAGACTAGCAGTGACCTCAACCTTTCATCACAGGATCATATTTTTAGAGTTGTAATGGACTTCAGAGACCAGCTTATCCATTTCCCTCACTTTACAGGTGAGAAAACTGAGGCCCTGATCTATTGCAGACGGGCCCATTAGATTTTGAGGAAACATCCAGACCAGATAGGGGATGTCCCATTTCACCTCTCTCAAAAGCATGAGAGGAAACCTTTCTCCTCTCCCTGATCAGAGCTCATTCTATGTCACAGCTTCTTGGCTGCCCTGAAGAAGTCTGGGCCTTCTTGGCTAGAAAAGAGGGCAGGGTAAGGATCGGTGCAAGATTGTGCACTGGAGGCAGCAGGCCAGCTGTCTCCCACATTTATCTGGCTCAGTGATCAGCAGTGGCACCTGAGCCTGATTAGGAAAGAGTGTCAGGTTTAGCAGCTCAGGCACCCCCCCCTCCCCCCCCCCTCCCCCGTCTTGGCTGGATTCTGGACCCTGAAACCTGAGATTCCCAAGGAGAATCTGGTTGAGGGCAGATTCCTTCCTGAGCCTCTCCAAATAAACCCCAAAGCCCTTAGTATGTGAGAGACAAGATCAGAGAACCAGGGGGAAGAGACTTGGGCTCTAGACTGGCATCCCTTCCTCCTCCTGCCCCAAAGTGACAGCAGAATCATTTCTGCCATTGTCCTCAGTTCCTATTCATCCTTCAAGCTGGAAGAAGCTGCAGAAGAGACAGGTCAACAACTAGTGATCTAAACATCTATTCAAAGAGGGGAAGAAAACAAATTCATGGTGTCCCTATGGGTCCAGAAACAGGGAGCTCAGCTTCAACAGTTGCTTTTATTCACACAGTACGCTTTTATTCTCAACTAGTATGGTAATCAGCATGAGGACATTATAGTTCAGGATGAGGTGAGACGATATGAATCTATATCTATATCTATATCTCAAAGCATTAATTGGGTGCTTTTTAAGGTGATTTTACCTTCCAGAGGACTTGGATTCAAATTCTGACTCTGATGCTTACTACCTGTGTGACCCTGGGCACGTCACTTAACTGCCCTCTGCCTCAATTTCCCCATCTGTAAAATTAGGGGGTTGGATTATAATATGTTTGAAGTACCTTTTAGTTGTAGATCTAGCTGGTGACCTTCCACCACAGACACTTTCCTATTGTCTAGGAATTGACACTCAAGTCCGCTGTGAAGAGAGACATTATAAAGAACGAAGTCTTCCACTGTCCAGAGCAATATCTGAGATATTTAGGGCTGGGTCGTTAAGCATCAGAAAGTAAAGCAACTTCTTTCTTCATCCATCTTGGCTCTCCATCATGCTCCTCCCCAACCAGAAGAAGACAGATTATTTTTCAGTCTGATGCTCCCCCCTCCATCCCTAGCATCATTTTGAAATCTTAGGATAGCCTGGGTTGGCTTTGGGCGAGGTGGAGAGAGGAAAAGGGTATCCCAGTACTATGATGAAGATACTTCATCTCCAAATCAGGGTTTGGTCTAGTTTTTGCTTCCACAGACTTTAGGGTCATTGATGGTCACATCTCTAGGTAGAAGAAACCCAGTTACAAAGACCACAAAACAGGTCAGTTCCAACATGAGGGTGTCATTGAAGAGGAAAGGCAAGCCAGAAGAATCAGACTTGCTTCATAAAAAGACATAGGAGAGAGAGCACAATAGTGTTATCATGTCAGATCTCCTGGTCCTAGCCTAGAGCCCAGTTATTTAGGCATCAGACCCCGGCAGACTGATGCTCTATAATTGGCCATCAGTTTCCTTTCTTTTTTAATATTTTATTTTTTTTCCCAATTACATGTAAAGATAATTTTTAACATACATTTAAAAAAAACTTTTTGAGTTCCAAATTTTCTTCCTTCACTTACCTTTCTGCTCACTAAGACAGTAAGCAATTTGATATAGGTTACATATGTGTAATAGCATAAAATGTATTTCCATATCAGTCATGTTGTGAAAGAAGAAACAAATCAAAAGAAAAACAATCATAAAAAATAAAAAAGTGAAAAATGGTATGCTTTGATCTGCATTCAAACTCCATCAGTTTTTTCTCTAGAGATGGACAACATTTTTTGTTATGAGTCCTTTGAAATTGTCTTGAATTGTATTGATGAGAAGAGCTAAGTCATTCACAGTTCTTCATCAAACAATATTGTTGTTACTGTGTACAATGTTGTTCTGGTTCTGTTCACTTCACTTTGCATCAGTTCATGTAATGTTTCACCAGGTTTTTCTGAAATCAGCCTACTCATCATTTCTTACAGCACAATAGTATTCCAGTACAATCACGTACTACAAACTTGTTCATTCATTCCCCAATTGATAAGCATCTTCTCAGTTTTCAGTTTTTTTCAGCTGTCAGTTTCAACAGTCTTGGGGACTATTCATACCTAGGTTTGACCTTAACAGTTCTTCCTGAAATCTAATTTCCCCTTCTCTCTAATTTCATATATTCAGAACCAATTTATTTGTGTGGGGAGGGAGATGGGCAGCATGGCAAAAATGGAAATAATGATGGTCTTAGAATCGGAAATCCTGCATTCAAATCCCACCTTCAATATTCACTAGCTGAATAATCCTGAGCGAGTCATCTCAACCTCCTGAACTTTCATTTGCTTATCTATAAAACGGGAATAATGCTTTGGGGTTTTTTTTTTCTTTCATTCCAGGGGCAGATAGGTGATGCTCTGAATAGAGTGGTGGGTTGAAGTCAGGAAGACCTGAGTTCAAATGTTGCCTCAGACACCGGCTAGATGTGCGTCATTTAATCTCCATATGCTTCAGCTTCTTTATCTATAAAAAGGATATAATAACAGCACCTGCCTCCCAGGGTTGTTGTGAGGATAACGTGAGATAATGTTTGTAAAGGATTTGGTAAACCTTAAAGTGCTATATATGAATGTTAGTTATTATTATAGGACTATGGTGGGGAAAATACTTTGAAAACCTTGAAATGCTATATAAATATGAGTTAGTGGGGGGGTGTGTGCGTGCATGGGTATGGGTGTGGGTGTGGGATGGTGTGGGTGGAGGGCTCTGTGTGTGTGTGTGTGTGTGTGTGTGTGTGTGTGTGTGTGTGTGCGCGAGCTTGCAAGCTCCAGCATGAGCACTGGGGGCCTGGTAAGAGAAGAGAGAAGGAGGGATGATATTTACAATTTGCACCAGTAGAATTACTACAGTCTTTCAGTACTAGGATGTTCGAGGATAAAACCACTTGCCTTACCCAACCATACTGTAAATTTCCTCATGAAGCTGGCTTGGTCTCTTCAGCTCAGATCTCCTTTAACAGATGATTTACAGACACAAGAAAACTGCTCCTGCTGCCACTTGGGTCCCAGTAGCTTCAGAGGAAGTAGATACTGGTGTTGCCCATTCTCACCTTATCTTCCTTGGATATATCCCATAGGAAGTTGTTCTTGTCATTGCTCTTCCTTTGTTCTCGAAGATGATCGTGACATCAGAAAGATAATGATGCCATGACTTGCAAGTGAATTGGATTAAAGTGAGGGGTAACAGGTGAAAGAACTCTCAGCAAATCCCTCCATGCTCGCTTCCTAGTCAAAGTAGCAGAGATCTCAAACTGGAAGGAGCCTTGGACATAGACTAGGTCATAGGTTCTTACCTGAAGAACTAACTTAAAGACAATATTTTTGTTAATTATTTCGATATCATGATTTTCCTTTGTAAGCCTATGCATTTTATTTTATGCATTCAGAAACATTACTTAAAGAAGGAGTCCATAGGCTTCACCAGAATACCAAAGGGGTCTATAACACACAAAAAACTTAAGAACCCCTGGCCTAGACCAATGCTCTCATTTGACAGGGAAACTGAGGCTCAGAGAAGAGAGGTGACTTGAACAAAATCACATATCTAGTAAGTAGTAGAGATGGGATTTCAGGTTCCATGATTTCAGATTCAATCCTCTGTCTGCTAACAGTAAGGATTCTTGATATTTTGTTTGTCCCGGACCCTTTTGGCCATCTGTCAATCCCTTCTCAGAGGGATATTTTAAAATCATTGAGGGAAATTCTCAATTTCAGTTAGAAGTTAGTGAAAACAAAGGTGGATTTTTTTCCCACTTAAATTCATAAATCCCTTTAACATTCAGACCAGTCATATTCATTTCAAACCCATATCAGCCCATGTCTCTATAAAAACGGCTTCAGCTTCCTCCTCAAGCCACCCTTCAGCTTGCTTTTATGTGCCGTCTTCCCTGATGAGGATATAAATACCTTGAAGGCAGGGACTCTCTCTTTCTCTGTATTTTCAGAGTAAGCTCAGTATAGTGGCTGACACATACTAAGAGCTGAATAAATACCCCCTCTCTCTCTTTTCTCTCTTTCTCCTTCTGTCTTTGTCTGTCTGTCTGTCTGTCTCCCTCCCTCTCTCTTTCTCTCTGTCTCTCTCTCTGTCTCTGTCTCTCTCTCTGTCTCTGTCTCTCTGTCTCTCTATCTGTTTCTCTGTCTCTCCCTCTTTCCTCTCTCTCTCTCCCTCCCTCTCTGTCTCTACGTATCTGTCTCTGTGTACCTATTTGTCTCTGTGAATGTATCTATTTACGTGTCTGTATATTTGTATCTATTTATATGCATGTATATATGTGTATTGTGTATGTATGTGTGTATGTATGTATGTATGTATGCATCTATCTATCTATCTATCTATCTATCTATCTATCTATCTATCCTAGAGACCCTTGGACCCCAGGCTAGGAACCCCTGTTCTATACCATCTGTACCAGAGGTGTAGAACACACAGTCCGTGGGCGGCCACATGTGGCTCACAACATTTCTAAGTATGGCCAGAACCAGATTAAAATATAATGGGGGAAAATTTGACAAAATAAGTAGAAATTAAATGAAGATAATGTTAATATGTGGTTTTCTCAGTCCATCTGTTGCCCACAGGGATTCTATGAATGGTTTAGCAGCCCATGTTTCTCGTTGAGTTTGACACCACTGATCCATACCATCTCAAGGAAGTCAGACCACTGAGTGGTACCAGAAGATAGCAGTAATAATAGCTAGTATTTATAGGTGGCAGTGGATACACTGGCCCTGGAGTTAGAGGAGCTGGGTTCAAATGCGGCCTCATATACTTCCTACCTGTGTGACCCTGGGCAAGTCACTTAACCTTCTTTGCCTCAGTTTCTTCATCTGCAAAATGAGCTGGAGAAGGAAATGATAAACCACTCCAGTATTTTTGCCAATAAAAACTCCAAAGGGGTCGTGAAGAATTGAACATAACTGAACAACAAGTGTTGAGGTTTGTGAAAATTTTACATATATTATTTCTTTTGATCCTCACAAAAAAGCCTGTGAGGTAGGTGCTATTGATACCATCATTTTACAAATGGGGAAACTGAGGCTGAGAAGTTAAATGATTTCTCAGACTTACACAGGTAGTAACTGTCTGAGGATGGATTTTTACTTGGGTCTTCTAGATTTTAAGGTTTGTGTTCATTCTGTCCCCTAGGATCACAGATTCGGAGCTGGGAGGGACCTCAGAGACCCTCCAGTGCACCCCTCTCCTTTTAGAGATGAGGAAACTGAAGGCCATAGAGGTAAATGATTTACTCCAGATCACACCAGTAGTCATTGACGAAGGTAGGATTTGAATCCAGATCTTTTGACTCAGCAGCCAGCATTCTTTCTCTCTTTCTACATTTAGGCCAGAGCGGCTCCCTCTCTTCTCTAGGAAAGAATAAAAATAATAAAACCTATATTTACATAATACTTTATATATGTTAATTCAATTGAGCCACCAACAACCCCATGATATAAGTGCCATAGATTTTATCATTTTCATTTAAAAGAGAAGGAAACTGAGCTTCAGAGAGGCTAATTATGGTCATATGGCCAGGAAATATCAGGGACAGGATTTGAACCCAGATTTTCCAGTCTCTAATTCAGCACTCTACTATGTCACTAAACAGAAGATCAGTTCCCTTCGTTCCTACATCTTCAGGGTACTCCACTCCATTACCATTCTTCTACTGCCACTTTTAAGTCTCCGTTTTCCCACCTGTCTAATGGGCCATTTGGGATACATGGTCAACTGGAAGATCATTCTGAACTTTAAGGCACTTCAAAGAGTTGAGGAAAAAACAAAATCTTTTTAAAGATGTTGTCTTTTTAATGGAGTAGGGGCAATGAGCAGAGGAAATGACCTTTGGAGGAAGGTAAAGGCCTCAAAGGGACAACTGAGGCATGACCTATTGACTCAGAGTGATGGGAGTCTATCCCCTTAGCTGGAGTGGCTGGCATCATCATCACCTCTTAGGGGTCAAGGTGTAGGCCTGAGAAAGTATGGGAGCTGGAGAACAGAGAAGAGGAAGGGAGGAGTAGTGCTGAGAATGGAAAAATTCACAAGAGGATTCCTTACATTGCTGAGAGAGCAAGGAGAGGGTTTGGGGGGATGGGATGGGGGAATATTCAGGCTGATATCACAGCTCAATAAATAAAATTTCCCTCCTCCCCTCTGTCCCCAGGCTTTTGTAGGGATTAATCCCCTGGCCTCATTTCACCAAAGATGTGGGAGGAGGAGGGGAGGGAGGGAAAGGGATGCTTGGTTGGGCATCCAATTCCAGGCAAGGAGACCCAGCAGTGGGGGTGGGGATGGGGAAAGAAAGGGAAGGATATGTTCCCTTTGCTTTACTTCCAGTCCAGGTGTTTCTTGTAAGCCCTAATAACAGACAGTTATTGATCTTGCCCCAGCAGGAGAATGTCCATGTTATCCAGGTCAGATTTATAACTATGTCCCAAAGCCAAGATAGGAGCATCTCCTCACCCATCTTCCCCTGCTCCCAGTCCTCCCCCCAATCAATTCTCTGAGACTCAGACTTGAGCCTCGACGATCCAGGTTACAGACAGAGAAACTGAGGCACAGGTGAAGGAGGGACACAGTCTCTCTTCCTTCTAACCTGTCTTTGCTGGGTAACCTCCCTCCTGAGAGTTCTTATATGTTTGTTTTTGGGCAAGGTCCTCCTCCTTCCCTCTCTCCTGCCAGCCATCAGGATTGTCAAGGGCACCCAGACTTTAAATGTGGCACTGCCCCTTCCTATTTATTTGACTGGGGGCAAGTCCCTTAACCTCTCTGTGCCTCAGTTTCCTCCTTTGTAAAAGGAGGGAACTGGATTCTAAGCTCCCTTTTCAGCTCTAAGTTCTATGATCCTCTGATCTTGACTGGAGATGTCTCTAAAATCAGATCCAAAGCTTTATCCTTGTTTCTCTCCTGGACTCTGGATGTTTCACTCACTCCCCCAAATTCTCTGTTGCTGAGAAGACCCTCCTCAGCCGCCTGCCCAAATACACACACTCCACTTGAAAGATCAACAGTGCCTCCAAAGGATGGGATGGAGTGAATACTATGGCTCTCCACTCCCCTTCCCTTCCACCCCCAACCTGGGAATAGGAAAAGAACGAATCGTTTTTGCAAAGCCTATTAGGAAGGGGATGTGTTTACTCACAGTGCCCACTCCCTAATAGCTCAAAAATCTATTTTTGTCATCACTTCCCCCCCACCAAATACCAGCACATAAAGTTGCAATCTCTCTGAAGGGCCTGGAAAAGCTGCTCCCCCTCCTCTTCCCCACTGGGATGGTGAACGGACACTCCAGGACCATCAGGAGTCTTCTCATCCATCACCCCCTCCTGCTGTCACTCTGAGGCTGAAGCTAATGTCTCAGGCAGAGGCTGGGGATCGCTGACAGCCCATGGTGGGGGAAATACTTCTGTTCAAATCTACCCCTTTCCCCCCTCCAGTGACCCTTCTTAAGCATGGGGGGGGGGATGAAAGGTAAAGGAATGAATATAGTAGATTTCCATCCAACTCATTAAAAATTTAACAAGCTTTCATATTCTCTCTCTGCTATCTTCTCTTCCCTTATCCCATTTAAAAAAAGAAAAGAAAAAACTCCTTGTAACAAATATGCATAGTTAAGCAAAACAAATTCGTGCAATGGCCAAATCCAAAAATATATTTCTCATTCTGCCCCTGGAGCCTATCCCCTCTGTCAGCAAATGAGCAGCATCGTGTCAACTTTTTTAGAAGGTAGAAGGGGAAGAAAGGGAAAGTTGGCTAGGGGTCTTTGGCAAAAGCTGGGAATGAGAAGGAAAACATTCTCTTGCAAAGCTTTTTAACCTGGAGTCTGCGAGCTTTTAAAAAATATTTTTAAAGGGTATGTACATAGGCTTCTCCTGACTACCATAGGGGTCCATGGTATTTCCCCAATCCTTCCCCTTCAAAAAACTCAGCCCTGGTTCTGAGACTTTGAGTGGGTGTGGATGTAAGAGTTTGGAGTAAGACAGGCCTGTGAATTAGCCCAGACTTCCATTGGCCCTACTCCAGGGAAAAATGAAAGAAACTTTCCCTCTCCAGTTTCAGTCAGTTAATAAACATCTATCAAGCACCTACTGTGTGCTAAGTGCCAAGGATACAAAGAAAGGTCATCTCTAGGGCCTCACAATCTAATGTCAGAGACAACATGCAATCAATTATGTATAAATACATTATATACAAGATATATAGGAAATGGTCAACAGAAGGAAGACCCTAGGAAGGAAAGGAATGAGCATTTATTAAGTACCTACTAGGTGCCAGGAGCTTTACAAATATTATCTCAGAACAATCTGTGAGGTAGGTGCTCTTATTATCTCCATTTTACAGTTGGGGAAACTGAAAGACAGAGGTTAAGTGACTTGCCCAGGGTCATACAACTACTAAGTGTCTGAAGTTGTTGGAACTCCTTGACTCCAGATCCAAATTTCTATCCACCAAACTACCTAGTGGAGACCCAGTAAAACTTCCTGTAGAAGGTGGAATCCTTTTTTTTTTTTAATTTAAAAAAAATTTTTTTTAATTTTATTATAGTTTGCATCATTAATTTCCACAAGATTTTGAGTTACATATTTTCTCCCTCTCTTTCCCCCACCCACCGCCCCAAAACAGCCATCCCAGTGTGTCCCCCCTCCCCCAGTCTATTCTCTCCTATGTCAC
>CM053586.1:236773969-236803065 GCA_028646515.1 Pseudochirops corinnae | reverse complement strand
AACTCTAAAGGCTGTTCACAGTAGCATTCCTTTGGGAATCTGCTGGTGCATGGCATTACACCCCAATATCAGTGATTATGCTTCTCTCCTTAGCAACCTCAGGATACTAGATTCAGGGACCTTTGAGAATGCCCAGAATAGAAGGACAGTGTCTCCTATGGAAGGTTGAACTGAGTGCCTCCATTTTCAATTACAGGATGGCCTCACAGGTCAGTGCTCTCTCTGCTAGAGAAACCTAGAATCAATGACCCTTTCCCTGACCTCTGCTGGTAGCCTCAAAGAACATCAACAGAGAGATAAGGGTAGATTTGGTGCTGGAAGCGAGTTTAGAGGTTATCTAGTCTAAGCCCCTCATTCAATTTAATTCAACAAACATTTATAAAAACCTTATTATGTTCCAGCCACTGTTCTAGGTGATGAAGATTCAGACAAAAATGACATTGTTCCTCCCTTTAAAGAGCTTCCTTCCTAGAGAGGGAGTTGGGAAAAACCATTTACAGAAATAAGTAAACACAAACTAGGTGGTGGTGGTGAGGGAGCCCAACAAGAGACATCAAGAATTTTTCAAATGAGGAAACTGAGGTCCAGAGAGTAGACCTTAAGTGACTTGTCTAAGGTCACACAGATAATAAGCGGCAGAACTGGGATTTGAACCGAAGCTCTCTAGATTCTAATCCAATCCTCTTTCCATTGTACCAAGCTGCCTCAGAGAAAGAGGCAACTTATCTCAGGGATGATGGGGTTTGTACTGGGGGAGGTGGGGCGGGGGTGGCTGAGGCATGGCAAGTGGCAATAGCAGTAACCTAACTTCAGGACACTATCTGAGTCGATCCAAGTAGCTTACAGTAGAAAAGAGGGCCATAGCAGGAGGGCAGGGGACTTCCTGAAATTCCTCTCAAATTCTGAAGTGCTGAGGGCTAGAAGCCTTATCCTCCTTAAAGGAGACTTAAATGCAACATCAGAACTGGAAGGGGCCTTAGAGACCAGCTAATCAAGTCCCCTCACTTTACATGGGAAAACAAGTCCAGAGAGGGAAAGCCACTAGCCCAGAGATATTCACCCAATTATGTAGTTGCCTTCTCCAGCTCCAGAATGTGCAATGATGAGTGCTGGGTGTTGGAGAGATAAATTGGGGAATCTCTTCAGATGAGATTACTCAGGTCAAAGTGACAGATTTGGGCTGTTTCACCAGGGTGAGCACTTCTAGTTGGGAGCAGGCAACAGTTATGTCTTTTTCCCTTGTCCCACCCCTTCCCAGTCCCAAATTTGTTCTCTGTCCCAGAGTGGTAGAGAAACTGCTCAGCAAGGGGAAAGTTGGTAAGAACCCAGGGACCGTTGGGGGTGGGGATAGGCACATGGGGTAGTGCTGCCCAACTGGGAGAGCAGATGGCCTCCTCTCCTCCCCTCCTCCCTTGTTCCCCCAACCTCCCTCTCCTCTGCTCCCCCAAGCCCCTCAAAGAACAAACCTTTCCAGAATACTTAATCTCACCGGAGCCGTAAATGTCAAATTTAAATTCATACTTTGTACCACCTTTGATTTCAAAGCGGATTACACCTCGCCGGTGAAAGCCAAGCCACGCTGGAGCTGCTGGAATTAGCCATACTTACGGCCCCTTTCTGTTGCCTCTTTATATTGTTAACTCCTTCCAATTCATTAAGTCTAATCCTGATTAGGCTGAGTAACACACATCTGAATAGAGAGCAGTGGACACCGGACCATATGTGCCTATTGTATCACTGGCCAGCTAATCCAGCGCCCGGGGTGGGGACAGACATGCTGAAAAGTGGCTCCAGAGGCAAACTCGGGCCTGGGACAGGAGGGGGTCTGGGGCTCTCAGTTGGGGGGACCCGCTAGGGTCTGGGCCCCAGCTAGCTCCATCAGCTCCTTTGTGAATCAATCGGCTGGGGCCACAGAGGCAAGGGGGATGGGCTCTGAGGGAGATGGAGACAGACGTCTGCCTTAACCTCTTCCCACTCCCCCATCTCCTCATCCCTCCTAGGGCCCCCACATCTCTCTTTACAGACCAGCTTCACTAGAGAACTGGGGACTTATCTATATAACAACACGGGACTTTTCCTTGACCTTTCTGGAGAAAGAAAGGATGTCTCTTATTCCATGACTGATCCACTGTGGATGGGTTATGGCCTGATTGTTATAACCATCGTCTGTCACAGAGAGAGAAAAATCTGCCAGACTGAGCATGGCAATAGTTCTGAGAGGTGGCCAAAGGCTTTGTTGGAAACTGAGGTGAAAGGAGAAACATAGAGTCAGACCATTATTGTCTCTGCTCCTAGTCCAGGCTTTTGTCCCAGCTCCCAACAGCTCTCTGCCCTGGGGAGCCACGGGGTCATTACTGGGACTTTAAGGGAAATCAAAGAACCATAGAATGTTAGTCCTGGAAAGATACCTTAGAGATCAATATGGAAGAGTGAAAACACTCAGGGATTTGGGATTAGAAGACTTGGGTTTGAATCTCACTTCTACTATACCTGTTCAACGTGAGGCAAATTACTTGAAGTGATTTACGTAAATTATTTGAAATGAAGCCTTGGTTTCCTCATCTGCGAAATTAGCTACCCAAAAGTGGAATAGGCTGCCTTGGAAAGTAGTGATCTCCCTGTCATTGGAGGTCCATAAACAGAGGCTAAATGACCATTTTTTTTTTTTTAACAATACAAAGATTCCTCCAGTAAAAAAATGGACTGGATGGCTCTGAGTTCCCTTCCAACTGAGATACTGAGGGCTAGAATCATGGTTTCTTAACTGTAAGTCTATGGACTCGGTATACATATACATATATATATATATAAATTTTTCTAATATTATTGGCTTCCTTTATGATCCTATGTAGATTATTTTTATATATTTTGCACATGATTCTGAAAAGGGGTCTGTAGGCTTCACCATCCTGCCAAGGGGCTCTATGACAAACTTAGAAAAGGCTTAGAACTCTGAATCTCTAAGGTAGCAGGCAACTCTTGATGCTTCAAATCTGATGCTTATCTAGTACAACCTAATCATTTTACAGATGAGGAAACTGAGGCCCAGAGAGGGAAATGATTTACTCCACCTTACACAGCAAATTGGTGACAGAGCCGGAATTAAGACTCAGGTCACCAACTCATTAATAGATGAGGAAGCCAAGACCCGGAGAAGGGAAGTGATTTGCTTAGTGTTACATAGCAAGTTAGTTAAGAGTGTGACTGAGAACCCACCTTACCAATCTCCAGGTCACAGTTCTCTCCACTAGACCAAGTGGGATGAAGAGGTCAAACTGAGGAGGTGGGGAGAGTGGGAGGATGGAGAATGCTGATCTAGCTGAGACTTCTTTCCAACAAAGACTTCTGCAAAACTTCATGGGAGTCCCTGACCCCTAACCTAAATCCAAGAGGCCTTATTTCCCACAATTCCCTGCCAAACCTGCCTCTGTGCAAAGTTTCCTCTCTCCTATCTCTAAGCATCTACACAAGTTGCATCACTCACCTGGAGTGCCCTCCTTATGCTCTTTACAAGTAGGATGTCATGTCTCTCTCCTCCTCCCAAACTCTGCTAAACACCAGGGAAGTGTTCCCAGATGAACTCCACCTCCCTCTTGTTGGCAGGGCAGCTAGGTGGGACAATGGATAGAGCACTGGGCTTGGAATCAGGAAGTCTCATCTTTCTGAGCTCAAATCTGGCTTCAGGCACTTACTAACTGCAAGACCCCAGGCAAGTCACTTAACCCTGCTTACCTCAGTTTCCTCATCTGTAAAAAGGAGCTGGAGAAGGAAATAGCAAACGACTTTCATATCTTTGCCAAAAAAACCCCAAATAGGGTCATGAAGAGACAGTCAGACTGAAATGACTGAACAACGACATGTTCTTTTTGCTGGAGTTCCCCATCTTTAGAATGTCCCTTCGCATCTCCACAAAGTGACGCTTTCTTAGGACTGGATAATGTCTGAGGTCTCTTACAGCTCTGAGAGCCTATGACCCTCCGTGTCCCAGGCTTGTGAATCTGATGGTAGAGGTGTGTTTGTGTATGACTAATAAAGTGTTGAGTCTTTCCTGCAGCTCCTAAACCTTACTCTGGGACCTCTCTTAGGAACTTTGATTCTCCATCTCCATTTTAAACTTATTCTAATAATACCCAAGCTTTAGACTTGGAATTAAAGGACCATGGTTCAAACTGCCACTTACTACCTGTGTGACCCTGGGCAATGCATTTAACCTGTCTGAGCCTCAGTTTCCTCCACCTGTAAAGTGAAGAGATTAGACTAGATGACCATGAGCTCTCTGAAACCCTATGATCCTATGATGTTAAGTAATTTCTCCTCTCTGGGCTTTAATTTCCTTATTTGTAAAATAAGAGGGTTTGGTCTTAAGAATCTCTGAGGCCTCCTTTCAGCCCTAAAAAAAAAAAAAAAAAGAAAAGAAGTCCTATGATCTTACAGCATTTTACTGAATTTAAAGCACTTCCATATCCCTTATCTCCTTTGATCCTTACAATAATCATGTGAGGCAGACAGGGAAGGAATTATTCTTCCCAGGTCATGGATGAGGAAACTGAGGGGTTAAGTGATGTCTGGGGTCACACAGATAGCAAATGGCAAGGGATAACATTAGGATTTCTGACTGCAGGACCCTCGACCAACCTCTTGAATCCTCAGGACTGTTCCCATAAAAATTTAATGCCCTGACCAGCAGGTATTGGTCCCATCTTCCCCATCAGCCTCAAAATTATTTCCTGTCTCTGTCCTCTGTTACCTCTTCAGCCCATGGCTTTGCAAAGAAGGACCGAACTGGGAGGACAGGATGGCTGGGCTTCCCTTAATGTCTCCCTAAATCTTGCTCGGCTCCCCTCCAGGATAGCCCGAGGAGAAGCTGCCCCAGTACAGGCATGTTGGTTGAAGGCACATGGCCCAGTGGACTCACCCCAGCCTGGTGTGGCTTTGACAATGAAGACCTGCTTTCTTCCCACTCTCCTCCAACCTCAGAGAACACACAGACCCACCTGTTAATTAATTGGGCTAATTAGCCCAAGCCAGAGCTGGACATCTGGACCCTCTCACAGGAGTGAGCTCATCCACATGGGAACAATCAGCCAATCTTGTTTTGTGAGAGGTGACAAAGTCTCAGAAGAGAACATGTCTGTCTCTCTCAACACACACACACACACACGGATCAGGGCAGTGGAGTGCAAGTCAGAGCCATCAAACTTGGGATAGCTTCAGGAGTTACTCCCTACTCCCCCAACCCTCAGCACTCTGACTCTTTGTCTTTCTCTCTCTACCTAGAACCTGACTCTAGAATCCCTGAGCTGGGGATTTGGGGGAGGGAGGAGAGCAACCTTCCATAGCCCAAGGGATATGAAGAGCCATGCCTGTTGGACCCTGGGTAGGGTCTATCCCCAAAGCAGAAAAAGTCTCACTTCAAACTTCAACTCTCCCCTTCCTCAGTGCTCTATAGCTCAGCACCCAGTGCATGCTGTATATCTACCATATACCCCTCAGCACCCTTCACAGATTCCCATCCTCAGCACTCATCATATTTACTCCTGAAAGAGAGGAGTGAAAACAAGGGAGATTTTAGCTCTTGAGCAGGAAGAGGTCCTCTGAACCATCTAATCCAATCCCCTTCTTTTATAGGTGAGCAAACTGAGGCCAGGGAATCTGAGCATTTTACCCAAGGTCACATAGTAAACTTCAAAGTCAAAGTTTGAACTCTGACTCCAGAGGCAGAAGAAACTAAACTTTATTTAGGGCTTATTAAGAATCAGCATCATAGCCACCTTATGCTGTAGCCAGTGACTGTGGGCAAGGGGAAAGATGGCCTCCTCCCCCCACTGTCTCTTCAACCCAGACAAAGCACTGACCTGGTGGGCCTGAGCCACAGTCAATACTCCCTGAAATGATGGCTGTAACAGACCTCATTTGGAGGCTGGAGACAGAATGGAGAAGTAGGGGGATAAGAGGCTATTACAGTGCTCTCTGTAATGTATTCTGTGCGGAGTAAAACCTCCAATTATACCCCCCCACTCCCACCCCTAAGCATCACCTCCGGCAGCGGCCCCCCTGCCCTGCACACAGGAGGCAATGTGTTTGCCTCACCCTCCCTTCATTCTCAGGACATCAGAATAAGTATAAAGAACACGAAGGCTACAAGAGAGTGAGTGGGAGAGAACGAAGTGGGGGGGGTGGTGTTCAGAGGGGGGTCAGAATGAGGATGGAGTGAGGGCTGGGATAGAAACTAGATAGGTAAGGGAAGCAGATCTCCTACACTAAGTAGGCCAGTCCTCATTTTCCACAGACTACCCCCGTCCTTTTATTCCTTCATTTTTATTGTTTTTTATTTTTAAAGTAATTTATTATGAACTTTAAATGATAATGAAACCAATTAAATTCACATTTGTGACTAATTAAACTTAAAAAGGGCTTTCGACATACAAATCTCTATTACAAGTTATCAGATCCTCCCTCCCTCTGTGTCCAGTTTCATTGTCTTTGTTCCTCTGATCACCCCAGTGTTCGTGGAGGGATTTTCCTTTTCTGAAGTAGCTACTCATGTGTGTACTGATCCTGGGGTCATAGATTTAGAGCTAGAAGGAACCTTAGAGGTCAGCTAATTTCATACCACCGGTTTACAGCTGGGGAAACTGAGGCTCAGAAAAGTGAAATCAGGGAGGCATTCTATGGAGGGGGACAACATGCACAAACATGCACACTAGCAAAACAGATACAAAATGTAACACTGGTCTTCTACTGTGCTTTGCCTGTGAAATTCTAGAATGTTCTAACTTTTTCCTTGGAATGCTCCCCCTCTTCATGCTTTTTCGTTTCCCTAGCTCCATTCAAGACTCAATTCAAAACCCACCTTCTGGTCCCCCATGTCCCTTTATCTTACCTTTCCTCTAAGATCACATTCCATTTACACTGTATATATTTTAAGTGTACCTAGTTATTGTTGCAAGTACTTGGTCATTTCCCTCATTAGAATGCGATACCTTGAGGGTATTTATGTGTTTTTTACTGTTTTTGTAACTGCAGCTTTTTTGCACAATACTTGGCACATGTTTACAAGTGTTTACACTTACATGCTTGTTGACTGAATGACTCATGGCTAGGGGGGCAAGGAAAGGCTTCATGTGAAGCCTTTGTGAACTGAATTTTGAAGGAAATAAGGGATTCTAAAAGGCTGGGGTCAGGAGGGAGTGTATTTCAGGCAGAGTGGGCATTCAGTGGAAAAACAAAAAAAACAAGGCATAAAATTTCATTTGCAAGTAATGACAAGGAGGACGTTCTGGTTCAATCAGAGAATATGGGAAAGGGAATAATATATAACAAGGCTGAAAAGGCAGGTTGTTAAGAACTTTGAAAGCTAAAGAAAGGCATTTTATTTTTGGTCCTGGAAGTAATAGGGAACCACTGATGTTTGTTGAGTAGCAGAGTGACATGGTCAGTTCTTCAATTTAGGAAAATAGTTTTAGCAGGAATATAAAACATGAATCAAAAGATTATGGAATCATGAGATCTCAGAGTCCAAAAGGACCCTAGAGGTCATCTAGGTCAACTCCTATCTGGGCAGGGGTCACTACTACAATATAGCTAATTGGTCATCATTCAGCCTTTGAAGATGTCCAACCATGGTCATCATCAGTTATGTTTGAAAAAAAATTTAGCAGCCAGAGGTCAATCCTTCAATGGGCTAATCCTTGGCAACCCAGTTGGTTGCCAAGCCCATACCTGAAACCTCTCTAGTTTACTAGAACTTGGCAGGGTTTGTGTTAGGTTAGCAGAAGCTTCTAGAACCCAGGGGCCACCTCCTGAGTGAAGAATCAGAGTATGATTTTCATGGAAAAAGTATTTCTTTATTTCCTCATATTTGTCATTCTTAATTGTATTATATAGTACTGCATTCTGTTAGTATACTATGGTTTGCTCCGTTGTTGTTCAGCTGTTGAAAATGTAGGATCTTTCCAATTTTTTTCACCATTAGAAGCAATGATTTAGAAAGGAAGGAAGGAATCAAGGAAGGAGGAAAGGAAAGAAGGAAGGGATGGAGAGAAGGAGAGAAGGAAGAAAGAGAGGAAGAAGAGGTAGGCAAGCAAATTAGGTAGGTAGATATATATGTATATACATATACATACATACATGCATACACACATGCATACATACATGGGCAGCTAGGTAGTACAGTGGATAGAATGTTGAACCTGTAGTCAGGAAGATCTAAGTTCAAATCCAGCCTCAGGTATTTACTAGCTGGGTGACCCTGGGCAAGTCATATTGCCTCTGTTTCCTTCAGTTTCAGATGAATGCCAAATGAGGATAATAATAGCACTTAACTTGCCAGGGTTATTGTGAGGATAAAATAAATTAAGATTTATAAATCACTTTGCAAACCTTAAAGGGCCATATGAATGCTATTATTATAATTAGACAGAAATGTATCATGTATTTACTAAACTCTGGGGATACAAATAAAAACAAATATGACAGTCCTTGCCACCAAGGAGCTAATGTTATTCCAAGGGAAGGAGCCAAATAAATGGGTGCTATTGGGAGGAGGAGGAAGTGGTGGAAAATACCCATGTGTGGATGGAGCAGAGAATGCAGGAAGTATTAATGACATGGTGGGCTAATCTTATGCAAAAAAAAAAAAAGCAAAAGGTTCACCCAGAAAAGTCGGGATAGGGGACACAAGAAGGAATCCGAAGGTAGAGTCCAAGTTTCGAGGGAGGCAGAGATAGTGTTTGAACAGGGAGGTCTTTTTTTTTCTTTTAGGTCACTTTCTTAGGGTCTATTTCCAATATTTACTTTAATCTGTGATTCCCAAATCAGGTTCCAAATTGAATATGGGTCTATAATGCCATCAGTGTGGGTACTCCTTTCCTAAGAGAGACTTATCTTTCTATAGCTAAGATAATCTTTGTGAGTTGATTTGCCCCAAAACTCTTCAACTTGCGTATCTCTTGTCCATTCTGAGATCCATGTTCAAAGTATTTCCATCTCTGTAGGTTTAGCCACCTCTTGGACCCTATTGGTCTAGCCTTCTAGAAGCCAATGTAACCTCTATGCTACAATGACCCATTGGATCAGGACTTGATTCCCAACAATAGGTATTATTCCCCTTGGATCAATAGGCATATTTATATCTCCCTGATAGTGAAAAGCCAGATTGTCCTTTGAGAAGATTTTGGAGTGGGATCATGGATACAGTAGAATCTAGGGCCTTAGCAAGTAAAAGAACCCCCTCTTCCTCAGTGAGTGGAGTGAAGTAGAAGAGAATGGGAGATGGATTTGTGAGGCACAGAGTTATGACATAGAGGACTTACAAGGTTCAGAGTTGGGGAAATTTTTATCTCAGGAAATGCAAAGGGTGCAGCGTGTGTGCGTGTGTGCGTGTGTGTGTGTGTGTGTGTGTGTGTGTGTGTGTGTGTAAGGGGAATGGGGAACTTTAAGATAAAAGACCAGATTTAGAATAGGCACTGCAAAGATCGTGATGGATAGTCAGTTAGGGATGAATGAAAGAATCACCATGCTGCAGTGAGAGTCCAGTTGAAGTTAGATAATATAAATTTGTAGTGGATCCAGTTGGCACTCTAATAGTTTTCCACAACACATCAGGCTTTTAAAGCCCTTGAAAAGCTGGTCCCTTCCTACCTTTCTAGTCTTTTTACATTTTATTCCCCTCCATGGACTCTACACCAAGTTGCTTTTTGATATCCTTGCCCCTCTCAGTCACACACACACACACACACACACACACACACGCTCACTCTATGCTTCATCTTCCCAACTCCAGGCATTTGCACAGGTTGTCTTCAATGCTTAGAATGTTCTCCCTCCTCACCTCTGCCTCCTGACTTTCCTGGCTTTTTTTGAGACAACTCAAATCCCACCTTCTACAAGGAAGCCTTTCCTTCCTTTTTTCAACTCTCATCCCTTCTCTCCTATCCCTCATTGCTAGTGCCTTCCTTTGGAGATTCTCTTCCATTTACACTGTATTTGTCTGGTATGGACATAGTGATTTGCATATTGTCTCCTCTATTACAAGGTAGGCACCTCGAGGGCAGGGACTGCTTGTGCCTTTTTCTATGTCTTCAACACTTAGAACAGTGCCTGGCACTGACTTGACTAACACTAGTAAGAGTGGAAAAGGAGGAGTAGGGGATAAACCAGGGCTGTATTTTGGCAAAATGTGAGTGTTAATAGGGAAAAGGGGGCAAAAGAATTCAAAGGTAGAGAATGGCATGTAGTTGGATTGGTCAACCATAGGGTTGACCAGTGAAGGGAGAAAAGGAAGGGAGGAAAGAGGAAAGAGAAGGGTGATGAACTGGGAGAAGTAGGGGTCACAGTAAGGATGAAGAATAGGTCTAGGAAGACTGAGGTGGAAGGGAAGATGAAAGAATTAGAGAGGATGGTTAGAGAGACCAGAATGGAGAAAGTCATTTCTTCCAGAATGGGATCTGTACCCCAGACCTGGTTCTCCCCAGATGCCATAGGGAGTGCACACTGGACTTGGAGAGAAGATGACCCAGGTTCAAATCCAGTCACAGACATTTACCAGCTGTGTGACCCTGGAGGGATCACTTAACCTGCATGAGGGCTCAGTTTCCTCATCTTAAAATGAAAGGGTTGGAGTCTTTAATCTCCACAATCCTTTCTGGCTCTAATCTATTATCTTCTCTCCCTTTTGGGTGGGTGGGGAGAAGGAAGAGAGGGCAGAACGCAGAAAGAGAATCTTCCCTCCTAAGAAAAATTCTCTCCCATTTCCCTTAATATCTCAACCACTCAAGGACGACACTTCTCTCAGTGTCTTTCCCCACTGGAACTCTATTGATCTACACTGATTACTAGACTGATGGATGGATGGATTTTCTGATAGCTTTCTCCACCCCCCTCTCCCTTCCATGTCCTGACACTAGAAGGGTCTGAGGACATGAGAACATCCCCAACCTAAAGAATGTCCTAAAGCTGCTCTAACCCCTTCCATATCCCCGCTCTGCTAGACTCTCCCTCCCCCTATCTCAACCTTTAGTTTTACCCACCCCCTGGATTTAAAGGCACAGTGTCCATTAATCACCCAGTGACACCCAGGGCACACTGCAGAGGAGTTAATTAATTAGGGAAATTTCTCAGAGCCCTTTGAAGGTGAAATGTGTGGGGAGGGGATAGGGGACAAGGATAGTTATTATTCAAGCCAAACCAGCTGACTCTATGAAAAGAGTCAAAGAAAAACTTCACTTAGAGTGTCCTGAGGGGTCATCACTGGGAAGGATGGATGGGGACCTAGGGGAGTCAAGGCCAGAGATTGAGCCTGGCTCCTTGTCTTAGTCCAGCTCCAGGTGCCAACCCCATGAGGAGCTGAGGGTTTCTTATTCTCAAGATCAAGGCTCCCCTCAAATGCAGTAGGACCAGATAACTGAGGGAAGGGATTAGCAATGGCCTAAGCCTCTGTAATCTCGGGGGGAGGCACACTTCTGGGAAAGAACTTAGCTCCTTACGGGTAGAGACCATCTCACTTTGGTATGTCCCAAATACTTAGCTTGTACTCTTAGAGGAGCATAGATTCAGAGCTCACAGGGACTTTGGAGTCCACATAGAGTCAACCCCCTCATTTTATAGATGAAAAAACTGAGTCCCAGAAAATTGAGTTTCTTTATCTAATATATCTTCTAGTACACAAAGATAAAAAAAAGTGATATCAATCTACCTGACTCCAAACCCATGGTCATTTCCACTGCCTCTCAGTACCAATTTACCTGGCATGTCTGAGGGGCATGAATGAAGTCAGCCTGTTGGAAACAAACATGTTGCTGGATCCCAGGTCCACATCTACCAGGAAGTCTTGGGGTTCAAG
Organism: Pseudochirops corinnae; assembly: GCA_028646515.1. Taxonomy (NCBI): domain Eukaryota; kingdom Metazoa; phylum Chordata; class Mammalia; order Diprotodontia; family Pseudocheiridae; genus Pseudochirops; species Pseudochirops corinnae. Next base: position 236,791,223 of record CM053586.1, on the reverse strand, counting down.
AGTACTAGGGCATGACTGCCATGCCAATAGGTGGAGGTCATTAAGGGGAAAGCAGAGGATGCTCTTGATGGAACCTTTCAGTCCCAATCTTTTCCAGCACTACGTACCCTTCCTGCCTTCCTTTTGGAAGTGGAACACTGCATATACTGCTGGACTTCGTAAGTGTGCTGGTTAGGTTTTTTTTTTTCATATGTAGGATAGCCTTCATTTCACCCCATAGAAAATGTAAAGGCACAAAGGATCCAAACATATATAGAGAATACATAAAATATTCAAGTATTCTCTCAGCTCTACCCAAAAAGGAACCAACCTTGAGGTTGCCATTGAGGCAAGTCTTTGGCATTCTGGTGAGTCTTTCTTTCCCATAATATCCTTTAGATTCATCCAACCACCTGGCAATTTATAATCTCCCAAAGGGAATTATCCTTAGAACTTTTGGGGGGGGGAATTCTCTTTTCTTTTTAAAATTAATTATTTTTTACTTTTCAACATTCATTTCCACAAGATTTTGAGTTACAAATTTTTTCCTGTCTCTTCCCTACCCCCACCCCAAGATTGTGCTGGTTAGTTTTACTGAAATACTTTTTTATTTTTATATTATGTATATGTATACATATGTAAACAAAATTTTTTGTTCTTTGCTCTAGGGGATCATTTTCTGAGTGTAGGCAATTAATGAGTTTTTTTAGTTGATTGATTGAATGAACATTATTGGTTCTGAAATCGTAATAACTCATCTTCACATAATGTTTTCAGGGTTACAGTGAGCTATTCTCACAATACTATAAGATAGTTATTACAAATATTATTGTCCTCATTTTATAGATGAGGAAATTGAAGCTTAGAAAAGTTGAGGGACTTGTCTAAGATCACATAGCCACTAAGTGTCAGAATCCAGTTTGCCTGACTCAAAATCCAGCACTTTTTCTACTATCACCACCACTACTACCACCACTTCTGACCTTTGTCTTCCTTTCCATGGCTCTAGCAGGACCTCAAATCAGAGAATCAACTTAGTATCAGATCAAAGATAGGTGGGAAGGATGACATAAGTGAATTAATAAACATTTATTTTCTCTTCCTTCTGCCCCCCCCATTGGAAAAAAAAGAAAAACCAAACCTTTCTAACAAAAATACATAACTAAGCAAAACAAATTCTCACATTGGTCCTGTCCAAAAATGTCTGTCTCATTTTGCATCCTTAGTCCATCATCACTCTATCAGGAGATGATGTCAGGAGCTTTATCACATATCCTCTGGAATCATGGTTGGTCATTGCATTCCTCAGAGTTCTTAAGTCTTTCAAAGTTGTTCGTCTTTATAATATTGCTATTATAGAAATTGTTCTCCTGGTTTTACTCACTTTTCTCCGAATCATGTTATATAAGTCTTTCCAGGTTTCTCTGAAACAAGCCCTTTCTCATTTCTTAGTATTCCTTTATTTTCATATACCATATTTTGCTCAGACATTCCTTAATTGATGGATATCTTTACTAGTTTCAAGTTCTTTACCATTACAAAAAAAGGTGCTTTAAGCATTTTTGTATGCATGAATCCTTCCCCCTCCCCCCCTTTTTTTTTTTTCCTGCTTTTGAGAATAGGCCCAGGAGCATATTGCTGGGACAAGGGTATATATGGACAATTTAGTGACTGTGGGGACATAGTTCCTAATTGCTTTCCAGAATGGTGGGACCAATTCACAGCTATCAAGAGTGTTTGATGCTTCTGTTCTCCTGAGGCTCTGCCAACAGTTGTCCCCAAATCCCCCTTTAAGACGCTGCTTGCTGAAAGAAGAAATCAGGAGAGGGGGGAGGGACTCAATATCACGGGCAAAACCTCCAAGGACAAAAGCTTACTTGTGGGTTTTGGTGAACAGGCACCATTGAGAAGTAGAAAGGTTACTTCAAGGATGCACTCTGATCTCCTTCACCTTCTACTCCCAATACAAAGTGCTCAGCTTCTACTGCCCTCACTCCCAACTCTGGTGACCTTGGAAGAAGATATAGAACATTCAGTTAGTCAGTCAGCAAACCTTTATTTATTAAGGGTGGCCAGGTGGTTCTGTGGATAGAGCATTGGGCTTGAAATCAGGAAAACTCCTCTTCCTGAGTTCAAATCTGACAATAGACACTCATTAGCTGTGTGACCATGAAGAAGTCACTTAACCCTATTTGCCTCAGTTTCTTCATCCATAAAATGGGCTGGAAAAGGAAATGGCAAACCACTCGAGCATCTGCCAAGAAAACCCCAAAATGGGATAATGAAGAGTCAGACACAACTGAAATGACTGAATAATCAGGCACTATGCTAAGCACCAGGGATATAAAGAAGGACAAAAACAGGCCCTGCACTCCAGGAGCTCACATTCTAAAGAGGAGTCCACATGTAAATACATACAAGATCTATATAGAGCTGATGCAGGACGTCTCAAAGGGGAAAGTATTTGTAGCATAGGGGACAGAGGACTGGACCTGGAGTCAGGAAGATCTGGGTCCAGATCACACCTTCAGCACTTGCTATGTGACTGGGGAAGAGTTCCTAAACCTCCAGGGAGATAATGTATATAAAACACTGTGCAGCCTTTAGAGGGCTGCATACAGGATCAGCAGGATGCATCAGATTCATCAGGAGCTCCCTGGTCAGTGCCTCATTTCCTCACTAGTTTTTCTTATTCTCATGAAGGGCCTTGAGTCACTGAGGAATGAGTTGGGGGAGGGAGGAAGGGAGAATAAAACACAAAGAAAGCAGTAATGATATCCTAGGAATTGGAAATAGAGTTTGGCACGGGTAGAGTTGGGAGGGGCAACAGAAAAGATACCAATTCTGCATTCCACAGAGCCACAGAATATTAGAACTAAAAGAGACCTTAGAGGTCATCATTTCTAAAACCAACCTTTAGGTTACTTTTTAGGCTATGAGATTATCCCATTCCATTCACATCTTTTCAGCCATTTCCCAAATGAATGAGTTCTTTACTATAATAAAAAGAGTTGCTATAAATATTTTTGTACATAAGGGCTCTTTCCCTCTTTTTTTAAAAAAGAATTTCTCTTAAAAAAAAATATAGACCTAGCAGAGGTATCATTAGGTCAAAGAATAGACAATGTTTAGTAACTTTGGGGCCAGAGTTCCAAACTGCTTCCCAGAATGTCTGGATTAATCCGCAGTTCCACCAACAATGCATTCATGTGCCTGTTTTCCGCAGCTCCACCAACAATGCATTAATGTGCCTGTTTTCCTCCAGCCCCTCCAACAGCTGTCATTTTAAATTTTTGTCAGCCTGATCAATCTGATAGGTGTGTAAGGTAGAACCTTAGAGTTGCTTTAATTTGCAATTCTTTAATTATTGGTGATTTTAATATTTTAATTATTATTATAAACATTATTATATGTTATATTATTCTATCATATATTCTATTGCAATAGAATATTCTATTCTATAATATTATATATTATGTATAAAATTGTAAATATTATACTTTTATATTTTCCATATGGTTATTGACAGTTTGGATTTCTACCTTTGGTAGAAAGGACATTTCTACCAATGTCCTTTGACTACTTTTCTCTTTAAAAGAATCTATCTTTTAAAAAATTTGCAGACCTACTTAGTGTTACTTGTCTCAGGAACATTCTTTGCATAATCTAAGACTTTGTATTTCACAGAGAATAGGTGGATCCGACACATTTGCTAACTAGGAAGTCTCCACCATAGGTATGATTTGAGAGGTGCCAAGGATCCTGATGCCCCTAAACCTTCCACCTTCCAGATGGTCACCAAGATCAAGCATTAGATCAAGCATTAACTTCTCCAACATCACTCTATGATAAAGCAGGCTTCTCCTATCCAACACATTGTTATCATGTTATCAATGATGTTATTATAATAAGACTATTATAATTATAGCAAAGTATTAATGACAGCTCACATTTATGTGGTGCTTTATGGTTTACAAAGCACCTCTATGAGGAAGGAAGGGCAGATATTATTATCTCCATTTACAGATGAGAACATCAAGCCTCAAAAAAACAAAGTAATTTGTCCAGAGTCTCACAGCTCATAACAACTGAATGTGAATTAGATTAATCTCATTCTAGTTTGATAGGACAAGGGAAGCATGAGATACCTGGGCTTGAAGCACAAAAGTAAACAGAGGAGAGACCATCGAAACTGTCTGGTTCTGCTTATATCCTCAAAGGAAGAACTATGGGCTACACTACAGAATCCCAGCAATCACCCATGGAAAACTCCAAGTTGGGACTGGTGTAGAAGTTGACTTGGAGTAGAGGCAGGGCTTGTGTATGTGGGCCAATCTTTCCTTCTAATGAAGGATTCTTCATCTTTTTTTTTGTTTTATGGATCTCTTTGGAAGTCTATGAACTCCTTCTTATAATAATGTTTTTAAATGCATAAAATAAAATACATAGGATTATAAAGGAAACCAATGATATTTAAATAAAGGTGGATTTTTCCCATACAAGTTTATAGAGCCCCCTGAAATCTATCCACAAATCCATAAAGGAAGGGATTCCAGCTTGACTTCCTCTCACCCATTTGCAGCCCTCACTACCCACCCCTTTCCCTGACTCTGTCCCCCTAAAGTCAGAAGCTTGGGCACACCATCCCAATCAGCTTTAGAGGACCACTGGAGAGAAGTCAAAAATCAAGTAGTAATTCTGTCTGACTTCCTGCATGGGAGGGTTCCATTGCATCCCCATCCCAGGCAGCCCCTCCCTTCCCAATCATTTGTATGATGGGAAGAGAACCTAATCCTGAATCTGAAAACCTATGTGATGGAGGATTTACAGTATTAGAAGGCAAACAGTGGCAGGTGTAATTAGGAGAAAAATTTGTCATGCTCTTGACTTGAGGAAGAGAACGGAGGGTCTGGCCTCGCAATCTCCCCAGTGTTTACCCAGTGTGTGAGCACACGCGATGGAGAGCGGGCTCTGGCCATGGGCAGATTAATATTTGATGCAAGAAAGAGAAACGCATGCTGTTCATGTTTATTTAGGATATTGTGAAATACAGTGAAATTTGCAATTTTATTGGATTCGGGGGGCCCATGTTTTGGAGAAGTCTGAGGCCGCGTGGTAGGACACGCATATCTCTCAGGAGCTGAGATGCGATCCAATTAGCATTCCTCCCTCCTCATCTCTGTCATCCTTCCCACCCCCAGCTCCAGATCTGTACCCCCTGCTTAAGTTTTGTGTATGTCTGTGTGTGCCTGTGTGCTTTTAAAGGATTGGCATGGGGAAGAAAGCGAAAAACTCAGTTGGACTTCTCTGTTTCCCTTAAGACATGGTTTACTGGCCCATGGTTGGCATGGGGAGAGGGGCTCTTTGGTATTTATTATTAGTCACTGAATGGCTGAAATCTAAAAATTTAGCTGCTATCAGCACCAGTGATATCCTAGGACTAGCTGCCTTCTGGGATGAATGTGGTGGGGAGGGGAGGGACAATACTCACATTGGGAGTTCTTGATGTCTTGTTGTCTCCTTGGGCCTGCCAGGTCAGTGACCCAAATGATTCTGTTTGTCCTCCCTCTTCTCCAAGTGATGAAATCTTAGTCCCTATTTCAGCGAGAGCCAGACTTGGGAATGGAGGGAAATTCTGGCCAATGTTGACTATCTCTCTGTTCCAGGTCCTTAGGGAGCCCCAAGCCTGATGAGAGCCAAACAACCTGTCCTTTATGTCCTTTCCCAGGAAAGAGGCAGAAAATCACAGCCAAAGCTCTTGGACACTGCCCAGTAGTCCCATGGAGAGGCCTTGCCAGACTTGAGTGGTGGGGCTGGAGGGAGGTGCTGGTTCAAGATAAATCTCACTCTGAGTGTAAGAGCTAGAGGGAAGGTGAAGATTTGCTCCAGGGAACCCAAAAGATGGAGCTGGGAGAATCCAGGTAAAACATCCCCTTCATTCCACTCTGCTGAAGATGAGTCTGTGTCACTGCTCTTAGAGCACCTCTGTCCACATACATTAGTGTGCCCAGGTAATGTGGGTGTTGGCACATGTGTGTGCGCGTGCTCTCTGCAAGTATGGATATGAACATCTGTGTCAATGACTAGATTGGCCTGTGAATGTTTCAATGAAGAGGGGAAGATATAAAGGTGAGCTAAAATACTGGTGTACCCCGACCAGAAAAGGTCATACTGGGAGACATGGGGAGGATGGGAGGTGAGCCTGAGTGAAAGAAGAGGCAATCCATTGCATACATATGTGCTCAGCTCAGCGACTCCCTTCTCTTTGGGCTGAGCCAGGTTTTTTTTTTTTCCTGTGAACTCTGAGCAGCTAAAATTAGTATAAAAATGGTGCCATTCGGTTTAAAAAAAAAAAAGGAGGGGGGAAGATGTGGGTGCCTGTGGGTGCCTCAGAGTGCCATTTTATTTCTCAGTGAGAGGATAAAGTGTTTTTTCCTACATCATTTTTGATGTAGAGGCTAAATTAGGCCTGAGAAGAGGGACAATGCAACTTTAAACATCATTAGTATTCCGGCTACGTAAGCCAACCCACAGCAGTTATGTATTTTTGCAAGTATGCATATAATTTATTGTGGAGAACACAATTTACATGGGTAGTCGATGCCTGTTTTATAGCCTCACAAATAGATGTATGAACTCAAGCATATAATGGCCCAACCAGCAGGCGCAAATACGTTCTAAATCTTCTAAATGTGCTTCACAAAAATGTAACTGAGGAATATAAAACAGATCAATTCTTGCATGTTATATATTGGTTTTTGATTTACAAATCTAATCTGGGAAATTTCTTTAGAAATGAGGGGATTTTTCCCCCTCCTCCTCCTCCTCCTCTTCTTCTTCATCCAACTTCTTGTGTTGGTTTTGTTGGTCTGACAGTCCCAGGTTCTATGAGCTTCGTGTACACATATACTAGTATGTGTATGTGTGTATATGTGTGCCTACACATGCTCCTTGTACATTCCAAGATGCAATGCCTGTATTTGAGTCTCCCCCCCCAACACCTTGCACACACATGAACCATTCAACTTTATTTATAGATATGAAGGTGACTGAGAATCTAGGGGATTTGGTGAGGGGAGCAGAGAACACGAGAAACTGTCCATTTTTATCTCCCCTGACACACAGGCCAGAATCCTCTAGTCTATTGTACCATTAGTTTATTTACCTGAATAGCCCAGGAGGAAAGAGAAACTCATGGTCTAAATCAATCAGTATTTATCAACTGTTGACTGTGTCTTAGACACTGGGAGGGACAAAGGCTTAAAGAACAGCATCCTTGCTCTCCCAGAGCAGACAGTCCAGTTGGGAGAAAGTAAATCTCCAATTTGTCAGACACTGAGAGGGACAAAGAAATGTAGGATACTGGCCCTGCCTTCCCGAAGCTTACAGTCTAGTTGGAATAAACTGCAATTCTAATAAGTTGTACATTCGCTTTCTTAGCCCACTTATTCTACTCTTGAGGACTATTGGGTCTTGCCCTCCTCATTCTTTCTTCTCTTCCCTCAGGATTTATTTGGAACTCTGGATGTTGAGAGATTAGACTAGACTTTGAAGGATTAGAGGTTCTTCGAGATACAATCCCCTTTGATACTCTCCTCTCCATCAGGCTCCAGAATTTATACACCTCCCCTAAAGCACTCCAAATGACTGTCAAACCCTAATGGCTGCCCTTTCTCAACAAATAATATCACTAGTCTTATTAATTATATCATCTCTATGGAGGTGGGGGAAGTCAGAGAGAGGAACAATTCATTTTGGTTAATCAACAAATATTTATTAAATCCTTACAATTTTCTAGGCACTCTACCAAAAAAAGGTAGCAACATTCCTGGCTCTCAAGGAGCTCATATTCTAATGAAGGAAATATAAATATCTACCTGTTTATCTAGTTATTATATGTGTGTGTATGTATGTGTATATGTACACACAAATATAGTCCTCTCCTGCTACTGCTTTCCTTTTGAGATACTATTGAGAGAGAGAGAGAGAGAGAGAGAGAGAGAGAGAGAGAATAGATGGATGGATGGTAATCTCAGAGCAGTAGGGAGAGATGGCAGAGGGACTAAGGAAAGCCTCTTGTCCAGCTGAGTCTTAAAAGAAGCCAAGGGAAGTTAAGAGACTAATGCAAAGACAGGGTGTAGAGAGATGGAATGTCATGTTCAAGGAATATCAAATAGGCTAGAATAGCATGACTCTAGTGCATATGGAGGGGGCTAAAGTATAAGAATAGAAAAGAAGGAAAGGTTCAGGTTGGGAAATATGTTAAATGCCAAACAGAGGATGTTCTTTTTGATCCTGGAGATAATAGAGAGCCATGTGAATTTATTAGCTAGTGAGGATAACACAGTCAGACCTATGCTTTAGGAAAATCACTTTGGCAACTGAGAAGAGGTTGGATTAGAATGGGTAGAGATTTGAGACAAGGAAACTATTGACTTACATCTTGCCACTGGACTTGGACGATTCTGGAGGAGAGACTGAGGCTGATGACTTTGCACAGCCCTGCCTCACTCAAATTCAGTTCACTTGCAAGTCAAGACGTCACTCTCATGATGTCATTGGTCCTCTTTGAGAAAAGGACCAACAACAACACAATTGTCAAGAGGTGATGAGGGCCTACACTCAGCTGGTGAGATGTGTGAGATGTTGTGAAGATAAAAAGGATAAGATTTGACAACAGATTAGCCAAGTAAGGTGAGTGAAAGTTAGGAGGTGAAGATAACTTCAAGATTTCAGGCATATGGGACAAGTATGATGCCAGTGCCTTTGACAGTAATAGAAAAATTGGGAAGAGGTGAAGAATTTTGGGGGAAAGGGAGGTAATGGGTTTCTGTTTTAGATGTGTTGAAATGCTGACAGGTCATTGAATTTAGATGTCCAAAAGGCAGTTAGTGATACAGGACCATAGCTCATGAGAGAGAGTAGGTATAGATATATAGTTCTGGGAATCATCTGCATAGAAATGATAGCTGAACCCTTGGGAGCAGATAAGATCAAAATAAAAAAGTACAGGGAGAAGAGTATCCAGGACAGAGCCTTAAAGGACACTCACAGTAAAAGGGTGTCATTGAAGATTCAACAAAAGGAACTGAGGACCAATCGGATGCGAAACAAGAGAATAAGACTTAGAGAGGAGAGAGTATTTGGAAGGAAATGTTGACCAATAATGCCAAAGGCTTCAGAGAAGTCAAAAAAGGTAAGGAATGAGAAAAGACCCTTAGACTTAGCAATTAGGAAGAGACCACCGGTACCTTTGGAGAGGGTAGTTTAATGATAGAGTTGGAAGCCAGATTGCAGAGGGGTTAGAAGTGAGTATGAGGAGGGGAAGTAGAGGCACTCAGTGTAGTTTTCTCAAGGAGCTTGACCAAATATTTGTATGAGGGTTTTTTCTCTTTTATTTTTCAGGGGGAAAGGTAAAAAGGAGAGAAACTATATTTTTGTTAATTTAAAAATATAAAATCAAATTTTTAAAAAGTTTAGCCAAAGTGGGAAAAGGAGATGATAGACAAGAACTAGCGAAGCTAGTTGGCTCATGTGAAGGTTTTGGAGACCAATAGGTTGGATGATTACAAATCATAGTATACACAAGACTACGTTGTATACAAAGAATGCTTTCTTCACTCCCTCTGATACCTTTTGATTCACATTTAGGGTTTGGGATTACATATTCAACATGAGCTAAACCTGGGGCAGCTAAGCTGGCACAGTGGTGCTGGGCCTGGAGTCAGGAAGACCCATTTTGGTGAGTTCAAATCCAGCCTCACACTTAATAGCTTCAGGACCCTGGGCAAGTCACTTAACCCTGTTTGCTTCAATTTCCATCTGTAAGATAAAGCTGGAGAAGGAAATGGCAAGCCATTCCAGTATCTCTGCCAAGAAAACCCCAAGTGGACTCATGAAGAGATGAGCATGACCGAAATGACTGAACAACAAAAAACCTGGGAGATAGTTTTACCATCTTACGGTACTAGGGTTATATTGGACTGCATAAGCTCATAGGTTCCAGTCTAGAAAGAACCTTAGAGGCTACCTCGTCTAGTCCCCTCAGGTTACAGATGAGGAAACTGAGGCCCAGTGAGGTTGTGACTTGCCCAAAAATCACACAAGTAACTAGTAAGAGAGGCATAATTTGAATCTAGAACCTTTGACTCTGGAACCAGCGAATAAACTTTCCACAGTACCACAATACCTCTCATGAAATAAACACACACATCACAAATATATATGTGCCCTCAGTGAATACGGGAGGATCTTATCACTTAATTTGCATTGCTATTTGATTAAGCTGTTTTTACTTTGAACCAATGTATCCTTTCTGGTTGGCTTATTACAGTAAACATTTTCGGGGGGGCTCGATGAGTTTCATGCTTTTGAGTGAGTGTTGACACATAAAACCTCATCACTGGAAAAGCTTTCTGGAGGGCTGTGTAGGGAGGAAAGGGAGGTGTGAGCCACATATACAAACGTCCACCTCTCCTACACACACCACTTCTGCATAATATACTTCAGTAATTTAAAAAACTGAGCCCAATCCTCTGAGTTTATATTTAGAGGTCTGAATGTTAGCAGGATGAAGCACTCTTAGAATCTCAGAAAGTTAGAGCAGGGAGAAGCCTTACACAGATTATCTAGAGACGAATCAAATCTTTCTCTTCTTCTTCTTCTTCCTCTAAGATCCTGCTTTAGGCCTAATTTAGACCAGAGTCCGGACCTTGGCTTCCAAGCTAGAGAGAAACATGAGGTGAGGAAAAGCAGAAGACAAAAGAGAGACAGTGAACCATCATTATTCATGCTCAAGAAGAGAAGGTTAAGAGGGTATCCCCTAAACGCCAAAGCAAAGCAACCCAGTAGCTCTCTACCTATTTTGGAAAGAGAGCAAACCAGAGGAAAGTGGTTAAGGAAGGATTTTGGCAATATATACAGACGAATTTCCTGATAAGGAGAGGTGAAAGATTATGGAATGAGGTCACAGAGGGAGTCCAAGACACGCTGTAAAGAAAGGACGGCGTGTGTGTATGTGTGTGTGTGTGTGTGTGTGTGTGTGTGTGTTTGGGGGGGGGGGTGGTTCTTGCCTAGAGGTAAGGGAATGGATGAAATGACCTCTCCATTCTCAGTTCCCTTTCCTCCAGCATCCCTGCCATGGGGGAGGAGAGGGAGGAGAGGGAGGAGAGGGCATTAATAGCCAGCGGTCCCCATGGTAACAAGATAGTTAGAGGGTCCTCAGCATCATCGCCAGGGGGGCCACTTATCCCCCCAGCAGGTTGGGGGGAGAGGAGACAGCTGTATAATGGACCATCCTACCCCTTGGTTCCCCCCTTATTCACCCCACCCCAATATTGTTATAGGCTTCCCCATTGAGGGCCTCCACCCACCAGCACTGGGGTTTTCTCTCCCTTGTACAATCCCTAAAAAGCATCTCTCCATGTATAACCTTAGACCACCACCACCCCCAACACACACACACACACACACACACACACACACGTCAGAGGTTCAGTCTTTGTCTCACTTTAGTGCTTGGCGTAGCAGGTTCTGGAGGAAAGAGAACAGAAGCCTGAGTAGAGATACAATTAAAAGGCTTCATGATTTTTGTCTTCCCTGCCCTTATTTCCCTCAATCCTCCCCCTCCCCCACATTGGCCTCCCACTCCTTTAGCCTTGCCACGAGAAAAACAACTGAATTTCCTACTGAATGGGATGAAAATCTACTCCTACCCACTACTCTTTCCCCCAACTGGAGCCCCTCCTCCAAGCCCTGCCCAGGATGTAAGCCCACTGGACAGAAAATATCTAAGGGATGCTGCTGATACTGGACTCCAGGGAAAATGCTAACAGGTCAAATTTGGAAGAGATATTTTGTTACTTTACTAACTTTAAGATTTGCAAAACACTACATGTGTTAATAATTTGACCAAATCCCCACAGATAGAGCTATAACTAGGGTGGGGTGATTGATGCTTTTCCCTAGGGCACAAAAATTTAGAGGGTATTTATAGCACTTATAGCTACTTTTTCAGCAGGTAGAAAACAACTGAGCTTAACATGTAGTTAGCATGATTAATTAGTTAAAATTGGAAGCTACCAGATGATTGGCTTTCTCCTCACTGTGGCCCCACCCTGCTTCCTACCTCAGTAGCAACTTTTCCAGCAGCAGCCTCATGGAGTATTGTTATCTCTTCTCTATCGGGCAGCAGTCTGGGGTCTCATTCCCAACGGAGCCTTGTATCCTAATGTCCAAGAGCCATCTCTTTCCCCCTTCCTCCATCTGATTTTGTCTTTAAAAGTTGATTTAGGATGCTGGAACATATTTTGTGATTCATGCCCAGGACCCTAGAATTCCTGGTTAAGGAATGGCTGGGGCATCTACATATTCCATTGCTTTTCATCAGTAAAATGAAGGATAATTTCTAAGGTCTCTCAGAATCTTAAATTCTTAGTCAATTCACTTCCACAAGCATTTATTAAGTGCCTACTATGTTCCAGCCACCATACTAGCCACTCAAAATACAAAAACATAAAAAAATGAAACAGTCCTTTCCTTCAAGAAGCTTACTTTCAACTGAGCTCAAATCCTGAGATCTAGCCCAGGGTTGGAGTAGTTCTGCCAAAAGACTTACTCAAGATGGGGAACAATTTTTCAAACAATCAACAAGCTTTTATTAAATACCTACTGTGAACAAGGCACTGGGTCAACTGTAGTGTATTGGGCTGCCTAAGATCATAGTATCATAGATTTAGAATTAGAAAGGACCTTAGAAGTCACTGAGTCCAATCCTCTCATAGGACTGATAGGGAAACTGAGACCCAGAAAGAGTAAGTGACTTGCCCAAGATCACAGAGACAATAACAGAGGTATTTTGACTTTTATCCTTTGACTTTCAAAGAATTAAACAATCTTTAACCTCAAGGAATTTATATCCTTTTCTTTCTTTTCTCTTTTTTTTTAGAGCGGGGAAGGCAGGGCATTTGGGGTTAAGTGATTTGCCCAAGTTCACACAGCTAGTTAAATATCTGAGGCTGGATTTGAACTGAGATCCTCCTGACTCCAGGGCTGGTGCTCTATTCATTGTGCCACCTAGATGCACCTGGAATTTATATTCTTACGTTATTGAGGGCTTTGTCCTTCTTCCAGCCACACTCTGTCCCTTACCAATTCCCATACTGCCTAAAGTAGGGCTCTCGATTTCATAGAGGATTAAAAGAGAATCCTCAGCGGAGTATCCTTTATTTCAGGGGGATAGACCAAGAAGCACAGAATCTCTGTTTTAGAAGAGAGAGACCTCAGAGATTACAGCACCTAGTCCAATCAACATTTGCTCAGAAATCTTCTCTACAATGCCCCCTCAAAATGGCCATCCAAACAGCCTCCCATGGAAAATGTCCACGAAGGAAACTTCATGAAGGAAACCGTTCCACTTTGGGGACATTCTAATTGTCAAGAAATGTTTTCATCTGGTTGAGTCAACATCTGTCACTGCAATTTCTACCTATGATTCCTTGTTTTGCTTGTAGGGAACAAACAGAATGGTCCACTCCCTCTTCATTCAAATACCTGTGGAGAACTTCCTCTTTGTTTTCTCTTCTTGGGGATAAACAACACCTTTTCTTCAAATAATCCTCTGCCTATCTCCTAAGCCTAGAACATGCTCCCTCCTCTGTTCTGACTAATGACTTCCCGGGCTTCCTTTTAGTACAAACTAAGATCACACCTTCTACAAGAAGTCTTCTCCAACCCCTGTTCATTCCAGTGTCTCTCCTCTTTTCATTATTTCCTATTTGTCCTGTATGTGGATATTTGTTTACATTTGTTTGCATGTTTTCTCCCCAATTAGATTGTAAGCTCCTTGAGGGTAGGGACTGTGTTTTGCCTCTTTTTGCATACTCAGCACTTAGCACAGTGACTGGCACATAGTAGGTGCTTAATAAATGTTTATGGATTGATTGATTGATGATTGTAGGATGATGTAGATCACCTCAACATCCTGGATCCCCTTCTCAGAGTATCCCTTCTCAAAATATGGCACCTGGAATTGAATTATCTTCTACAGATGTGGTCTGATCAGTAGGTCAATCAACAAGCATTTTTGAAAGTGCTTACTATTTACTAAGTCACTGTGTCGGGGAAAGAAAGAATACGCAAAACCAGTCCATGTCCTCAAGGAGCTTACATTCTAATTGGAGATACCATACATCTGTATATACAAGATACAAATTTGATAGAAGTTAGCCTTGGAGGAGAAGGCACGAGTAGCTAAGGAGATCAAGACAAAAGATAATTGTACGATGATATTCTTCATTCTAGACACTGTCTCTTTTAATACAGCTTAAGAAAACATATCGCTTCTACTGGCTGTCTTATCATATTGTTGATTTACATGAGCTTGCAGTAAGTAACCTTGAGATCCCTTCCAAAATGTCATCCCTTTGATCCTATAAGTATTTCAGGAATCCCTTCCCCACCATGGGGTGCATAGCCCAGCGTCCCTGGGCCAAAGGGGTACTGAAAGTAGAAGGGAGTCCCTTTCCACCCCATTTCTCACTGGAACTTGGAATTCTACAGCCCAACAATCCAGTTAAGGATGCCTGGGTTCCTTCCTAATGCTAATATACCTGCTACCCCAGGAGGGTGCTGGGTTCATATAGAGATATAGATATAGCTACAGTGCCTATGGGACTCTGAGAAGGGTTACAGAAGGCAAGGACAGAAAGGAAAGAGAAGAAGCTGGGGGCAGGCAGGGGGAGAAGAGGCAAAGGATATACATGTTAGCCCATCTAGGCTAAGAGAGGGCTAGAGGAAGGGCCTGTGGGAGTTGGGGGAGGAGAGGAAGAGAAGGTGATCTCAGTAGAGCTCTAGACTACCAGTCCATTATGATTCCCAACCTATGAGGTTTCAGATCCCCAAGAGACCACAAAATTCTTGCAAGAAGGTCCCTCAAATCCATATGCACACCAAGCACTCTTATTCTGATCTTTATTTAGCTCCAACAAAATATGCAGCATGACTCAGGATAATAAATAAGCAAACATGCCTTCTGTAGACTGAATAAATATGTCTCAAACTTATATGCATGACTATTATTTCAAATGCATGCAGATGCTATTGTGATTAATAAAATACAAATTCATTTAGAAGCATTACTGAATTCAGAGTAGTTTTTTGTCATTGTGCATTTTCTCAATTAACAGACAATAATAAGAGTAGAACTATCATCACATTGGGACCAAGAAATATTCCAATGTTGAATGTTCTGATTTGTCCCAAGCATGTCCTCCTATTGGAAAAGGGGCAGAGGATCATAGATTTACAGTGTTAAAGGACCTTAGAGGTCCTCTATTCCAATTCCCTTATTTTAAGGATAAAGAACTAAAGCTCAGAGAAGGTCACATAGCCAATAAGGGTCTGGTGAGTGGGGGTGGGTCCTTTCACTCTCAAGTCAGTTTTTTCTCCACTTGGGTACAGCTAAGTGGTTCAGTAGCTAAAACTCTGGGCCTGGAGTCAGGAAGACCTGAGTTTGAATGTGACCTCAGACGTTTACTAGCTCTGAGACCATGAACAAATCACTGAATCTCCCTGTGCCTCAGTTTCCTTGTCTATAAAATGGAGATAGTAATAGCACCTACCTCCAGGTGTTGTTGTAAGGATCAACTGCTTCCCTGTTGTGAACAGTGATTAGGACCCAGGAGTCCTGGAGCAACTAAGAGGAGTGAATACTGGGGCTCAATGGAACTGAGAATGCCCTCTTTTTAAAAATTTAATTTATTTATTTTTAGTTTTCAACATTCACTTCCATAAGATTTTGAGTTCCAAATTTTCTCCCCATCTCTCCCTTCCTCCCACCCCAAGATGGTGTGTAGATTGATATAGATTCAACATGTGTATTTATATTAAACCTATTTTAACATTAGTCATGTTGTACAGAAGAATTAGAATCAATCAGGGTTAGAATTAGAACCAATCAAGGAAGAAGAAACAAAAAAACAGAGAGAGAGAAAGAGAGAGAGAGAGAGCAAATAATGTGCTTCAATCTGCATTCCGATTCCATGGTTCTTTTTCTGGATGTGGACAGCATTTTCCATCATGAGTCTTTCAGAGTTATCTTAAATCCTTGCATTGCTCTGAAGAGATAAGTCTATCAAAGATAGCCATCTCACATAATTGCTGTTACTGTGTACAATGCTCTCCTGGTTCTGCTCATTTCACTCAGCATCAGTCCATGTTAAGTCTTTCCAGGTTTTTCTGAAGTCTGCCTGTTCATCATTTCTTATAGCACAATAGTATTCTATTACATTCATATACTACAACTTTTTCAGTCATTCCCCAACTGATGGGCATCCCCTCAATTTCCAATTCTTTGCCTCTACAAAGAGCTGCTATAAATATTTTTGTACATGTGGGTCCTTTTGGGAATGTCCTCTTAAGGGTCATCTCTCCCCCTTGTCCCCTCCATCTGCCATAGCCTAAAGACCATCACACCTTGAGTTCTGGCTGCCATCCTCTTTGTCTGAGTCTTACTCTATCCCCTCCTTCCTCAAGTTCCTGTCCTACTCCTTCCCACCCTATCCCCCTCTGGGAGTTTTATCCTAAGTCTTAAGTTTCCTCTTATATGAATTAAAACGACTGTAATGTATAAAGACCGATTACATTATGCATTGCTGATATGTCAAGCTGTTTTGTGAAATCTCTAAATCTCAGAATGATCATTAGGAACTGGGAGCCTCACCCAATTATTATCTAAGGGGAGTCCCATCCAAATCTTACCATTTCAAACTCTTCTAATTCATTGTTTAAATATTGAAAGAGGCAGTGTGGTGTAAGGATTAGAGAGCCTGCCTAGGAATCAGGAAGACCTGGTACAGTTTCTATCTCTGTTTTCCATGAGACGCTAGGCAAGCACCTTAACTATCCAGGGCTTGAAGCAACTCTAAGACTAAAATAAATTTGTGGAGTAGTTGTGAATCTGCACTGAGAAAATCCCTCCCCTCAAGAAGTTTACATTCTGCTTGGTTTATATCTCTTCATCTGACCCAGTGTCCCCAAAATAGGAACCACGGCAAGATCTCAAGGAGTGTCTGATCAACCAATCAAAGGATAGGAAGATATATCAAATCCTGCCCTCTCCAACTCTGGGACTTCTCTCCAACATAGCCACATCTACCTCCAACTCTCCTTCATCCCCCCCATCTACAACTTCCTATCCTCCTGTCTTCTGAGCTGGTCTCAGGGCAATTATAAACTAACCTGGTCACCCATAGCAGCAACCGTAGCTAACTCCACT
>CM053586.1:236731247-236773869 GCA_028646515.1 Pseudochirops corinnae | reverse complement strand
GTAAGTAAAAAGTTATTGTAATTGTCATTCAATAAAATTTTAAAATTTATATATTATTGATTTCATCTTTATCTCATTCTTTTAAGTTTCTATTTTTTGAGCTGGAGAAGGAAATTGCAAACCACTTTGATATCTTCGCCAAGAAAATCCCAAATGGGATCACAAAGAACTGGATAGAAGCAAAATGACTGAACAACAACAATATATTTAGTAATGAGTATATTATAGTATGTTCATTTAATTTATAGTTTAGTTTATATAATTTTAATTTATAATTTAATTCAATAGTAAATTTATAATCTGTTAATTTATAAAAATAAATAAACATACACATATCAGCAGGACATCATTTTAAAAATTGGCAAAGCCTTGCCTCAAATCTTAATGAGTTCCGTGGAGAGACTCCCTAGTGGTGGGACAACTTGAGGTTTTGTCTTTCTCCAATTCATTCTCTCTCTCTCTCTCTCTCTCTCTCTCTCTTTCTCTTTCTCTTTCTCTCTCTCATTCAGCCTGACAAATATAAATAATTTTGAAGTCAGTGATTGTGTTGGTTAGTTTGACTGAATTTCTTTTTTATTTCTTTTTTATTCTTTGTTACAAGGGATGTCTATTTGGATATAAAGGTGATGTCAAAACAAAACACATCTATAGAAATCAAAATTGTTAAAGAAAGGCAACAAGCATTTATTATGTACTTACTATGTTCTGGTCACCATGCTAAATGCTTCACAAATATCATCTCTTTTGATCTTCCCGATAACCGAAAGGGTAGATGTTATTATTAACACCGTTTTATGGTTGAGGAAAGTGAGGAACAGAAAGGTTCAGTGGCTTTCCCAGTTAGTATCTGAGGCTGGATTTGAACTCAGAGCTTTCTGATCTCAGGTCAGTGCTCTATCCACTGAACCACTTAACTGCCTCTAAAATGTCATCATAGCTATAAAAAAAAAAGCAACTGCATACTGAGAGGGAAAAAAGACAAGAAGACAGAGCAAGCAAGCCATTAATGTTATTAATAGTAATTGCTAGCACTCATACAGCACTTTATGGTTTGCATATGTTTTGCTTTACATATGTTAACTCATTTCATTCTCACAAACAACCCTGGTAGGTTTATAAATGGGGAGACTAAGGTATCAAGGACCAGTGACTTGCCTAAGGTCACACAGCTAGTAAGTGTTTGCAGCTAGGTCTGAAATCAGGAACAGGAGTCTTATTGCTTCCAAGTTCAGCATGATGTTTACTGTGATATCTAGCTGCCCTAGTGTTACTGCTTTGTTAAAGTATTAATATGTTTAAAGTTAAAATAAGCATGATCATATATTTGGGTTTAAAATTTAAATAGGTCTGACTATGACTGTATTTCGGTTTTTCTTTCCCTTATAGTTAAATCTTTGCTAAGTTAAGCCTTTAGTACTTCAGCATAAAAAATAGATAAGCCTAACCATCTACACAGGATAAACCAAATGGATGAATGATGCCTGTTGTCCAGACTATGACAAGGAATTGGATGAGTAGCCCATTGAGTTAATTCATAGATAGATAGATAGAGCTTGAACTCAGCAAAACCTAAGTTCAAATCCTCCTCTCAAATAATGTTGTGGGACCCTGAGTAAGTTACTTAATCTTTTTATGCCCTGGTTTCTACCTCAGTAAAAGAAGAAGAAGAAGAAGAAGAAGAAGAAGAAGAAGAAGAAGAAGAAGAAGAAGAAGAAGAAGAAGAAGAAGAAGAAGAAGAAGAAGAAGATCTATTTCACAGGACTCTTGTGAGAATCAAATGGGATAACATATACACAGTGTTTTGCAAACCTTGACGTTCCTAGTCATTGGGAGTGGTTCTTACTTTTATATCTTGGACAGACACAGTGTATAAACAATGAGCTGTATCTACAAGTCTCAGCTCAAATCCTACACACCTGTAAGATACTGTTCCACATTCCCCTCAATACTAGTGTCTTCCTTTGGAGATTACTTCCAATTTACCTTATTTCTTCATAACTCTTTGTATGCTGTCTCTCTCATTAGAATGTAAGCTCCTTGAGGGTTTGTTTTTGTTTTTTTCCTCTCTCTGCATACCCAGTGCTTAGCACAATGCCTGGCATATAGAGAATGCTTAATAACAAATGTTTATTGACTCAATTTGAGTTAATTTGACTTGGATCCAGAACTGAATTGGAGGAAGGGAATAGCCTTCATTGTATTAGAGAATTTTGGCTGTGCTTTCAACAATCCCAAGCAGCTCCTTGACACAACAGCCCTTTTTGAAAAGCTTATTTAGCCAGTTAAATTTATAACCAAAAAGCTA
Organism: Pseudochirops corinnae; assembly: GCA_028646515.1. Taxonomy (NCBI): domain Eukaryota; kingdom Metazoa; phylum Chordata; class Mammalia; order Diprotodontia; family Pseudocheiridae; genus Pseudochirops; species Pseudochirops corinnae. Next base: position 236,771,564 of record CM053586.1, on the reverse strand, counting down.
AAATGAAATGATCAAATATCACTTATAGAAGTATTCATCAAGAGTAGAAAGGACCCTAAGGATTCACAGGATCATAGCTTTAAAGTAGGAAAGGACCTTAGCAGTCAACCAGTTCAATATCCTCATTTCTCTCCCTAGAAACAGATCACCAGAGAATCTAAGTAACTTCTCCAAGGTCGCACAGCTAGTAAATATATAAGGACGGAGATGAACCCAGGTTTTCCTAACTCCACGTCTAGCACTTAATCCATCAAGGTACATTAAGGGTAGAAGACACTATACATGAACATCATATACATTTCTTTTCTCTGTCCTATCCTCCCTAACTTCAATTAGGACACTTTCAGCTCCCCATTCCACACCCTGGCTCACTACCAAACAGAGACAAATGGAATATAATAAGAACAGCTAACACTCTTTGGAGTTTGGAAAGTGCTTATTTATGAGGGAGATAGTATAGGTATTATTATTCCCATTTTGTGGATGAGGAAACTGAGGCTCAGAATGGTCAAAAAGTGATTTACCTAGCTAGAGAGTGTCAGAGGTCAGATTTGAAACCAGTTTTTCCAACTCCAAATCCATTGCTCTTTTTACTAAAAGTAAAAGAGAGTCCTTTGATAATGAAAGGGATAGGAAGCCAGAACCCTAAGTAATTGAAAAGCCAGAAATGATTCTGGAGAACCAATAATGAAACATGCCTCTCTCTTCTCTGCAAAGAGATGAGAGAATACTAAAACACAATGTCATACACATGGCCACTTGTCTTCACTGTATCAAGTATAAGGTCATAAATGTAGAGCAAGAAGGAATCTTGGGCAGCTAAGTGGAAGGTGAATAGAGTGCTGGGCCTAGAGTCAAGGAGACTCATCCCTGTGAGTTCAAATCTGGTCTTAGACATTTACTAACAGTGTGACCCTGGGCAAGTCACTTAACCCTGTTTGCCTCAATTTCTCATCTGCAGAATGAGTTGGAGAAGAAAATGGCAAACCACTCCAGTATCTTTTCCAAGGAAACTCCAAATGGAATCATGAAGAGTTGTACATGAATGAAATGACAAAAGTCTAAGAAGGCAGCTTAGAGGCTTAGAGATGAGGAACTCAGAAAAGTTAGATAACTTCCTGGTCACTAGTGTAAGTGCCTGAGACAAGATTCAAACATGTGTCTTCTTGTGTCTGGGTCCAAAGACCCATCCACTATGCCATGCTCTGCTTGACTTTTTTTCTTTGTATGGGAGAAGGTTTAGTTTCAGGCGAGGGGAACAAGTACTTCAAAAAATGACTGTGATATAAAAACAAAATGTATCATTTGACATTGACCTAGAGCTGTAAGGCATGTAAGCAAACCATCTTGTTCGATATCCTAATTTTTGAAGATAAAGAAACCATGGGAGCTAAGGGACTTGTCCAAGGCCACACAAGTCATAAGTGTCAGAGGTGGGACTGAAACCTATCTGCTGAACCCATGTTCTTTCTGCTGTACCATGTGGTCTCCTTAAAAAACAATAACAACAACTAATAAGAAACTAGGAAAGGTCAGAGGCCCCTTCCTTGCATGAAGGGAGAAGTAGGGGTTGTAATGTTTAGGGAATTTGAAAATCTTCTGTGTCCATTAATAGGCACATAGAGACCTGGCCCAGAGTTATTCAGGCTCTGGGCTATGGGGAGTTTCCAATTAAGTGCTGGGGCATGAGGATCCTCAGGCTTCTTGGCACTCAGTCAATCAGATGCTGAGTCTTTGTTATATGTTCTGGGGGGTGGTGTTTTGCTTTGGGGGTGTGCTCATGAGAAGGATCTTTTGATTTTCTGGTTGCGACTCTGAGTATATGTTCATGAGCCATATGTTCAGAGCCGCCATCCCCCCCAGTGCTTAGATGTCTGTGCTCCCTTGATCCAGTGATGCATGTAAAGTATACAACAATATTACTATATTCAGACAGTTGGAGCCCTATGTATTGGTCTTTGTGCTAATTTCTTTGTATTTTCTAAACTCATTTTCTTCTCTGTAATTAAAGTAGAATTGTTAACCCCCTTAAAGCTATCTTTCCTTTATAAAGCAGATCAAAAGAACCTGTGCTAGCAGGCCATCCTGGATGTGCTAGGATGCTTGCCATTACAAGGTTAGGGAAGGGAGTCCCAGAAAGAGTGAACAAAGATAAGCAAGGGTTTTGGAACAAAGATATAGACTATCTTGATCATTTGCCTTCAGCCTCAGGAGCCCTTGCTGCAAGTTGGCCTAGGATACCACTTTTCCTATGCCCTCCCTCTCATCTCCCATACCCCCCTCACAAAAAAGCCATTTGCTTTGTGACCTTTAGGGTGATATCAGGATGGATATTATCAGTAGCAACCAGTGTGTGGTAAGTCTTTTCTAGGATGTCCCCAGTGGTGTGATCGTGATCACATACCCGCGGATGTGGGGGGGGGGAGGGGGGCAGGGAGGAGGTAGTTGGAGGTGTCTCTTTAAGATTAGCTGGAAACTAAGGGAATGTCCACCAGTTGGGGATGACTGAACAAGTCACTGATACATGAATGGAATGGAATGCTGTTGTGCTGTAAGAAAGGTGAAAGGTGTGGTTTCAGAGAAACCTGGAAAGACTTGTATGAACTGATACAGACCGAAGTGAGCAGAATCAGGAAAACAATTTATACAAAAACAATAATATTGTAAAGACAAACAATTCTGAAAGAACTGAGCATTCTGATCATTGTAATAACCAACCATTATTCCAGAGGACTCGTGATGAAGAATACCACCCACCTCCAGACAGAGAAGTTAAGGATTAAACATGCAGCAAGAAACACATTTTTTGACATGTACAATGTGGGAATTTGTTTTGCTAGACTATGCATACTTGTTATAAGAGGTTTTTCCCCCTTTTCTTTTCTCCTTAATTCAGTATGCATAGAAGAGGGAGGGGGAGATAGAGAGGAGAAAGACAGCAAGGTGATGGAGACTGACTTGCCCTCTGGGTTAGGTAGACAAGGGTTTAAGTCCTGCCCCTGTTACATACAGGCTTTGTGAATCTGAGCAAGTGATTGAACCTCTCGTTGCCCTCCCCCACCCCCTGATAACAGTCTAAGACTATAAGGTTCAGAGAAAATGCCCACTTGCCTTGAGTGAAAAAAGGAGTTCCTCACCTCCTTCCCTAGAGCACAGATGGAATCACAAGCATGGTCCAAAAATTTTAAAAAGATTAGCTGGAGCCAACTGAGCTGAATCAAGCAAACCAGAAAGTGAGTAGGTCAGTCATCTGATAAACATTTATTAAGTATCTTCTAGGCACCTATAATATTGTAAAGATAAACAACTTTGAAAAAATTAAGAATTCTGATCATTGCAATGACCAACCGTTATTCCGGAGGACTCATAACGAAGAATGCCACCCACCTCCAGACAGAGAAGTCATGAATTAAATATGTAGAAAGAGGGACACATTTTGGATGGTTGACAATGTAAGCACTTACTAGGTGCCAAGCATTAAATTGTGCTAAGTGCTGGGTAGGTGGAACCAAGGCCTGTGTAGAATAGCCCTGAAAGAAAGAAAGAATTCAGTAACAGTTTCAGAAAGGAGGAGGTATATATATGTAGGGAGGCTACAAAGTATAGCAGAAAATGCCAAACTTGGAGCCACAAGAGATTTCAGTTCACTTATCAGCTATGGCTCTTGCTACCTCTGGGATGCTGAATAAGTCATTCAACCTCTTGGAGCCTAAGTTTCTTCACCTGTAAAATGGCAATAATAATACTTGTACTACTTGCCTATTGGAAAAGTATTGTGAAAATCTTTGAGCTTTAAATGTGACTTTTGATGATCTATGCAGCCATACTTCAGAATAAAGCTGGTGAATTACCTTAGTCTTAGCCTTACCTGGTCCTGGACAGGATTTTGCATGAGTGAAAAGCAAGCCTTGGAGAGATGACCCAGCTGGGAGCCAGAAGACTTTGGTTCTAACCCTAGCTTTCTCACTTACTGCTGTCTAGGTGACTGAGCAAACTGAAGCTTGCCGTAAAATCAAAGCCACAATGTGGTGTAGTAGACGAAATGCTAGGGCTTGCAATCAGCAAATCAGAGGTCAGACCTCAGTCCTGCCACATATTATTTGTGTGGCCTTGACATTCACGTCTCCGTCCTTCAGGTACTCTCACATAAAATGAGGGAATTGGTCTGGATGACCTTCAAGCTCCCTTTAGTCTTTGAATCCACAACCCTATGATTCTTTAACTTTGGTGACCTCTATGGTCCCTCCCAGCTTCTAGCTTAGGAAATTTCCCTCTAGTCAAATTAGAATGGCCAGTTATAGAGCAGATTGTGTGTAAATTAATGCTATTTCTGCTTTGGGGCAAATTAATAAATTTAAGCCCTGCCACTTGAAAATATATAAATGACTCTGAATTAAATTATAGTTGGTTTGAGATTATAGAAGAACAGAGGGATTAATACCCAGAGTTTGGCAGAAAGGCAATGGAAAAAGAGATGAACTAAGGTGTCTCAGGGACCTGGGTTTGAATCATACCTCAGACACTTACAAGCTGTGAGCATTTTAGTCTCCTTATCTGAAAAATGGGAATAATATTACCTATATAGTACCTATCACAGAATTACTAGAAAGGTCATTCAATTAATAAGCATTTACTGGGATCAAATGAGATAATTTGGTTAAAGTGATCCACACACCTTAAAACATTGTATACATCTCCATGACTATTTGGGGGAGCATTTTGGTAGTTGCAGCACCTCTTCTAGAGTATAGGGAAAGTGGTCACTTGCTAATACAGATGGCTTCCTGCCAGAAAATGTGATCAGATGATCAGGGAACTTGGGCCGAGGTCATTTGAGGTGAGCTAGAATGAGATCTGGTGGGACATGATATGTACCCCTCACACCATCTGTTCCCCAAACCTTAAGGCTGCCCCACTCACACTTGATGCTTAAATTCCTTTCCCTCCGCACCTGCAAGAGATGAAACTTGCTCTCTCAATTCAATTGCCTAGAGTGGATCTGAATATGGTGAGTATCTAAGCTCCCTTCCATGCTGGTGGAGGCTGGGAACAGGACCCTGGAATGATAGATTTAGAGCTAAGAGGGACATTAGAGGTCATCTGGTCGAACTCTCTTTACAGATGAAGAAACTAAGGCACATAAAGGTTAAGTGACCCACCCAGGGTCATACAACTGAGGCATAATTTGAATATCTGAGGCAGGATTTGAGGCCAGGTCTTCTTGATGCCAAGTCCAGTGCCCTTTCCATTGCATAACATTGTCTCTGGAATATAGGAGCCCCCTATCTGTGCCACTTACTCCCCTTCCCCCAAGGGACACAGTCTCTCAGGGGAAAATGCAAAACTCGTCTGGTTCTTAACTCTGGCCCTTTCCAAATGGTCAACTTCAATCAGTCAGTCAAAAAGCATTTTCAAGGAAGACAAAAACAGTCTCTGCCCTCAAGGAACTCACATGCTAAAAGAGTCAGTGTATGAATAACTAGGTTCATATAAAAATAGCTAATAACTAGCACTTTAAGGTTTGCAAAGAGTTTTCTTTAATTATATCACAGCAATCCTAGAAAGCAGGTGCTCCTATTAGCCCCATTTTACAAATGAGGAAACTGGAAACTGAGGCAGAAAGAGTGACTTTGCTCAGGGTCATACAGCTAATGAGGGTCTGAAGCAGGATTTGAATTCAGATCTTCCTGACTTCCAAATCTAGCGTTCTACTGTCTGCAGTAGCTGCCTCTTACATATAAGATACATACAGAATAAACAGATACAGTAATTTCCACAGCAGAATGCACTACCAGCATCACCGTCCCTGATCTAGGGTGACTAAAGTTAGGAAGGTGACCTGAGCTCTTAGCTACCTAGTGATCTGTCCTGCTGAGAGGGGGCCTGGGAACTTTGGGAATGTCCCAATCTATTCTCACTTTACAGATAAGGAAACTGGGTATAGACATTGGACTCCAGACATTTAGAAAGCCTGGGTGAATGTTAATGGAATTGCGCTAGGGGTAGGGGAGTCTCAGCTATTCAGTCTTACCACTGTAAACCTCGCCTTCATTCAGTGTGTATCATCAGAGTATATAATGGAATGGGACACATTTTTAGAAATGACATTGTGGGAATTTGTTTTGATTCATTATGCATATTTGTTATAAAAGTTTTCCTTTTCTATTTTTTTCAGTGTGAGGGAAGGGAAAGAAAATAGATTTTTATTAACTGAAAATATAAAATTTAAATAAAAAACATGTATCTATCAATAAACTTTCATTTGCAGGGAACTTTGTTAAACACTGAGGGGAAAATGATAATTGTAATTAATGAGACTTTTCTCAGTATGAAGATAGCTGAGGGGATTAAATATATATATATGTATATATACATATATATCTATAGGGGGGTGTATATGTGTATAAATATATACGTGAGTGTGTGTACATGTATACATAGACAGAGGGCATAGAATGAGTTAAATATGAAGGGATGATATCTAAAAAAATAAAATTAAGAGGTGAGAGAGGAATATATTGGGAGGAGAAAGGGAGAGATAGAATAGAGTAAATTATCTCATATAAAAGAGGCAAGAGAAAATTGTCACAATGGAGGCGAAGAGCAGGAAGGTAAAATGGAATGGGTCAACCTTACTCTCATTGAATTGGGTATCTTGCCCTACAGGAAAGTAGGGAGGAAGAGGATGAGAGGGGGGATAATAGAAAGGAGAGCAGATTAGGGGATAGGGTAGTTAGAAGCAAACACTTTTGAAAAGCGACAGGGTTAAGGTAGAGGGTGGAGCGATTGGAGGGTGGAATAGGATGGAGGGAAGCGTAGTTGGTCTTTCACAATGTGGCTACTATGGAGATGTTTGGCATGGCTACACATGTGCAACCTGTGTTGGGTTGCTTGTCTCCCCAGTGGGGGGAGTCTGGAGATCAAAGTTTTGAAGACAAATGTTAAAGAAAAATAAAAATAAAAGTTGTTTTTTGCATGCAACTGGAAGATGGGATGTGCAGGCACTGGGGTATGGAGGGAGCAATTTGGGGAAGGGGTGTTCAGTGTGCTCACTGTCTTGGGGCCCTGAGGGGTAGGGAGAGAAGGGGAGGGAATTTGTGGCTCGAGGTCTTATGGAGATGAATGTTGATAGCTAAAAATAAATGAATAAATTGTGGGAAAAACACTGAGGCGAGATGGTGGGAAGAACCAATCACAGAAACATCGAGTTGGAATAGATGTTGGAATTTTTATTGTTTAACTTTCTAATCAGGGAAGGAATCCCTCCAACAGCATCCCTAAGACAAGACCATTTAGTCACTCCTCAAAAACCTTCAGTGACAGAGAACTTAGGCAGTCAGTTGTATCTGTTGCACAGCTCCAATTGCTAGACCCTTCCTCCTGTTGAGACAAGATCTGTCTCCCTGAAACTTCTGCCCCTTGGTCCTAGTTCTTCTCTGTGGAGTCATAGTGAATGACCTCAGGCTAGTTACCGACACTCCCTGGGCCTCAGTTTCCTCAACTATAAAATAAAGGAGTTGGACTAGTTTGCCTTTTTGTCTCTGAATTTATGGTCCCCTGATACTAATCATTCAAGTATTTAAAGATGAGGGTTATAGTCCCTGTAAATCTCTTCTCCTCTAGATTCTCCATCCACTCTTCATATGACATCATTTCTAGACCCCTTCACCCTAGGATCATAGATTGGAATTGCAAGGGATTTAAGAGATCATCTAGACCAGTGGCCTTTAACCTTCTTTTGTTCATGTCATGTTCCCCTTTGGCAGTCTGGTGAAGCTTATGAACCCCTTCTTAGAATAATGTTTGCTGCCTACATTCATAATGGAAGGACATGCTAGATTTTAGTTAGAGGTAAACATAAATAAAGATGTAACTTTTCCCATTCAAGTAAATAGACTTCTTAAAATTTATCCATGAATCTCTGGACCCTAGGTTGAGAAACCCTGATGTAGATCAACTCCCTGCTCTCCTTTTACAGATGAGGAAACTGAGATTCTAGGAAGAAAAGTGACTTGCTCCAAGGTCTAGCAGGCAATAAGTATCAGTTAGGGCTTGAACTGAGATTCTTTTATTCTAAACCAGTGCCCTTTTCTCTACACTAAAAAGCCATCTTGGTCCTCCTCTTCTGTGTCACAGTTGGATAGAGTCCCTGAGCCACTAACATGGTATTCCAGATGGGGAATGAAGACTGAAGTTAGATGATTGCTTCTTATGATCTGACCACCATATTTATTTCTTTTTCAAAGTAAATTTTTATTAATAAATTTTGTTATTACATCATCTGCATCTTCCCCAGCATCCTTTACCCTCCCCATTTCCAGAGAGTCATCACATGTAACAAAGAAGTTTTTTAAAAGGAGGAAGAAAAAAAAATTAGCAAAAATTTCAATACACAAAATTCTGAGAATGTATGCACTGTTCTGCAAAAGAGTGAGGACAGGTATATTCTCTTAACTGTTCTTTAGGACCATGGGTGATCATTGTAATTGTGCAACATTCATCTTTTATTGTTTTGTAGTTCTTTCTATTCATACTGTTGCAGTTATTGTACATACTGTATTCTTGGCTCTGCTTACTTCAGTCCATATCAGTTCTTGTAAATCTTTCCATGGTTCTTTTCATTCATTATATTACTGTTTTTTTTTCTTTTTTTTTTAAATTTTTTTATTTTTTAAAATTGATTTGTTTATTTACTTTTGGTTTATAAGATTCAATTCCACAATCCCTTGAGTTTCAAATTTTCTCCCCTCCTTTTCCCCCTTCCCCACCCATGGTGCCATGCAATCAAGTATAGGATCTGCAAATACTTTCACACTGGACATTAGTCTGGTTGTAAAGAAGGGTTGTAACCAATGGAGTGAACAATGGCAAAGAGGAAACAAAGCCAAATGTGGAAAAGAACGATAGAATGTAGATTGCTTCAGTCTCCATTTAAACTCTGTTCTTTCTAGATCTTTCTTTGAATGTAGACATCTCCTTCCATCCTGAGACTTGTCTTATAACTGTGTGTTGCTAAGAAGAGTCCAGTTTATCTACTTGGTACTGGCTGAGGAATAGAGTAGTGGATCAATGGAATAGATTGGGTACAAAAGACTCAGCAGTCAAAGATTATCATAATATACTGTTTGATAAACCCAAAGACCCCAGCTTTTGGGATAAGAACTCACTATTTGACAAAAACTGCTGGGAAAATTGGAACATAGTATGGCATAAACTGGGCATAGACCATCATCTAACGCCGTACACCAAAATCAAGTCTAAATGGGTGCACAATATAGGTATAAAGGCTGATACTGTAAGTAATCTGGGGAAGCAAGGAATAGTTTACCTGTCAGATTTATGGAGTAGGGAAGACTTTATGACCAAAGAAGAATTAGAGAGCATTATGAAATGCAAAATGGATAATCTTGACTACATTAAATTGAAAAGTTTCTGTACAAACAAAGCCAATGTAACCAAGATTAAGAGGAAAGTGAGAAATTGGGAATTTTCACAACCAGTGTCTCTGATAAAGGCCTCATTTCTAAAATATACAGGGAATTAAGTCAAATCTATAAGTATACAAGTCATTCCCCAATTGATAAATGGTCATATTACTGTTTCTTACAACACCATAATATTCCATTACATCTGTGTACAACAATTTTCTTAGCCATCTCCCAATTGATGGACATCTACTTGATTTCCAGCTCTTTACTAGCACAAAAAGGGCTCCTATAAATACTTTGGTGATATGGGAAGTTTCTTCTTATCAATGATCTTCTTGGAGTATACACCCAGTAGTGGGATCTCTGAGTCAAAGTGTATTTCTAATTGCTTTCCAAAATGGTTGAACTGATTCACAGCTTCACCACTATTTACTAGTATGCCTATCTTCCCACAACCCCTCCACCATTGCCTATTCCATCTTTATCACCTTTGCCAATTTGCTGGCTGTGAGATGAAACCTCAGGATTATTTTTATTTTCATTTCTATTATTATTAGTGATTTGGAAGATTTTTATATGTGGTTATTAATAATTTGTAATTCTTTTGAGAAATGTTCACATCTTTTTTACCACTTGTATATACATATATATCCCAAAGCCATTATAATAATTACATACATATTTATTCAAGAGGAAGTATATACTTACCTATATGTGTATATGGGGAAGAGAGAGAGAGTCTCTTATGTCTAAGATACAAAACCCTGAAACAAAGAATAAGGGAGGGGGGCCGAGGGGAGAAAGAGCAAGCAGTTCAGCAAAGTCAAACAACAAACATACCACGTCTGAGAGCATATGCCCTGTTCCACACTTATAGTCCCCCACCTTTGCAAAGAATGGAAGGACGTGCATTTTCTCAGCCCTCCTCTGGGGCTTGGTCCTTATAATCACTCAGTTTCCTGACGTTTTGTTGTGTTGTTTGGAAAGCGATTTTTAAATACCTTCTCTTCTGGGGATAGGATTTGGCTTTTAAGAACTGGAGACCAGCGCACTGGAAAGCTATGGGATGCTAGGATGGCAGAGACCCGTGGTACTTGGCACAAAAGGATAACCAGTCTCACTCCCTTCTCCCTACCCCCAGGAGGTACCAGGGAGTCTTTGGGTGCCAGGTAGCCGTGGCTCAGGGAGAACAGGCATCGAGGCAGCAGGGACAACCCCCCTCTCCCGGTTCCCACCTCAGACCACCCCCTGGGAGGCCCCTATCCTACCCGCCCCCCTGCCTGATTGCCGATAAGAGGTTGGCAGAGGCATCGCCCGATGGCGCATCGCTGTGTCTACTCATTGTCGGCATTAACCTTCCCCACGGCTCCTTGTTCTCTGTAATGTTACACTTGTCTTCCCGCAACACATGGATACCCCAGCCAATTTTGTCATGCAAATGAATTCGGCTCCATTGTAAATCGAGCCGAGGGGGCGGTAGTTTATCTCGAGCCTGCTGGCACCGCCCGTCATCCTTCTCCACCTTCTCCTCTTCCCCCAGGGTGGTGGTGGCCGGGTGAGGGGGGTGGGGAGTGGGGCCCACCATGGGCAGTCCCCAGGGGGACTTGGCTTGGGAAGGTGGTGTAGTTAGGGGAGACAGGGGGAAAGGGCGACGCGACCTCACACGCGCCTGAATTTTTGGCCCAGGTCCTCAGCCGTCAGACATGCCTCTTAGCTCGGCGAGAAAATTGCCGCCGCCACCTACAAAGCTCTCACCTACCCCACCCTCCCCCCCACAATCATCAATAGAACTGGACTCTGTTTTAAGGAAACCAAATATGAAAATGCATTCCTTCATTGATTTACTCATTCAATCATAAATTCATTCATTCCTTAAAAAAAAAAAACAAACCAGACTCTTTTTGAGCACCTGCTTTGCACCAGGCACTGAGAAAAAACCAGAGCTTCTTCACTTTGCACAATGATTCCTGGCAGGGTATCTTCTGTGAGCCCATGCCCCATCTCCCACTCCAAAAATACTTTGAAAAATATGATCTGCTTTCCGTAGATTGAATTGTCACCAAACTTTCTAGAAATATTTCTTCTATTGCTGAAGGTAAGGGCAGGCCCCTCCTTTAGTCCTTTAGTCCTGGGGCACACACCAAACACTTCCTCAATAATCTTCTTCCCATATGTACAAAAATATCTATATCAGCTCCCCATCTATTGGAGAATGGCTGGACAAATTACAAGAAAGCACAATCCTCTTGTTTGGTTGTGCTATACACACATAAATGCCTATTCTGTTTGGGGTTTGACAAATTGAGAATAAAAATAAAAAGTCCTTCCCTTGGTTTTTCAAGATTTAGCTCTAATGCCTCTTCCTCCGGGAAGCCTGTCATGATTCCCTCCTCCCTCCTTCCCAGCTGCTAGTGCCTATCATTTAGAATATAAGTTCCTTGAGCACAGGTATGATTTCACTTTTGATTTTGTATCTCTAGGGCTTAACACAGTGCTTGGCACAAAGTAAGCTTACTAAATTCCAGTGGACTGAGTAATGATGACTTATATTGACTTATATAAGGGAGATTAGTTCCTGAATGCCTAGGGATGACTTTCCACCTACCCCTACTCCCAGCAGAAAGAGAAGGTGCATGACTTTGCAAAGCCTAAGGAACCCAGGCCTTGGCCTATGCCTGACTTTTCCAACCCTATTATTAAAATAAGGCTTCCATTGTCAAAGGATGAGCTGGCCAAGATAGTCCCACTAAGTGCCAAGTACCATGAAATGAAGAGCCTATCAGTGAGGCAGTCAAGGGATCAAGTCCAGAGAGATCAGCTAAGACAAGAAAGAAAGAACCATGCTAAGGTCTCTAGGCCAGATGGCTGGGTCCAGAGACAAGTCAGCAGCATCACTACTAGTGGGATAGGCTGAATTCTGATGCTAGCCTCTGGACTCTGGGCTCTCTGGCCTACTTAACAGTACCTGTTTGGTGTGTCTGGGTGTCATGGCTCGAGGCCCATGAATATTGATTATAGCTAAAAGAAAGTCAGAGGCCAGATAGCAGGTGAATGATGTCCCTGATTGAGCTAGAGGGAGAAATGCTGATATCTCTGGAAAGAAGGAGAGTAGTATGGTGGAAAAGGAAAGGCAAGAAAAAATGATTGAGCCCTTCCTATGTTCTGGCACTGGGGATACAAAAACAAGGAAAAAACCACCAAAACAGCCCCTGCCTTTAGGAGCTTATTCTAATTGGGGAAGATAATACACAAAAAGAAGCTTTACGAGGGGGGGTGGCAGTGTTACCCACTGGGAGCATGGGGTTGAAGTTCAGAGAGTCAGAAGAATAGCTGGGAGGAGAGTGAATATAGATCCCTTTCCAAACAAGGATGGGAGGCGACGGGGAAACCCACTGTAGAGAAGGAGGTTGGCATTGTGGAGGCATGTTCCAGGGTAGGAAGGTCAAAGGTTCAGATAACTCTTCCAGGGAGAGGAGGCCCTAGACACTGAGGGAGGTTCCAGGATGAGACTGCAGCTGAGGTGTGGTGATGAATTTCAGAAAATCAGAAGAGGAGCTAGGAAGAGAATGAAGGTTGGCTAGCCTGGACCCCTCCCCAAAATGGAGCCTCCAGGAGGAATTCACCAATAGGATGAGTGGATAAACACGGTGGAAGGATGTTTCAGGGTTAGAAGTATACTACATGCAGGAATTGCTGGGTCTTTCACAAGCTGAAAAACACTGACCTATAAGGGGTCTGCCCACATCAGTTGGTTCCTAAAAGTAGCTATCACCTGATGAGAGTCAAGGTACACATGGCTATAGTCAGGAAAAAACCCAGGTCAGGATCTGGGAATCTGATCCTGGCCAAAGTTAAGGGAAAACCCAACTTTATCACCTACTAGCTGATCACTAGTGTTTTCTCATCTACAAAATGTGAAAAATACTTGCACCACCTGCCTCATGGGCTTGTTTTGAAGGAAATGCTTTGTAAATCTTAAAGCACTACAAAAATGTAAAGCTTTTGAGACTAAATTAAGAATTAGGAAGGTAAATATGCTGCTAAAAAAAATACATGATATATTCCAAAGCCAAAGAAGATTTCTTGATTGTCAGATATTTTGAACAGTCAAGCCACTCTTTCCCTTCACTGTTGTTACAGGTAGTCTAGAGTTTATTTATTGTAAAAGGAAACACTCTCAAGCTCTTTCCATGGAAATGAGTGGGGAAGGGCTCTGTTCCCAAGGCTGCCTGTCCTAACACCAGGACTTTGGGATGGGCTGCTCAGAGAGAAAAAACTCTCCCCCTCCCCACCCCAAAAGCAAAAAGTTTGATTTATACTGCAAACATCTGAACACATGTAAAAGAGACCTTGACCACTTACAAGAGGCTACCCTCCCTTTTAGAGTTCTATACAGTCCCCATGATTCATTGGCTTTGGGTTTTTAAATGTTTTTCTTTTTTTTAATTAAATTAAATCTTATTTTTTGCATTATCAACCATTTGGTTTTTTGGCTTCCCATCTCATTAGCCTCTGTTAGAAAAAACAAACGAAATGCTTAATAAGCCTAGTCAAAACAAATTTCTATATTGACCGCATTTCATTCTGATTAGTCCATGACCTGTGTAGGAACACTGGGCTTTTCAACCCTCTACTGAGGAAGCTGGGACAAAGGTAGTGGGTGCAAGGGAAAGGAGTCAAGAGACCTTGTTTTTAGTTCTCACCTTATCTGTGTGATGTTGTTCAGCTCACCTTGGTGGTCTTTGCCTCTATTTGCCCATCTGTCAAATGGGTTTAATCTCACCTGGCCTCTACCTCCCAGAGTAGATGAGAAAATCCACCCTGAGCATAGATTATAACAGCATAGATTGAGATCTGGAAGGCTTACATGTCATCCAGTCTAATCATGTCACTTTACAAAGAAGGAAACCAAGGGAGAATGACTTGCCCAAGGTCCCACACGATGGATTTAAATCTACATGATAATAGAGCTCTGGAGTCATATGAGTGGAACTGAACTCTTTGCATTCTGGTCTCACAATTTTACTCAGGGTGTTTGCTTGATTGTGCCCGCCACCTGGACTGCCCTCCTTCCTCATCTTATTGGATGTCTAGCCTTCCTTCCAAGGCCAGCTCAAAAGTCACCCCCTCCAAGAAGTCCTTCCCTGACCTACTGAGTGGTGATAACCTTACCCCTCATCCCCCACACTGCTTTGTGATGTTGGAGAGCAGTGTGCTGCTTGCTCCTCATTTCCTCAACTTGTCCTCTGCTATCCTACCCTCCTAACCTTTGTTCACATGGTATCCTCCTCCTAAAATCTCCCATCTTCTTCCTCTGTAAAAATCCCACCAGTTAAATACTATCAGCTCCTTGAATTATTTGCTCATCCTCCTTCCTCTCCCCCATCTAGGGCTACTCTCAGAGCACCTTGTCTCTCTCTTATGAACCTTGTAACAACCTGTATTGTCCCATAACTATTGGTACTCATGTCAAAGTGCTTTAAAAGCAATGGGATGTAGAGGAAATCAATTTGTCAACAAAATGGTAAAAATAAAAAACAACCCCCCCCAAAAAAAACCCAGGCTCCAAGAATTGTACAATGGAAGAGCACAAGATTTTAATCCCTACTCTGCCACTTAATACCTGTGTGACCTTGGGCTAGTTCCTTGCCCTGTCTGGGCTTCAGTTGCCTCTCTATAAAATGAAAGGGTACTTCATGGTACAATGGAAAGAGTTCGGGGCTTGGAGTTACAGGATTCTCTAACTCTCTAACTGGGTTCAAATTCTAGCTCTCCTACTTGTGAGCTGTATGACCACAGGCAATTCACTTAACCTCCCTGGGCCTCAGTTTCTTCATCTGTAAAATGACTATATAATCTCTAAATTCCCTTCCAGCTCTAGATCCAGGATATCATGATCCCTCCCCTGACCCATACTGGCCAAATTCCTAGAGTCCAGAAAAGAGAAAACAAAACACTGACTCCCTGTAGTGCTCCAGCTGTGTATATACTGATAGAGGCACACAGAGAGATAAGTCATTTATCAAACACTTAGTAAGCATCTTCTCTGAAGACTTCATTGTGCCAAACATGTGATCTGCTCTCAAGGAGTTTTCAGTCTAGTAGGGGGATAAGGCACAAACACAGATAACTAACTCTAATGCACACTGTTACCCAACAAATGCATTACAACATCTCAAAGCAACGTGAGTGATGAGGGGGCAGGTTGTTACCTGTTAGGGGATCACCAAAGGACTTCTTGGAGGGGGTGACTTTTGAGCTGGGCTTGGAAGGATGGCTAAGGCATTTAATAAGATAAGGAAAAAGGCATTCCAGGTAGAGAAAGCAGCCAATCCATCAACAACTTGAGCAAAGTGGCGTTGTTCAATTGTTTCAGTGGGGTCCAAACTGCTCATTTGGGGTTTTCTTGGCAAAGATACTGGAGTTGGTTTGCTATTTCCTTCTCCAAATCATTTTACAATGAGGAAACTGAGGCAAACGGGTTAAGTGACTTGCTCAGGGTCATACAGTTATTAAGTATCTGAGGCCAGATTTGAACTAATGAAGAAGAGTCTTCCTGATTCCAAGCCCAGCTGAACAAAGTAGTGAGGCCAGAATACAAATCATTCAGAAGAAATAGTGTTCAGGGTGTGTGCTTGGGGGAGGGGGGGGGGTGGATTTTAAATGTTATTCCCAGGCTATGATTCAGTTGAACAGAATTACAGATTCCAAGTGCTGAGAAGTCCTTGGAGATCATTCACCCCAATTCTCCTTTTTACAGATGAACATACTGAACCACCAGAGGGAAAATGACTTGCCCAAAGTCACACAGCAAGTTAGTGATAGGGTTGGGACTAAGACTCAGTTCTGTGTTCTTTCCATTTTAACCAATCGATACCTGGCTCCGAGATTTTGTATGCATACACACACACACAATCCATATACATGTGTGTTCCCCTGTGTGAACACACACATATGTTATATAAATTATACATGTGCATGCATGATGCCTATAAAGATGTACCAATAATGTACATGCATGTGTGATACAAACATGTGTATACATTTTGAATAGACATGTATGTTATATCTCCATCAAAGATCATCAATTATTAGAGCTGGACTTTTATGGGTTAACAAGTTTTACTAATTTTACAGATGAGAATAGATGAGCCTGTTGATATCTGGCTGAGACCAGCAAGTGTCTGCAATTACTATGTGCCAGGAGCCATGTTAAGAGCAGAGAAAACAAAAAAAGTTCTCTGTGAGACCCACACTGAAAAACCTTGTAAAAAGACAGGCATCTCTCTGTTCTCTGTCATCAGGCATAATAGACAAGCACTGACCTGGGAACCGGGGGGCCTGGGTTCTTCTAGCCTTGGCCTCGCCACTAATTCCCTATGTGACTACAAACAAATCAGCTCCCTTCCATGAGTCTCAGTTTCCTGGTTCCTAAAATGAAGAGAGTGGGAACAGGTGATTTCAAAGGCCCCTTTGCCTTTCCACATCAGTTTTAAATTCAATAAACATGGCCCATGCCCCTACTTCCCGGTCGAGTAGATGCAAATCCTTGCTGGGCCATTTCAAAGGTACCCCTGGCCTCAGCCAGTCTCTCCCGACCACCCCCACCCCCATCTTCCCTTCTGTATACACATGCACACACAATGCACCTCTCCACTGTGGATCTCTCCCCACTGATAAATGTGCTCGTTGGGGGTAATCAATAGGGACCCAGGTCCAGTCACCGGGGACTGAGCATCTCCTGGCCATTTATCGTGGGGGGCGTCAGAGTAAATGGGTCCTGGGGCTTGGGGCAGAGCCGGCCTTAAGTTCCACGGAATAATGACGGCGGCCTGAGTTTTTCCTGCTGTAATTTATGCCCTGCGCTCCCGCTCCAGTCACTCAATACCAGTGAGTCTGCAGAGGTAGAGATAGTCCTTAATGAGAAGAGGTCTCGCCTTTATCTCTTTTATATTTCAACCATTATCTCCCCCCAGTCTATAGCCACGCGGTTACCTCTGACAATAATGCTCAGAGGCAACAAATGCTGATGAGTTTTCTATGCAGTCCTCACAATAAGTCTATCAAAACAACCTCGAAAAATTATGAACCCCGTGACAGACAAATACAACCGGCTTCGGCGTGAATTTAGAGCCCCCCGACGCTCGGCTCCTTTTAATTCTTCAGGCTGCCCTTATCTCTGCTGTTCCTCTTCTGGCGAGAAGATAACAGTAATTCTTCTCTATGCTAGGGTGTGTGTGTTTTTTTTCACCCACTGAGTGAGATGTTTTCCGTGTCTTTCTGCTTGCTAAAGATAAAGGGTTAAAGACCAACTTGTGTTGGGTGCTTTGTCTGCTTGGGGGGGGGGAGGAGGAAGGGGAGAAGAAAGGGGGGTGGTGGGGAAGAGAGGGGAAAAAAAAGTAATCAGCATTCAAGAGATTGCTATCGGAGGAACAGCGCAGAGAACAGTAATTTTGCCGGCTTCGGCGAGGGCTCTCTCCACCCTCCCCCCCCCCTTTTTTATGAATGCGCATAATGCCTAGAGTGTTGGGGCCAGATAAAAGAATTAGCGGCGGCACAGGGGGACCGAGGCACTGAGTACAGGGGAGAATTAGAATGTCTATCTTTGTCTCTCCCAGCTCATCCAGCCAGCCGGGGCTCCAGGCTCGTAAACAATTTAATCTTTTTGCTACAGTTAAAATACAAAGACAGCAAGCCTCCTTCTTCCAAATGGAAAAGGGAGGAGGAGGAGGATGGGGGGGGGGGGGCGGTAAGAGAGGGAGGAGGCGGAAAAGGGCTGACACCACAAACTTTTCCCAGGTTAACCCCTTGGCTCGGAGCTGAAATCTTCACACACACACTCTCTGTGCCCCTGCTCCGCCTGTCCTCCTTCCTTCCCTTGTTCCCTAGGCACCGTATCCAAATCCTTTCACTAGGATGTATTAATCCATTTTCCTTTCTTCTGCCCTGCCTACCTTTGCTCGAGTCACCCCACCCCCTCCCAGGATTGCAGGTGTTGGCAGCTCACCCCTTTCCCTCTTCTGCCCTGTGCCTCACTCTAGAAGAGGGCCCCCTCGGAGCAACCAACCCGTCTCCATTCCTTCTCTTCACTGACCTACATTTACTATATAGCTGGAGAGAGAAAAGTTGCCCCTGAGCGGTCCTGTTTCTTTGGGTCCTACAATTATCACAAGGAGCCAGAGCTGAAGAGCAATCCAAAATCTAGAAGGAGGGGTGAGCAGCAAGGGGCTGCTTAGGAGAGAGACAAACCCAAAGATGGAATCACAGAATGAGTGCTTTGGAGTCATTCCACTGGTATACACACCACAGATCTCTGCTTAGACCATAAACTCCTTGAGGGCAGGAAGTCACTTTTCTTTCCTCTTTGTTTTCTCCATTGTGCCAAATATGGAAATCTGTAGAGTGGGGACCCACTCTGATCTGTTGACAAACTACAGAGACCCAATAACAGAGATTCAGAAACAGACACAAAGAACCATCACCTCCTATATACAAGTGACCCTTGGCCTAGTTCGAAAATTCTGGGTTTATTTACACCTGGTTCAGTTATGGGAACTTCTAACCCTACACATCACTTTCTTTGGCTCATGCCCCTACCTAGGGTTTCCCTTGAAAATATCTTCCCTGAGAGTATTAGAAAATACTTTGTCTAAATCTTTAGAGAAAAGGTGAAATGTTTCTTAGCTCCCATGCAAGCAGAAAGACTAACAATACACAATCACAGACCAGAAAATACAAAGGACTCACACTCAAGGCCCAAAACAGTTCAAACAACTCTCCTTCCCTCTCAGGTGGGCCTCCACCTTCTCCAGAGGTGTGCCCTAGAATTGAGCCACCTCCATAATGGGAAACTACTTGGGGTTCCCCTTTGGTAAATCCCAGACTTATAGCACTACCCTGTGGCTAAGGACCCTTCTAAAGGGAGAAAGCACTGCACAGTCTGAATAATACATAGTTTTAGTGAAAGTTAAAGTCTGGTTTTCCTTGTCCCCATCACTGCTCTGTTCTTAGCTGATCTTCAGATGTGATCTTTACTGAGTCTTAAAACTTCTTCTTGTCTAGGAACCCCTCTCTCCAGGAGGTCTAGCCCAGAAAACCTCCCCTCTATGCCCAGGAGGCTTAGTCTGAGCTACTCAACCACTTCTGTAGCCAATGCCAGTTCTGGGGCTCCCAGCTCCCTTCTCTCCAAGAGGTCATGTGATTTCCTGGAAGGGCCATCTAGATGCACAGGCATTTGCCTCCAGTGAGCTGAGCCTGAATTTCTCCTATCTGTATCTCTCTGCTCTCTGTCTGCTCTCTCTGTTTAAAGGCCAAATCCAAGGGTGTGTCTCAGGTGTAGGACTAACCATGACTCAATCAATCATTCTCAAATGCCAGGACTCAATCAATCATCCTTAATGTGCTGTCAATGGGCCAATGAGTACCCAGGGCAAGGGTACTCATTCACACCCCATTAAGGAGACATTGTCAATGCCAGAACAAAGTCTCAAATGCTTGTCAATGGGGATGTTTATAACTGGTGTAAGGAGACATCCTGGGTGCCAGAACAAAGGCTTCATCTTTTAGCCTTGTTAACCTTAACCAGGCTCCTCCCAGGCTCACCCACTTGACACACAGAAATTGGTGGTGGGGATCTCTAAAAGAGATGGAAGGCTGTCTTCCTGAAGATGAAAAAGAATGCAGAAAAGCAGAGATATTTCCAAAAGACAGAGGGTAGGGGTAAGAGGGAGGAGAACTAAACAGGATTTTTTTAATCCCAAAGGGCCTTGAGAGTTCATCTACTTTAACTTCCTATATTTAACAAATGGGGAAACTGGGGTTCAGAAAAGATAAATGACTTGCTCAAGGTCACACAGTCTCCTCAATCTCAGTCCAATTTCTTTTCTACATGAGACAGAGGGTGAATAAGACCAGACTGGGGTCAGTTCACAGCTAGTGCCCAGTATTGAGTTGGTGGGCATTCCACCCGTCTAGTAACTCTTACCTTACCACACACCTGAATTGTCCCAAATGGCTTTACCATTTCCACTCAGGAGTTGTCCCAGTTGAATACTTGTGACTGGTGTAATATTTGTAAAGCACTTAGCACAGTGCCTGGTACATAGGGGGGAGTACATATTAGCTATTATTTATTATTGTCAAGTGCTTCTGACCCCAAATCCTGTACAGTCACTGCCCTGAATCTCTCTAAAAGGGGAGGGGAACTGAGAAGGGGGGGAGTGAGCTGGGGAGTCAGAGGAATGGAACTGAGAGCATTGGGATGCCTATCTCCTCCGCAGATGAAGAGACTCTCAGTTAATGAATGGAACCTGAAGCAAGGGGGGTTTAGAAAGAGAAAGCTCTCACTGAATCTGAGAAGAGTGACTATCTCCCAGGACAGACAACTTAGTTATTGTGGCCCGATTGATCATTCCTCTGTCCAACTGACCATAGTACTTAACATTTGTATTATACTGCAGATTTGGAAACCTGAGAATGTTTGGTCTCCTGTCTAACTATGTATTGACATATACTGAATTAAGAGCTAGCATTTATATAGCATTTAAAGACTTTCAAAGCATTTTACAAATATTATCTTGTATCCGTCTCACAACACTGGAAGGGAGGTGCTATTATTATTCTCATTTTATAGATGAGGAAACTGAGGCAGGGTTACATAGATAGTAAAGGTCTTGAGGTAGGCTTGTGAACTCAGTTCTTTCTGACTTCCACTCTATCCACTGTATCATCTAGCTAGCTAGTGGATAGGGTGCTGGATTGGATTCAAATTTTACCTCTGACATTTCCTAGCTGCAGGTTGTTTAACTTCTCTGATTCTCTAAGACTTGTCTACTAAGTTGTACATGGATTGTGATCTGCACAACCCACCATAGATCTCCAACTTTTCTACATGTGTTTGCTTTGTCTTTTCCCCAGGTAAGAACATAGATTTAGAGCTGAAATCTGACCTCTTCGTTTCACAGATGAGGAAACTCAGCAACAGAGAGGGTAAGTGATGTTGAGAGATACAGTGGTAAGAAAATTGGATGTGGAATCAGAAGACCTGGCTTCAGTTCTCAGCTTTCTTGCTGTCTGAGTGACCTTGGGTAAACCAATTCCCATTTCTGAGCCTCAGTTCCCTCATATATAAAATGAAGAGATTCAGCAAGACAGTTGCTGGTTGCTGTTGACTGTAAGCTCCTTGAGAATAGGGATGAAATTATACTTTCCTAGTAATCTTACATAGAGTTGATCTCAACTGGGTGGTCACTGCCATTCAGGACTACCCTTATTCACTTCTTTTTGACTCTCTATATTTCATTGCCAAAACAGCTCGTCCAAACCTTTCCTACTTTCCCTAAGCTCCAGTCTACCCCATTAAGCAGATGAACTGACTTCCTAATTTGTAGAAATCAAAGTCATCCAAAGTGAACGCTCAACTCCTTTCCTATGTAGTTCAAAATTTTTCTGAGTATTCATTCTTTCTCTTTTCCTCCCCTCCTGTCTTTGAGGAAGACATATCCCTTCTTCATCCTAAGGCTGCCCTTTCTATTTGTGTTCTTAATTCTATTCTTTCTCACTTCCTTTAGGATCTTACTGCATCAGTTGTCCACCTTCCCCTTTGAATATTCAGTCTTTCCCTTTCCACTGCCTCCTTCCCATTTCCCTAAAAATATGCTCAAGTCTCCCATCCTAAAGCATCCTTCCATTGATGGGCACCTACATGGTGCAGTGAATATATTGCTGGACTTGGAGTCAGGAAGACCAGAGATCAAATCTGGACTCAGAAATTTACTCATTGTGTGACCGTGGCAAGCCACTTTAATCTGTCTGCCTCAGTTTCCTCATCTGTAAAGTGGAAACCCTCTACCTTCTGGAGTTATTGTAAAGACCAATGGGATAACTCATTTAAGGTACTTTGTAAACCCTAAAACCCTATATAAATGCTAACTATTATAATTATTATATACCTTCAAACTACTACAACTCTTTCTTTCTTTCCTTTCACCACCAGACTTCTGGAAAGAGTAGGCTGACTTTACTTTCCCATCAACTCACTCCTTAATCTTTTATAGCCTGACTTCTACTTCCATTAGTCTATTGAAATTGTATTTTCAAAGGTCACCAGTGACCTCCTAATTCTCAGATCCAGTGGCCTTTTCTCAGTCAAGGGAAGGGTCATGACACTGTGTCAATGGAGCCACAAGGTAAAGAGGGAGTCGTAAGGAATGGAGGTTCTACCCACCTACACACCATTCCATGCCCAAAGAGGACTCAGCTTCTGGTTATCATGGTCTCTGAAAGATGGATCTGATAAATGACTCACATCAAGTTGGAAGAAGTCAGACTCAGAAGCTAGATTCCTCCCCTCACCCCAGCCATCTTCCAATCCAAGCTAGACAGCCATGAATCCAGCAACACATATCTTAGAAAGGCAAATTGGTAGAGCAGACAGGGCTCTGAATGTATAGCCAGAGAACTGGGTTGAAGCTTTGGGTCAACATTTGTCTACATGTTCCTAGGAAAGTCATTCCCCTTTCTGAATCTCAATTTTTCCATCTCTGAAATAGGGTTAAGAATAATAAAACCATACTTATGGCAAAGGTTATTGTGAGGAGAACACTTCAACACCTTAAAATGTTACAGAAATGTGAGTTGTTATTATCTCTTGTCTGAGTGAGATCAGTCTTTAATCTAGATAAATAGGAAAACAGAACTGTAAGGGATCTGAGGGAGAAGGACAGAAAAGGAGGGGTAGAGAGAGAAAGATCAGGAGGGAAAGAGAGGGAGAGGGAAAGGGGGAGGGGGAGGGGAGAAGGAGGGAAGGTAGAGATGGAGAGAGGAGATAGAAAAATAAAGAGAAGGAGGAGAGAGGGAATGAAGGAGAAAAAGGCAGAAAGGGAGAAGAGAGTGAGACAGAGAGGAGAGAGACATGGAGAGAGGGAGGAAGAAGGGAGAGAGGGAAGGAGAGAGAGAAACATAAATAAGAGATAGCTAAAGACAGGTAAAGACAGACACAGTAAGAGGATCATGCAATCACAGAATATTAGACTTGATACCAACTTCCAAAGCAATATCAGAGGTAATCTAGTCCAACTCCCTCCTTTTGTAGATGGGAAAATTTGAGGTCCTAAGGGAAGCAACTTGCCCAAGGTCACACAGCAAATTAGTGGCAAAGTCGGGACTAGAATCCAGGTCTTCTAATTCTCAGGGCAGGGGCAGAGCTTTTTTCTTAATTGTTTAAAAATAAATTATTAACTTGTTATTACTGAAAAAAAAAGGATGGGTTGTTGTGTTTTGGTGGGGTTTTTTAGTTCTAAACCTGTGATTTCCTCAGGACTTCTCCACCTGCAGTAACTTGCAGTCTGGCAGAGCTCCACTTAAGAGTCTTAGAGTTTCCAAGAGCATGAAGCTCATAAAATTATAGATTGAGAACTGCAAGGGACCTCAAGGTCACCTAATCCAACCCCTCACCCTACAGATGAGGAAACTGAGGCCCAGGGAGGTCAAATGACTTGCTTAAGGACACAGAGAGTAAGTAGCAGAGCGAGAATTCAAACCTAGATCTTCTGACTCCAAATTTCTGGGGGTGGGAGGAGGAATCTAGCTTCTGAGTCTGACTTCTTCCAATCTGATGTGGGTCATTTATCAAAGCCATCTTTCAGAGACCATGATAACCAGAAGCTGAATCCTCTTTAGGTAGGGAATGGGGTACAGGTGAATAGAATTTCCAAAGCTTCCTGGGGCACTGAGATGTACCCTGCTCGTTTTTTTTTTTTTTTCTGACATCAAGACCAGTACTCTAGCCACTGTGCTATTCTGCCTCTGTATGGGAAATATATATCCACCAAATTTCCAGTGTCACCTCTCCCATAAGAGGCTATATTTTTTAATCCCTTCGTCTTTGTGCCCACTACCCATCTCAGCTGCAGTGACAGATTCCCAAGGACAACCTTGATGAATTCCTTGATATTTTCTCTGCTGTGCAGGTATACTTGCCCTTTGCCCAGAGCCCTGTCCTCTGCAGATTCTCTTTCTCTCTTCACTGTTCCATCCTACATCCTCACTCCTGGACTCTCTCTGGGCCAGCTGCATTCTCTTCTTGACCGACAGAATTGCAGTGAGAAGCATGTGCCCATGAAGGTAGTGAGTTGCAGATGTGCAGTCAGATGACAGGAAGATAGCATCTGCTGGTAGGATAGAGGTGTGTGGGGATAACACCCCATATATCCTTAGGGACTCTCCAGATTTTGGGGAGACTCAAAAAGCAAGGTCCTAGTTAATGATATAGGATATAGCAGCATTGTCACTTAGGTCACCAAATGCAGGATTGAGTAGTATTCTTGGGTTTTTCCCTTTCCTCCACTCAGAGTAGCCCTTCTTCTGACCTAACCAGGGTTGTGTGCGCTGGTGGTTGGAGGCTGTCTCTCCTATATTTAAAGAAATTTTACTGCCTTCCATTGCCTAATTCAATGACCAATACATTTTCTTCTTTATGCCAGACCTAATTCCTTTTTCACTTTAGTCTAAATCCATTTCCAGGAGTGTCAGAGTTTAAGATCTTTGGGAACTGGAGACAGGGAAGGATTTCTGTTGTTATTTGCATTCTGATATGCCTGAAATGTACATTCTTTCCAAACCTAGACTCAGGAGTCTCCAAAGTTCCAGACATCATCATAGCATCTCAGCCTCTTAGTGGTACAGAGGGATGAATTTGTAGTCAAAGGGTTGGAGTTCAGGTTCTGCCAATCTTGTGAGCTCGGGCAAGGTCCTGGACCTCAGTTTCTTCATTTGTACAAAGAGAACTGGACTGGAATAATCTCCAAAGTGCCTTCCGGCTCCAGCGTTCTGTGATCTGTGAAAATACTAGACTTCCTACATCTCAGAAAAAAATCCAGGACAGACTTGAATTTCAAGAAAAGAAAGTGCAGAAAGGCTTTTCAAAAGGAATATCCTTTGTTAGGTCTGGTGCCCTGATTTTTGGTTCAGAAAATGCAATGAAAGTCTATACAACTCCTGCAATAGCCGGGATTATGCTGAGATGAGGTCAGGGGCAGAGAGACAGGGCTCTCATCTTGCCATATTCTTGGAATGTCTGGGACAGTTGCTAATGGTATTGGATGGGAGTGGGGGGAAGGGTTGGAAAGGCATGGATCCCCAGCTCCCCCAAACACATACAGGAGACTATGGAAGGGAGTGGTGTGTTAGGGTCCAGGGAAGCACATGAGAAGGTTGGGATGGAAGGCGGGGTTGAGCCGCTTAATACATACTTCTCCAAATACTCGCCCCTCACTTCCTAGCCTTCCATTTGTCTTTCCACTGCCCTCCGTCCCACATCCATCCCTGTTTACACGACACCCCCTTCACAAAACTGCCCACAGCTGATTTCCCAATGCGTCCTCTCTGTCTCTGCAGACACCCCCCACCCCGAACCCCAACTCCCCATCTCCTGACTCCAACAACGTTCTCCACAAGGGAGAGCGCGCGGGCGCGCACGTGCACCCGGACAGATCGACCCACACGGGCGGGCGCGAGCACACACACACACACACACACACACACACACACACACACACACACACACACACACACACACACTCCCGCACGCGCGCCTCCCGTCTCCAAGCCTGGACGGCGCGCATCTCCCTGAAGCTGAGAGCTGGGTGGCGGCGCCGGGAGCGCGGAGGAGGGAAGGATGAAGGCCGGGAGCGAGCTCGGGAGCCCAGTTAAACCGAGAAAAAGGGCTCTCCCCTCCGATGTTAAGTGCAGAGCGGGACTTTAAGTAGCAATTAAGGCAGCAGAAGAAGATGGCCAAACAGCGTGTTTATCCTCTCTCCCCCACTTTGCGACAAGAAAAGGAAAAAAAGGGAAAGGGGAGGGTGTAAAAAAAAGAGGAGAGGCCACCCCATCACAGCAATTAGGGGAACTAGCTGGGGGGAAGGAAGGGGGAAAAAACCCACCAACTGTATTAAATGGATATTTCTGCACAAAACCCTTGGGCTGACAACATCACTGGCCTTGTAAGGGGGAAATGACTGCAAGGCGTTGTTTACATAGCTGAAATCAGGGGGAATTATGCTGTCATACTGACAACTGTAGGGGAAGGACAATTTTAAAATTACACCGTTCAACACCTTTAATGATTTGTAACAGAAGAGGTGTGGCTACTCCTATTAAATGTGTTGCCAAATCAATAAAAGGGATAATTGGAGTTGTTAGAGCAAATTACAGCCGCGACGGTTCTGTTGCAATACAATGTTCCCTTGTAAACTGCTATTACGGGCCCGCAGTATTTCTCTCTCATTGGGCTGCTTTGTAATGAGTTGGCATTTTGCTCCATAATAGTTCCACTTTCTTTTATAGAGCTTTCACTTTTACTTTTTCTCCTTTGTGCAGCCTGTAATTTCCTCTCCCTCCCTCTCGCCCTCCCTCCGCAGCCTCTCGGCCTCCTTGCCTGTTTGCAAAGGTGGCCTCGCCCGCCTGTCAACAGCCCCGAGGTGATAAACTATATTATTTCACATTATTTACAGGCCTTTTCAATTGGAAGTTGGTTGGATGGCTTGGGTTGCATTGGGTTGAGGGCTGAGGGACGCTGTGAGGGGCTGTGTAGGAGGGGATGGGGAAGGGAAATGGCACAGAAGGAGGAATCTCAAAATGCCACAAAGGCCAAAAAGGAAAAGGGGGGAATAGGAGAAGACTTTCCTGCTTCCTCAGTTCCCCACCCACCCAGTCCAAGACTAGGATCTGACTCTTTCAAATGTTAAGGCCTGGCGCTTTCAGTATCTGAGCTCTAGATTTGTCAAGAAACCTCAGTAGCGGAGTCAGATGTCTTGGATAGCAATGGAAGATGTTGCTGTGGATTTCCAAGCCCCTAAGAGATCTTGGCCTTGTCCTCACCCTCAGAAGCCCAGGTTAGTCAATTGTGCTCCTCCATAAATATCAGAAACTGAGGGACTTATTGATTCCTCTATTCTCAATGCTGGGGAGGATGATGGCTTCCACAGGCTGAATTATCAGATTCAAAGGAATTGGGTAGAAGGAGAAATTGCATCCCAGTGAAGCACATCCCTTTGGCTTAAAAAGGCTGACCATCTTGTATATATATTTCCCCAGAGATTCCTCTCTTTGTGACCTCACCTTGCATATACCCCCAGGGTCAGGGCCCTGAGGGGAGAAAAAAATCCCATACAATCTGGGTGAGATAGTGTGAAGTTTTATTAAGGCAACACCAAGCACAAAGAATACACAGACTTATGTCTCTCTGATTCTCTCTGATGCCTGGTAGGGACCATTTTTGACCCTGGGTAAGAGATGCATGCATATTCTCAAATTCTTTCTTCCTCTAGTGCCTTCATGGCCTCATGCCTCCATGAGAATTGTATAAAGGATGCTGGGAATATGAATTTCATCCCTGTGTGGGTTGGAGGAAAGGGAAAATGGAAGAAAAGGTCTAGTCATCCCCAGGTACAACACTGCTATGTACAGCAGAATCATAGGATCTAGAAAGGATCCTAGAGGCCATATACTCCAAACCTCTCATTTTAAAAATGAGGAAACTGAGGCTTAGACAGGTTTACAATAAACCCCAGTTCAATGAAAATCTCAGCACAAACCACGATCAGTCAGACTCATTTGTGTGTGTGTGTGTGTGTGTGTGTGTGTGTATGTGGTGGGGAAAGTTGGAGGTGGAGAGATCAATCTGAACTATTAAAAGTCTGAATAATAGAATGTTTTTTGAAAATGAAATGCTATTTTATTAGTTTAAAATACATAGTCATGAAAATTAATCGTTGCTAAGCAGAGGGTCTACAAACAGATAGGAAGAAGGACTGGACTGGTGATTTCACTGGAATGGGGGAACTTCCAGATGAGGAAACTCCCTCTACCAGTGCAGGTCAGCACATTTTCCGAAACTAATAGTCTCAGAGAATTGCTTAGAGAGCTGAGAGCTTAAGAGATTTGCCCAGGGTCATACAACCAGTATATGTCAGAGACAGGACGTGAATCAAGATAAAGAATATATAATATTCATTTGTATTCACAGGATCAATTTATATATCAATAACCTTCTTCAGAAGACTAAACAATCCTGCCTTTTAGAACCTTATTTATAATGTCTTGCAAACTCTCTTCTTAAACTCTTCAAGGTGTCTACTTTAGCCCAGCTCCAGCCCATATTGTCCAGTCTTCTGAATTATTAAGACCAGATTAATGAGATTCCACTATATAACAAAGATTTCCTAGTCTCAGTCAATAGATTACTTATTTTAAGCAATATTCAGCACAATCACCTTTCAGGATGAACAAAAGAAAAAAAAGAAATAACAACAACAAAAATCCAATTAACTGATTGATGGTCAGTAGAAGTTCACCTCAATGGGAGCTGACCAGCTTACTTCCCTTTATATATATGTCATCCCAGTAGTTTCTGTTGCAAAGAAATGTTCAATGATTACAACAAGAATTATAAGCTGAAAACCAGTTCATTCCAAGAGATCCTGAATCCCACAAAATCCCTTCTCCTTACTACCAGGGGATTATTGTCATGAGATTTTCCACTTAAAGATAATATTCTCTTCTTTAGGGAGGAGCAAAGCAGCCTTGAAAACCCACAGAAGGCAGGCAGAAGGTCTACCTGGAAACACATCTCTAGACTGGCCATACTTAGGGTTTGTTCAGGTGTGTGGCATGATAAAGAAACTTCCTTTTCAGAGGAGGAGACTTCAAGAAGAACCACAAAGCTGAGCAAACACCCTTTCATCCTCTAATTGAACTGTATCAAACCATTTTCATGGGATAAAGAGATTTTCATGGGTAGCAAAGGGTTACTGCCTCAGGCTGAATGGTGATGCCTCAAGCAAAATAAAAAGGGAGAGTCACAGGAAAGCACTATCGTGGAAGAAAAAGGAGAGTGAGAAGAGAGAAGAAAAACATAACTTGTCAACTTGGGTAAAGGGTAACAGAAGGCATAGGGGACTTGCCTCACCCCAGTTATAGTCCTTCCTTCAGTCTCCAATTTAAACTAGGTAGCCAGAGTAGGCTGTGCAGAAACATACAATGAATGAGCTTCCAGGACCAAATGCAGAATCAGGCATTTAAGGGATTAGTAGTAAGTAGCAAGACCAACTTCTCTCCAGAAATGAAGGATTCCTCCACCCACCCAGGCTTCTGAACCTCGTTGAACAGCCAACAGCCCCAAGACATTAGGGGAAGGAAGATAAATGGGGTGGGGGAAGGAGGGAGGAGGGGGAAGGATGGGCTTCACTTTAGAGTATGGGAACAAGAAGTTTCAAGAGATTACTGATAATAATACTTAATTTCTCCCAAGATAAATGTGAATCCTTCAGGGTCCAGCTCTTGAAACACTTCCTCAGGGTAGCCTTACTTAACCACTCTGGCCCCAGTGATCTCTTCCCTCTCTGGATGATTTACCATCTGTATCCCTCAAGAGGGATTTCCCCCAATATTGCCTCATATCATAATTTATCTTTTAACTTGTATATGTCTTTTTTTTCCTAAATAGGCTGTAAGCTTCTTGAAGGCAAGGATCACTTCTTATCATTTTTTGGATACCCTATACTGCTGAGCATAGGCTTTTGTACATACTGAGTGCCCAATCAGTGATCAAGCTCTACATATGTCATTGGTTTGGTGAATGATTTTTAAAATAAAATAAGTGTTCAGGAAAGGAAGTGTATCTATCACATACAGAAAAACAAATGAAGTATCTGAGTGGTGCCCCTGGTACCAACAAAATACTGAAAGTCCTAGAGGAAGATTCTAACATATTGGTCTCACATATGACTTAGGGCAATCCATTTGGTACACAGTGGAAGGAACGCTGAATCCAGGTGCAGAATCCTAGCTTTTCCATTTAATACCTGTATAATCTTGAACCAAATAACTTTACCTCTCTAAGTCTCAGTTCTTTATCCATAAAATGAGGAGTTTGGTCTAGATGACCTTTAAGGTTCCTTCCAGTCCCAAATCTATACTCCTGTGATTTGGGACACCGTGAAGAAATCAAAGACATTGTGAAAGTGGGTATACACCATGAAGGGATACATTGATGAGATCAGAGATCCGACAAAGTGAGTTTGAAGTGGCCTTCAGGGCTGCTTTAACTTTAAATAAAGAGCTCTATTTTTTTTTTTTTAGAGTTATACTAGGTTGTTGTATTGCTGCTGAGGATGCTACTGTTTATTGTTTTGATGGCCAATGTTTGGAAGACTAGAACTATCTCTATTTCAGTCAATAACACCTATAACTGAAGCCTGGCTGTTTAGACCATAATTGAGGCCTGGTGGCATACCACTCTAATTGCAGGCAACATATTCCCTTGGTTCCTGGACACTGATGGGCTCCAAAAGAAAAGACAGCTGATACGAGGTCCCCAAGGTAGGTTGGGAAGTAGAAGGATGACTAAGTGGCCTGAGAGTATCCCTCTTCACACTGGATCCCATGAAGTCAGTCCTTTCTATGTGTCTGAACTGAGCAAGAGCAGAATTCTCAGGACACTTAAACCATTGGACTGGGACCCTAAATGCTTGGGTTCTGTCTCTGAGTTCCACTGCCAAGATACTGTGTGACTTGCCACCTCTGTGCTCTCAGTATTCCCTTTCATTAAATGGGGAGGGGGGGTAGGGAGCGGTTCCTCCTCACTAATGAGGACAGAGAAGCCATCTAAATTTTGCCCTTTGGGCCTATCTGCCCTTTCCCTTAGGGGACACTAAGAGTGGAATGTCCAGCTCCTTTCTCTCAAAGGAGCCCTAGACCACTTCAAGGATATCTCCTTCCCCTCCACCCCTTCTAGCCTCAATTATAAAACTCAACCACCGTGATGGTACTTTATAGGTTTAGGCTTGCAAGCTCAGCATGTCATAGTTTGTGGCCACATCTACACAGGAAAAAGGGGGGGGAAAGCCAGGCTACTCTGGAACTCATTGTACAGTAGAAACAGAGTCCACATAAGTGCCTGGCCAAGATCACCATGTTTCCTGAGGGGGAGAATTCCATTCATGAACAGGGATGAGAAAAGGTTCTTGTTTTTAATAAAAGGCAAATGAGTCAAAGACATCTGGGTCAGGTATTGCAAAATTCACCTGGGGCAAAACAGCAAGAAAGATAACCTCAAATCAACCTTTTAATATGAATTCAATTAGGGAGGACAGACAGAGAGAGACCTTGGAACTTGGGACCCAAGGCCAGTAGAAACTCTAATATCTTGCAAGGCCACGTCTGGGGAGACAGTAGAGCAGGGCCAGCAAGGAAAGAGCTCACCTGTGGTGAGACAGAAGAGAAATACATCATCTGATAGATTCCTATTTTAATGATGTCTCCTCATTAATTATTCTTACTCTTGTTAGGTAGTAGGCTCAACTGCTTTGACCTGCTGAAAGAGAATAAACATATAAATGTTCCCCAGATTTCAGGACCCAGGGCAGAGCCCTGGTCATTGCTCTCTGTTTATGTTCTGAAGCTAGATGTGTCTCTCCCCTCATTTCATTTCTGGAGGTTGTATTTGTGAGTGTGAGCAAGGCAATCAGCATAACTGCTCATTGCGTCAGATGTGCTCTTTTCGTCAGAGCTCAAGGGATGGACTGTGTCTGGGTGTGAAAGAGCATACATATCTTCAGCAGTCAGTGTGCAAGAGGGACAGGCATGTGAATGGTTCCAAGTGTGAAGGTGGATGTAAGAGCATATCAGGAGCACTAGAACTAGCACTGAAGTGTGCAAAAGGCATCGTGGGAGAGTAACAGCCTGAATGAGTGTCAACATGGAAGTGTGGCAGCATGTGAGCTTGGAAAAAAAAAAGCCAGCCTCTCCTTTCCTACCTAATCAAACTGCCTGCCATTGACAGAGGTGAATTGGGGGTGGATAGATCTGCCTCACCATTATCTCTGCTCTCTTGGCACCTTCTCCTCCCTCCCTCCCTCCCGCCCTCCCTTCCCTTTCTCTCCCTCCTGCCCTCCCTCCCAGCTTTGCTCCCGCCTATAAAAAATCAGCAAATAAAAAGTTACATTAACCCCACCCTGACCTCTCCGACATAATACACTGAGGGCTGATGGGCTGCCTTTGGAACCTCGCTGAAAACCTGTCACTCTCCAGCATCCCGAGCACAGCCTGGGGAGCATTTACCGGATAATTAATATATTAAATGCATGAAAAATAGTTACACAGGCTTCCCCTCCCTGCCCGGCAATCTCTGCAGGGAAAAGGGGAGGGGGGATGCAAAAAAGACAGATACAGCCTGTATGCCATCAATATGAAAGCATCCCCCAAATAGCCACCATAAAAACTGTTCATAATTTTATAGCTTCATTCCTGTTGGAGCACCATAAAGGCGAGCTATATTTTTTACACTCAGGATGCCTCATAAAAAAAAGGAGAGAGAGAATGAATGAGAGCTTGGCAGTGGACTCCTCGACTCTCACCTGAGGGTGAGTGAGGGGAATGGACCCCCTGCGTTTGTCCTCTCTGACCCCCCCCCCACTCTCATACTTCTCCCGGCCTCTGAATTCTGATGAGCCCATCAGAATAATTATAAGTTGGACGTCTTTATCGCTTTTTATTTGGTTCTTTTATGCTGACTCCCTATTTGCCTTTAATGGGGATAGCTGGATGGGAGGAGGGCAAGGATGGAGCACAGATACCCCCTCCCCCAATTATCCTTCACCTTTCTACAAAGAAACAAGGTTGAAGGGGAGGGAAGAGAAGGGAAGAAGAGTTAGACTTGGGAGTTGGAGGAGCCAACTGGATCTCTTTGAGGCCACATACAGTTGAGGGAAGGGAATGGTGCATTTGGTAAGGAGGCTCCTTGGGGTATCTAATGCCATGCACCTAGGAAAAGGAATGGAGGCAGGGGAGAGAGAAGGAGAATGGGAGGGTGACTAGCTGGAGATGGATGGGCAAAGCCTTTGACCTTTTGACTCTGATGCTGGGATACACATAGATCTCTCAGGAACAGTGCTCAGTTTTAGTGACTGGAGCCTAAGACTTCCTCCCCTGGGGAGGGGCCAAGGTGGGAAGAGCATCTGAATTCAGACCCAGACAGTAGCCTGGCTTTGCCAAAGATGTGGAATGAAGGGAGGGAAAGCTCTAGCCCAAGGGGAAGCTATATCTTCCCCCAACAGCCATAGTAAGATCAAGTAAAGGCAGATAAATTGGCTACCTACCCTTCCTCTTGAAACACCTAGGGCTCTGATTCCCTTTAGGGCCACCTGCTGCCTCCCAACCCCACTGTTTCATGAGAGACAGAGAAGACAGATAACCTGGATGGGGTGGAGGTGTTCCTCTCGTAAGGGAAAAGGAATCCCTCCACAATAAGATAAGGGCATTAGGATTGCACAACAAGGAGAAAGTCTCCCATGTAGATCCTATATGCCTGAAAGGGATATGTAGCTAAGGAAAGATGTAGTCTCTGTATGGAAGAAGATGATATTAACCTCTTGTGTGCTTCTAATGCCCTCTTCCTGCAGAGGAAGCATCACACACAATATAAACAAACAGAAGAAAACACAAATGCATGGGGGAGACAGATACACATAGACTCATGACAGAAGTAGACACGTACTGACATACGCTCAACATAGGTACACAGCCTAAGGCTCAGGTTGAACAGCCCCTAATTTAGAGTGACACCCCCACACACACACACCTGTCTTACACAAGTCTAGGGGCTTCCAGGGGATTGAAGGGACAGCAAGAGATCCAGGGACTTGGACTAATGGCATATTTAAAGACTTTAGGGGGAAGATTGGGAACCAAAGCTCCTTTTCACCTAAGACAAAATTGAGGAGCCTAGTTGTGCCCCTAAACTGTGGTATCCTCTGTATTCCAGCTTCCTGGTTGTATGGAATCTGGTTTTGGTGCTGAAACCAGATCTTATATATATAAAGGAAGTCTGAATAAATCTTGTTTCATAGGTTCTGTGATCATATAGAGGGTAGGACTTAAAGCCTCCAGTGAACAGTTCAGGCTGACTCCAAGTCCTTCCAACCTCATCCTTACATGTTTTCTACTTAAGCAACATTGTGTGTCCTTATCATTTGTATATATGTAGCAAAGCTGAATCAGTTGTCCTATTAGCTCTCTAAGGCTGGGTCTCCCGAGGAGCAGGGGCCATCTCCTTCACCAGAATCTGAGCATAAATAGAATATGGACCTAAGAAGTCAAAGGGTTGGAAATGCCTACCACTAGACTCACAAATGCCCTCGGCACATATATGATAAGGAACTTCCTGAGGGTAAGAACCTAATCTACCCAATGGACATAAAGGTGAGAAATTTTTCTTGCATCAGACTGAGAACTTTCTCAAGGTAGGGATTTTATTTCCTTTTCATGTACCTTTAAACTTAAGGGTTGAATCATAATTATCCCTTTAAAAATGCCCTTCTTCCAATACCACAATATTTGGGCATTTTGGGGTGATAGGTATAGTAAGCTATTCTTATATATGGATCTTCTCTGAAAAAGAATACAAACTAAAAATACCTAAACAGTCCTCCCCACACACTTATTCTTCTATTCTCTCTCTCTCTCTCTCTCTCTCTCTCTGTGTGTGTGTGTGTGTGTGTGTGTGTGTGTGTGTGTGTCTGTTAGAGAGAGCCAGAGTCAGAGTCAGAGTCAGAGTCAGAGTCAGAATCAGAGTCAGAGTCAGAGTCAGAGTCAGAGTCAGTCAGGCTACAATGTCCAGGATAGGACTCAGAAATATAAGGATGCCATCTGTACAACTGGCTCTGCATGTGTTCCAAATGAACACTGGAGGAAAATCTCTGCATCTGCTGCTCCCATTTCTTCCTATTCCCCTCCATCTCCCTGTCTCTCCCCTCCCCACATGCTCTTTGCTAGAAAGGCATATGCTAGTCAAGTAGCAAGACCTGAAAAAAAAAATCAGTCTTTCAATGAGGAAGTGGATGGACAACAATGGAAATTACCCATGTGACCCCTCCCCTAAATCTTGGTTATAAGGGTCAGGATATTGTGAATGGAGTACCATGTCTGAAGTCAACACATCTGAAGCCATCTGAACCACAAGAACATCTTAAGTCCCTTTCCTTTCAATTGTAGTATTTGGAATTCTTTCTGGGAGTTGAAGGGAGTGGAGGTGGGAGAAAGAGGGCAAGAAAAGACACTTTGTAAACTGGAAAATTCCTCAATCACACTTTTTCTTTCTTTATTTAAAAAAATAGTTCCTTCCATCTCGCAATAGCTTGGCATATTTAAAGGAGAGGCCAGATGGACATTAATATCTAGAGATTCTCACTTTCTCTTTTTATTTTACAAAACCATCTCTTAAGCCCCCTTCTAGACCAAGATGGGAACTAAAAAAAGGAGTGGAAACCTTCTTTCCCCTCAACCCCCATCCCCCCCCCCCCCAAAAAAGAGAAAGCATCCACTAATTTGAAAAATATTTAAGAAACTCCAGGTCGTTGTCCGCTTGCCTCGCCTCTCCTCTGCCCCATAATTACACTGCACTGGCTGATATTTTCATGGAACATTAAACCAGGAGTCAGGTGATGGGTTCCTTCCCGTCTACGCCTATCCGTTACCCGCCAGGCCCCCGCGGACCTTGACATTATTAATAGTCCTATTCATTAAGTATTACTCTTGTAGAATGAGTAGCATAATATTGGCCTGGAGATAGGAACAGGCAGAAGGAATAAGTCAAATTAATTTTCCGGAGCAAACGCCCCGGTTCTGTAAATGACATTCTGTACTGTTAGCATTTTAAATGCGGCACGAATGGCAGGAGACACAATTTGAAAGCAAAATACTAGAAGACATGGCTCAGGGTGGAACGTGGCAGCGGGAAAATCCAAGAGCGTCAGCGACTTGGGATGGGGAGGTGGAGGGAGGCTCTGGTAGGGCAGATAGAGGGAGGAATGAGGTCAGCCTGAGGCAATGATCTATTGGGACACTGGGAGGTGGGACCCCACTCACCCCACTCCCTATCACCTGGACTACAAGGGGGACTGTACAAGATGGGGGTACCATGCAAGTGGAGAGTGGGGGCCATTTTGCCTCATGATTTTCTTCTCTCCCTGGAATTAGAGCAGCAGCAAGGTGTAGTAGAAAAGACTCTCACATGGTGGAGTCAGGAGACTTGGGTGCTTAAAGTCTTGACCCTGATACTAGCTCCCTAGGTGACTTGGGCACACCACATTCCTTCTTTGGGGCTCAGTTTCTTCTTCTGTGAAATGAGGGGGTTGAACTATGTGGCCTCTTAGGGTTTTCCACCATTAAGATTCTATGATATATGAGCCTAAGTCATTGGGGGATGGGAAACAGGCAAGAGGCATTTTCCCACATGTCACATATGCTTCATTATTATAGGCAGACATTCTTTTAAAAAATTGTTTTTAATTTTACTTAACTGTATATATGTTTTCCCTAGATGAATATAAGCTCCTTGAGGGAAGGAAATATTTTTATATTTGTGCACATAATGTGTGTTGACATCTCACCTTCTAGTGAAATAGATTTCATTATTGTGCATACAGTAGGTATACAAGTACAACTTTATTATTTATTTTACTTATGAAAATTATACCCATTATAAATTAAAACTAGTAATATTCATAATTAGAAAATACTGAAATAACAGAAACAAAAATAATAATTACTCCTTCAAAGGCCAATTGGCCATTTATTCCATAGAAAGAGCAGAGTAGGATGATGTAGAGAACAACAGGAAATAATAATAGCTAGGATTTAAGATTGCAAAATGTTTTCCATATGTTGTCCCATTTGATCATTAGAATAGCCCTTTGGAGTAGGTGTGATTACTATCTCCATTTTATAGAATGGACTTCTTGTGTCCTGAGAAGTAGGAAGCCATAAGGTCCTGGCAGGAACCCTGAAAAAAACTGATAACTCACATTTACATAGGACTTTAAGGTTTTCCAAAAAGGCTTTGCTTTACCTGTATTGTCATGTTTGCCACTCACAAACACACTTGGTGAGCATAATGCTCCCTTTGCCCCCAAATAAGAAAAAAATAGAAAAAAAAATCAACATTTCATCTGGTCCATGCTCCTGATTCTGCAAGTCTCCCATGTAGCCCCCTTTCCTGTGCTACAGTGACTGCTCCTTCAATATAGATCTCTGTTCCTTTTCTCTCTGGGTTAGTGAAATTTTCCCACCATGCACTGGTGTGGCATCCTTCCCTTTCTTGCACTCAATTCAGTGACCATGTATATACAAGGAAGAATAAAACATAGTCTTCTACTAGAATAAAAAAAAAATCGGTCATGGGAAAAAGAAATGAGATCCTTTTAGAGGTAGGCATGATTATTACCCTTGTTTTACAGATAAGGAGGTTGAAAGAGATTAAATGACTTTTCTGGGGTCACATAGCTAGTCAGTATTTGAGACAATTTGAATCTTAGGTCTCCCTGACTCCAAGGCCAGTGCTCTATCCACATGTCCTCTCACCTGATACTGGGACATATATGTAGTAATTGTTTAATAAATTACTAGAAGACTTTTAAAATATTATTTTTCCCTATTTTACCCTCACAAATACTTCCCAAACAATACAAACAGCATTATACAATATGCATTAAATCTCTCCTCTCAGATGAGGGCAACTTTGGAACTCACCCATCCCTGCTAGGGACAAGGGAACAATGAACTAGATCTGACACCATTTATTCATTCATTTGATATACATTTATTAAATATCCATTTTGTATAATGCGATGTTTCAGGGGATGGAAGAGATTAAAAGATGAAACATTTCTTGCCCTGAAGGAGCTTTCAATCTACTGAAGTGAAGGATAAGACATATGCATATGCTGTATTATGGGATTGTTGTTGTTTTTCTGTCATTTCAACTGTGTCTGTCTCTTTGTGCACCATTTGGGGTTTTGTTGTTGGTTTGTTTGGGTTTTTTTGACAAAAATACTGGAGTGCTTTGCCATC
Source organism: Pseudochirops corinnae (assembly GCA_028646515.1). Classification (NCBI taxonomy): domain Eukaryota; kingdom Metazoa; phylum Chordata; class Mammalia; order Diprotodontia; family Pseudocheiridae; genus Pseudochirops; species Pseudochirops corinnae. Next base: position 236,733,231 of record CM053586.1, on the reverse strand, counting down.
TCCTTTTCCAGATCATTTTACAAAATGAGGAAACCAAGGCAAACAGGGTTAAGTGGCTTGCCCAGGGTCACACAGCTAGTAAGTGTCTGAGGCTAGATTTGAACTCAGGTTTTCCTGACTTCAGATTGGGAATTCTATCCACTGTGCCACCTAGCTGCCCATTATAGTGCCATAGGAGAGGACAGTTTATGAATATGAGAGACTCAAGGAGAAAGGAATTCCCAGAAATAAGGGATACCAGGAAGGCTTTAAGGGAAAAGCAGTTGTAACTCTCTCAAGAGGATTAACAACACAAATCCAGGGTATACAAATCATGAAAATAAGCATTTTCTGTTTCTTGTGCTCTCAAGGCACTACTCACCCCAGGTGTCCTATCTATCGCTTTCTAGAAGTCCTGGGAAGTAAAAGTTGGCAGGGGTGTAGATGTCCCCAAGAGTCTCAAATAGATCCCAGGAAAGCACAGAGAAAAAAAGGTCCCTTTGTATGTAGCTGATCAGAACAGTTTAGTGCAGTAGACAGAAAGCTGGCTTTGGAATGAGAGAACCTGAGTTTAAATCTTTGTGACCTTGGGAAAGTCATTTCCTCTCCTCTGGATTGACATTTCCCCCCTCTGTAAAATGAAGGCATTTCACTAGATGACCTCTAAGGTCCCTTCCAAGTCTAATTCTATGGTACTGTGAATAAATCCAGTCATTTTTAGGTTGTATATTCACTATCTATATGGGGACAATGGGAGGTATTCAATCCTCATCTTGGCATTCTTAGACTTCTGGATGCCTAACAACAACAACTACTACTACTCCTACTACTCCTACTACTCCTGCTACTACTACTACTACCACTACTACTACTACTACTACTACTACTACTACTACTACTACTACTACTACTACTACTTCTTTATATTCACATAGGATTTTACACGAATTAACTCATTTTCTCCTCAGAACTCTGTAAGGTAGAAAGGACATATCTTCCACATTACCAGTGAGGAAGGTGAGGTTCAGAGTAGCTGTGACTCCTTTAAAGTCACACAGCTGGTTAGTGACAAAAATGGAACTTGAATCCAGATCTCCTGGCTTCAGGTCTAGTGTTCTTTTCCGATATCACCACACTGCCTCCCTATGAGCCCCTTGCCTCCCCTAACCCTCACTTCCCCCTTCCCAGGGCCTCTATTAAGTTGGGGGAAAGAAGGACCTGTCTCTATCATCCCCTCCGGGAAAATGAGATGGGGGTTCCAATATCCATTCGCAGGGTGGACATTCGGGTTTCATCATTTGGGGGAAGGAGAAGAGGAAGTCCTCTCCCATTAACTCAGAAAGAACCACAACTTTTCCCCAAGAACAGAATAAATACACTTAGCTCCGATGTCTCCGTTTTTCCCCAATTTAGTATTGTTTAATATGCATTTAATCAGGCCATTCGGTATTACAGCGTCTATGTAGCGTGACTCCCCCCGCAGGCACAGGGGGGAGGGCGTTATAGGCCATTAGGCTAAAGTAATATGTATGAGGAGTCACTTTTCCCCAGGGTGCAGTAACTATTTTTGCTCCCCAGTCGTCCCCATTAAATCATTAAACCTCATGACTATACTTCCTGAACTCTACCATGATCTTTAAGAAGCCCAACATTAAAGGGCAGCTGTCACCCTCCACCGCCCAGGCCTCGATGCCTTATATATTCACAGCATTAAGCCTTTTGTCAGTCTATACATCATCGGTGCGGGGAGCTGGAGCGCGTGCACAGGCAGCCGGGCACGGCTGATGGGGGTCGAATTCCGCCCACCCCCACTTCGCTACCTCTTACATGGGAAATTGGGGAGGGGAGAACTGGATGGGTTGTCTTGGCTGGGGAAAGGAAAATGGGATTTGGGGTGCAGGGAGTTGGAGGTTAATGAGAGCACGAGTAGTGCAGTTCCCTGGTGGATTCTGTCAAACTGGCTCTAGTAAGAGACCGGGACGGGGGGGGGGGGGGGGGGGGGGGG
>CM053586.1:236631250-236730747 GCA_028646515.1 Pseudochirops corinnae | reverse complement strand
CCCATTGTGGAATGGTAAAAGGCACACTAGGCTTTTAGAGTCAGAGGACCTGAGTGCAAATCCTTGCTTGGGAAGGTGTGGTCTTAGGGAAGTCATTTAACTTTTCTAGACCTCAGTTTTCCCAGCTGTAAAATGAGTGGAAGGGTGCACTTGGTGACTTTTAAATTCCCTTCCAACTCTGAATCTATAAACACTACCAATTCAAGTCCTGGTCCACTGGCAAGGACCTGGCAGGTCTGACCCTGGGCAAATCACAACTGTGAGCCTCAGTTTCTGCATCTGTAAGAAGGAGATAGTAATACTTAGACTACTAATCTCACCAGGTTGTTACGAGGACCAAATAAGATAATGGAGAGAAAGTGTTAAATGTATATTTTTAAAGAGTGTTGGGAGGAGGAGAGCCAGCGGGAGGCTTGGACCTGTCCGTGGTGCTACAATCCTTATCTCCAGAAATTTAGGTTCTGAAAACCCAAGGATACATAATCTCTCTCCAATCTCCATCTCCTCTGTCCTACATAGGACTTTCTGAGCTTATAGGTACATGGGAGCTGGAGGGGAAGACCACTTAGGTCAATTTTCTCATTTTATTGATGAGATTCGGAGGTCTGGAGAGTAACTAGTGGCTTGCTCAAGGTCACACAGGTAGTAAATAACAGAGCTAGAATTTAGACTCAGGTCTTTCCACTCCAAATTCATACTCTTTCTACTGCACTGGTAAATGCATTTCAAAGTGAAACATTTCCCATTGCCCTCCCTATAAAATGACAACAATGACATTCATGGGGCATTTCTGTATTTGTCGTTCAGTTGTTTCAGTCTTGTACGACTCTTCATGACCCAGTGGACCTCTGTCCATGGAGTTTTCTTGGTAAAGATATTGGAGTAGTTTGCCATTTCTTTCTCCAGTTCATTTTACAGAGGAGCAAACTGAGGCACACAGGGTTAAGTGACTTGTCCAGGGTCACACAGCTAGTAAATGTCTGAGGCAGATTTGAACTCACTAAGATGAACCTTCCTGATTACAGACCCACCTCTCTATCCACTGCACCCATATTTTTGTATGTTACTTGCTTATTGTTACTAAAGGATTTTTCTTCCCATTCCTCCTAGGAATCACTGTCTTTCAGGGAACTGAAGAATCCTATCAGTGGGAGAAATTCACTTCAATTCAACTAACACTTATGAAGCACTGCTTTAAGGCCTAGAGATATTGGGGGAGGGGGGAGGCAAAGTGGAGAGTAGACCTCTGATTTCACCAGTATAATATATTAGCAATAGAGAAATTTCCTCTAACAATGCAGCTCATAAACTGCATTGCCCCAAAAAGTTGCCTTGGGCATTGAGAGATTAAGTGACTTGTCCAAGGTTTTACAGTCAGTATATGCCAGACCCCAGGCCTTCCTGACTGTGATCCCATTCCTCTATCCATTGTGCCATCCTGTCTCTCAAGCAATAGGGATACAAGATGAAAGAACAATTGTTCTCTCCCATAAGGGGCTTACAATCTACCAAGAAGGATAATTGTACACTAATAAACATGATAGAAGTTATCTGAGGAGGGAGAAAAAAAGCATACTTGTTCCCACCCACGCACCTACCCTGAAATTGCTGGAGTTGGGGAGAAGAAAAGACTCTAAAATCTCTTTCCTCCTGTACCACTCAAAACATGAAACAAGTCCCTGGCTTGGACCCTGAGCAGTTCTGCACAGTATCATTTCCTTTTCCCCAACACCCCCAACAGTGAAGAGCTTCTCACTCCCTACCTCCACCCCATCGATTGCCTGTCAGAGGGGTTGGGCAGGGAAGGGTTAAGCAGCTTGGAGCCCCCGCCAGGGTCCCCCTCACTGGCTCAGGGAACAATGGAGCCATCAGTCTATATTTGGCCTTTGCCCCCACACTGTTTATGGCTTATTCCTCTCCTCTGATGCCTGCTGGGATGCAGCCCTCAATCTCCTTCCCCTCGCTCAGAGCTAAGCTGTCCTTCTCCCATTGCTCCCTCCACATCCTCTATTTTCTCCCCTTTTTCCACAGATCTATCATATTTCTTTATTCTTTCTCTCCTTCTTCCTTGGTTTCTCAATCTCTTATACCCTTCTCTTTTCTCTCCTCCATTCTCTTCATCCATCTCTCTCTCTCTCTCTCTCTCTCTCTCTCTCTCTCTCTCTCTTTCTCTCCCTCCTTTCCTTTCCTTTTCCATCTCTCTATCTCTTTCTTTTGCCTCCACCAAAACCAAAAATCACACCTGGTAGGGCCAGAGAAGACTGAGGTATCTATACAAGCCTCTGTTTACCATGTCTCCATCATTGGCTTACCAGTAAACCCACTTATATCCCACTCATTCTCATACATACATGTTCACAGAATTGGGGGTAAGAAAGAGAAAGGAGGACAGGGGAGGGATGTCACAGCAGTGCATGATGGGAGTTCTTACTAGCTTAGAAAGGAAAAGAACAGAGATCCAGATTAAAGAAGCAATGAGTTTACAGAACAAGAAAGAGGGCTATACCGGTGATTTGCAGCTTCTATTGGGTCTTGCTCAGGAATATGAGAAAGTCATCCTCCAGACAGAGGAAAGTACCCTTACCTAGAACTCTTTAAGTTCAAATTAATTAAGACACCTTCATAAAAAAAAACAGTTGAGGAGCACTATCCACAGCCACCTGAGCCACCCCCCGCCCCCCAGAGCAGCACGGCCCTCTCACCTCACAAACCCTCAGGTTCACCTCCTCCATAGTGGCTGCCTCAGGGCAGCAGATTCCACCCTATGTACAAAAGCATCCCACTAGGGGTTAAATCTGACAGCCTGGTCCCTCTCCCCTAAATTCTCTACAAGGCTGAAAAGCAACCTGATATTAGGACTTTGGGCTTAGAATGAGAGCTTCTCTTGGGGGAGAGGGTATGCTCCTAGCCCCCACCCCACAGCAGTCTCATGACTGTGGGCTCAGTAATGAATGATTCCATGATGGGACCCAGCAATAGGACAGGAACAGGGGAGACAAATCATAGCTGCCAGCCGGTAATCTTCCCTTGGGAAAGTCACCTCCACCCCCCTCATCCATCACCCAGGCACCGTGCTGCTACCAGCAATCCTTCCCCCCCCCTCCCCCCCCCGCCACACACACACACCCTAGGCGGGGTTAGAAAAGGAAGATCATGTGCTAGCTAGTATGTATGATCATATGTGGACAAGCTTCATTGTACCCACATACATGTGCACTGTTTTATATGTACTCTTGTCTTCAGGCACATAAACAGAATGTCAACGACCTGGTGAGCATAATGCTCCCTTTGCCCCCAAATCAACATTTCATCTGGTCCATGCCCCTGATTCTGTAAGTCCCCCATTTAGCCCCTTTTCCTGTGCTACAGTGACTGCTCCTTGAATACAGATCTCTCTGGGCTGGTGAAAACTTCCCACCATGCACTGGTGTGGCATCCTTCTCTTTCTTGCCCTTAATTCAGTGACCATGTATATATGGGGAAGAATAGGACATAATCTTCTATTAGAATAAAAAAATTTTTGATCATGGGAAAAAGAAATGAAATCGTTTTAGAGTCACAAAAATACCACAGATTACTCTAGCTTCCAAATGTCACAGCACAGTCTAACGTACCTTCTACCTCTCCTTTAAATTAGTTCCCACGGAGGACGTGTGAACACTAGTCTGTGTCTACCCTGGATGCTTTTCCAGGGTCTTGGGTATAGCTTTGAACTCCTTGACTCTGTGCCTGGATACTTAATGGCCCCAGGTAAAGATAACAGGCCGGACTATAAAGACACAATAATTCACATTCATACAACCCAGGAATGTTTATGTATGTCAAAATGTCTTCCTTGTGCCAACTGTAGGGTGTAGGTATTCTTTTTTTTTTTTTTTTTGCTTTTTCGAGGAGGGAAGGCAGGGCATTTGGGGTTAAGTGACTTGCCCAAGGTCACATGGCTAGTAAGTATTAAGTATTAAGTGTCTGAGGCTATTAGAAGTATTCTTAACTAGATCTTACAGTTGAAGAAACAGAGGATGTGAAAGATGAAGTGATTTGTCCATGTTACACATCCAGTGAGTATTTGAGGCAAGATTCAAACCCAAGTCTACTGACTCCAAGTTCAGCACTTTATACACAATGAGTTTAGCCAATGGCCCTAGAGTCACACGTGAAAATTGTTCATGTCATTTTACTCACTGGGCCATTTAGTGAACTTGAATGTGCTGATTAAATAGGTACTATTCCCCCTAAGTCCTGAATCCCCAAGCTCCTACACTAATTTTACCCTTCAGGGAACATAATTTGTGCATGGCCTAACTGTAACTGTACAAGAATGAGTCCAGCTAGAAATAGTTTCAAATGTATGTGCTTTTGGAAACCCTGCTGTACACACACACACACACACACAATCTATATTATATATGTATATGTAATATTACATATGTATATACAATATAGATAGATTTCTGTGTGCATATATCCCAACAGTGATTACATTATTGTTTATTCAAAAGAATCCACCACATGATTCCTTTAAATCATAGAGTTTGTCTGATGCATTTTAAATGCTTAACTTAAGGAACTTGGCCTAGGGACTGGGTGGGGAGAATGTTACATGCTGGCTGGGGTTGGGGGCAGGGAGGGAGTGAGGTACTGTCCATCAAAGGTCAGAAATTATGAAAATAACAGCAGTTCACATTTATGTAGTTCTTTACACATAAATTTTCTCATTTCAGAATATCTCCGGGAAGTGATAGTAAATCACTGGGAAAACAAGATTCCATTTACAAAAATTATTATTATTGGCTGCAACATATTATCAACAAAGAACTGGACTGGAGAATGAGCATGAAGGGTGCCATCTGAAAGATGTACTATTGGGAAAGGAGGTGGGTTGATCATGTAATAAAATCAAGTCATGATGAATGGACAACCCTCATGCTTCACTGGTAGTCACAAAATGTCAAGAGAATTAAAGGAAGACCACTCTTCCTGAGCACATAGGGATCCTCTGTGGTGAATTTATAGTATAATAATGATAACAATAGCTTTTATTTATATAATATTTTATGATTCACAAAGTGCTTTACAAATAGTATCTCATTTTATCCTCTTAATAATCCTGGGAAGTAGATTCAATTATTTTGCCCATTTTTCAGATGAGGAAACTGAGACCCAGAGAGATTAAGTAACTTGCCCAGGGTTACATAGCTGATAAATATCTGAGGCTAGATTTGAACCCAAAACTTCTTGATTACAAGCACTGTGCCCACTGAACTATCAGAAGGATCTAGAAGAAGAGTGACAAAGGAAAAACAGGTATGGACAGTTTGCAATTTGCTCTATAGCTGGGCGTGCCCTCATTGATGAGGTCAATCAATCAATCAATATTTATTAAACACTTACTGTGTGCTATGTTTAGTTTTGGAGATACAAAACAAGGCAAAAACCAAAACCAAACCTCTATCCTTGAGGAATTTACATTCCAAATAATCATAGAAAGGGAAACAGGAAGTATTTTATTGTTATAATAATATTCCACTTCCAGGGTGAAAGCTCCTTTGAGGTCAGGGATGTTTTCATTTTTGTCCTTAAAGCTCCAGCACGAAGCACAGTATCATACACATGGTAGATAACCAATGGGATTGATTATTATTTCTTCATAGATGACTCCCAAATCTATAAACCCAGAGCAATTTCTTCCAAATTACAGTCCTACTTTATCCATACGTCTTTAATGTTACAGATTAAAGATAGCTAAAACAGAACATATATTTCTCCTCCCAAAACCCATCCCTCTTTCTAATGTCCCAATTTCTGTTGATGGCATCACCATCCTTCTGGTTTCCCCAATTCACAGCCTTGGATTCATTCTGGCTTGTCCTCTTTCCTTCTGCCATATCCAATTGCCAAATCTTGTCAATCCTTCCTATCTCACATTCAGCCTTTTCTCTTACTCAGCCTTGTTAGGTACTTGTCACTTCTAACCTGAACTATACAATGGTATTCTAAATGGTCTCCTTGACTAATTTCTAATTTCTCCCTTCTCCAATACAACCTGGTTGCTAGATTGATATTACTATGCAACACAGCTGCTAGATATTACTAAAGCATATATTTGATCATGTCACCTCTACTCAAAACATGTCCCATCCTTAAAAAAGAAAAGCCTCATTAGACTGACCATCCCCTCAAGTTGTCATTCTATATCTGTTCTCCCCTTCACAGCCAAACTCCTAGGGAAAAAAAAGTGTCTAGCTAAACTCATGCTATAACTTCCTCTCTCCTCATTCACATTTCAGTTTCTTACAATCTGACTCCTGATCTCTTCACTCAATTAAAACCATTCTCTCCAAAGTTACCAATTGCTAAATTCAAAGGTCTTTTCTCATTTTTCATCCTTCTTGACCTCCCCAGAGCATTTGACTTTGTTGACTAATCTCTCCTCCAGGATACTCTCTCTGCTCTGGGTTTTCATGACATTGCTCTCTCCCGATTCTCTTCCTACCTGACAAGTTACTCCTTCAATGACTCATTATCATGCTTGCTGTCATTCAGTCATGTCTGACTTTTTGTGACCCCATCTGTGGTTCTCTTGGCAAAAATACTTGAAGGGATTTGCCATTTTCTTCTCCAGCTCATTTTTTTTACAAATGAGGAAACTGAGGCAAATAGGGTTAAGAGACTTGCCCAGGATTGCAAAGCCAGTAAACATTTGAGACCAGATTTGAACTCAGGTCTTCCTGACTCCAGCTCAGGTTCTCTATCTACTGCACCACCTAGCTTCCCTCATTATCTACAACCCACCCCCTATATGTGGGTGTAACCCAAGACTCTGTTTTAGACCCTCTGCTCTTTCTCTTATTTCTCTCTCTTGATGACCTTAGCAGCTCTCAAGGGTTTAATGATCAATGTTCTCTTTGCAGATGAATCATAGATCACTAGGCCCATCCCTACACTTAGCACAATGCTGGTCAAATAGCAGGGGCTTAATAAGTGTTGGTTTCCTTCCTTCCTTCCTTCCTTCCTTCCTTCCTTCTTTCTTTCCTCATACACGATATTTTATCATTAGACATTTGCACAAGTGGCTATCCATGTCTGGAATGAGATCTCTTTTTGACCTCAGCCCAATAGAATTCTAGACTTCCTTCAAAGCACAGCTCAGGGACAATATCCTCCAGGGGGACTTTTCTAATTTCCATTGTTGGTTCTCTCAATCTCTTGAAATTGTTATGTATTACTTTATATGAACTTTGTATTTACCTACTTATTCATAGAATGTTCAGGGAAGACCAGCACCTCCAGTGTGAGGGCTTCTGAGCCCTTTTCAGGGCTGTTCATCCACTTTTGATGTCCCCCTCATTTACCTGTGGCTCCAAGAAACTGTAGCACATTCAGTGGCTACACTCAGTAAAACCATCTCGGCAGATGGGCTAAGCCAGGTTGAGGTTAATCAACAGGCTTCAAACTGTTTGGTGAGGTAGAAGAGTGTTCCAAGCATGTGAAAACTTCCCCCAGCAGAATAGGTGGATGAGAACAATTTGTCCCAATAGTCATGAAGGTTTGCAGAAGCAGGCTCTGTGGAGTGTTTAAAGCTTAATTAGATATCAAAGATGCCAAGGTCATCCACTGCATCCCAAGCCACAAACCAGTCATCTTGACTTTATCTTGTCACTGGACTCTGATGACTCTGGAAGAGAGAGTGAGGTCAACAACTTTACACAACTCTGACTCGCTTAAAATCCAATTTATGTGTGAATCAAAAGACATCACCCATACCACTTTGTCATTTTTACCTGCCTCAAAGCCTGGTGACAGGCAAGTGACTAAGCAGCAGGTGCAGATAGACTGGGAGCTGTAATCACAACCCTGCACACAAACAGCCTTGGCCATAGGGTCAACTTCTCACTGGACTGACGCAGCGGTGGGATTTAGTCATCTGGGTGTCTGAGCAGCTGTTTTGAAAGACTGTTCTGCTCACTTCCTGACATGAGGAGGTAGGTAGAAAAGGAGCCCTAAAAATTGTCTGCTTTATCCAACCCTAGCCTGTTTACTGTGGCAGGCAGGGATCCCAACCAGCAGTCAAAACACAAAAAAAATATGCAAAAAGTATGGCAAAGATGATTCCACTCAACTTCATCAATACATGAAATGTGCACACACTTATGGACAACATAAAATCCAATAGACCTGAAAGATGAACAGCTCTTGTGAGAGAACTCAGGAGATATTTCATCAAAATAGCAGCCCTGAGTGAAACAGGACTGGCAAATGAAGGCAAGTTTACTGAAGTCAGAACTAGATACACATTTTTCTGGAGTGGTTGCAGTGAAAGGGAGTGCCATGAAGCTGGAGTTTTTGCAATCAAAACTAATCTAGTCAACAAGCTTGTATGCCTACAAAAAGGAATGAACAACAGGCTCCTGACAATGCTATTGCCACTAGAAGGAAAGTGCTGTGCCACCATCATCAGTGCGTATGTTCTCATTATGATAAACCCTGATGAAGTCAAAGAAAAATTTTATGGAAACCTGGAGGACCTCATTACAATGTGCTGAAAGACAACAAGCTTATAATTCTAGGTGACTTTAATGTAGTAGTCATAGACTACCAGACATGGCAGAGAGTTCTTGGGAGGAATGGAGTCAGAAACAGCAATAACAATGGTCACTTACTATTGGAGATTTGTGCATCTCATGACCTTCTCATCACCAACAGTGTCTTCCATCTACCTAAACTCAGTAAGACTTTGTGGAGGCACCCTCACAGCAAACATTGGCATTTAATAGACTGTATTAGTGTAAAGAGAAGAGACAGACAGGATGTGAGAGTGATAAAGGCTATACATAGTGCAGAGTGCTGGATTGATCATAGACATCCTCTCCAAGCTAAATAATTGAATTCAACAGAAGTGGCAACCTACAAGCAAGATAAATACCAGAAGACTTAATGACAACAGCTTAGAGCTCTTCTTTGAGTGAGAACAGTTCATTGCCAACTTGGAGAGAAAACTGAGCTAACATATAGTTGACAACAGTGGAACAGAAAAGGAGCAGGCAGCTTTCAGAGATTTGGTGTACAGCACTGTATTTACTCATCTGGGCTAGAACATTTGAAAACATCAAGATTAGCTTGACAAAAAATATTGGGAAATTCAGAAGATGCTCAACAAAAAAACGAGAACTCTACAGGTTTTGCCAGGAGGAAATTTCATCCATCTTTAAGAAGGCAGCATTTAACTCCATCAAAAGTAAAGTGCAAGAAAGCTTAGAGAGATACAGGATGCTTGATTCAGTAAGAAGGCAGATGAAATTCAGTTTTATGCTAAAAGTAATAATCTAAAGTGCTTTTATGATGCCCTGAAGGCCACTTATGGGCCAAAGAACTATGGTGCCTCTCGACTACTCAGGGCTGATGGAGCCACATTGATTAGTGATAAAGACATGGTCCTGGAGAGATGGGCTGAACACTTCCATAATGTTCTCAACAGACCATCATCAATCAATGCTGAAGCCATTGACTGAATACTTCGAGTTGAAATCAATCCTTCTCTAGCTGAACTTCCAACTGAGAAAGGGGTTTTGAATGCCATTTGGCTCCTCTCATGTGGCAAAGTGCCCAGTGCTTATTCTATTCTAGCCAAGATTCACAAGGTAGGAGGTCCACTGCTAGTACAAAAGCTGACTGAAATTTTCTGGGTTATGTGACAAGAGGAGGTATCCCCCAGGAGTTCAAGCATGACTCCAATGTCCAAGGCAAAGGAAATAGATTGTGCTATGACAATCACAGGGAGATCTCTCTATTAATCATTGGTGGCAATGAGGCGGATGCACACATTGTCAGAGCTAGCTCAATGTTTGGGAGGCTCCAAAGAAAGTGTGAGAGAGAAGTATTAGACTGCCTATGAAACTGAAGGTCTACAGAGCTGTTGTGCTGACTTCATTGTTGTATGCCTGTGAAACCTGGACAGTCTACAAGTGCCCTTCCAGGAAACCAAATCACTTACATTTTCATTGTCTTAGGAAGATTCTATCTATCTGGCACAATGGATAGAGTGCTGGACCCGGAATCAGAAGGACCTGAGTTAAAATCTAGCCTCTGACATTTATTAGCTCTATGTCTCTGGGCAGATCATTTAACTTCTTTCTGTTTTGGGTTCTTCATCTGTAAAATGAGGATAATAATAGCACCTAGGATAAAGAAGAAGGGAAAATGAACTTCACAAAACCTAAAGTGCTATATAAATTCTATTTATCTATTTTCTATCTATCATTCATCTAGTAACAGCCTTATAAGGTAGGCAATGAAAACATTGCTGCAATGATTTGTGATTCTGTCAGTAACCAGTAGCTTCTACACTGGTGCAGATTATAACTTTTTTTTTTTTTTTTTTTTTTGCTTTTTGGAGGTGGGAAGGCAGGGCAATTGGGGTTAAGTGACTTGTCCAAGGTCACACAGCTAGTTTTTGTGTTAAGTATCTGAGGCCGGATATGAACTCAGGTCCTCCTGACTCCAGGGCCCAGTGCTCCATTCCCTGTGCCACCTAGACGTCCTCAGATTATAACTTCTATGGCTTAGCAGAAGGTCTTCAAGAATTATTTGAAGATCAAAAAACAATATTACCAGGGGCAACTTACTGATGAGACTTTCCAATCTTAGCTAGGTTGGTATTTGACAAATACACATATCAATCAATCAATCATACAATAATACAGGCCTTGGAAAGTTTTCCAGCTTAGTTGGAGCTACCTAAAATTATCACCCCATTTTATAGATAGGAAAAGTTGTCCATGGTCATAACTCCTTAAGTGGCAGGGTCAGGATTCAAACTCAGGCTTCTGGACTTTAACACTGGTGTTCTTTCTACTATATTTCAGGAATACATCAACTACAAAAATTGAGGTATGACTTCAGTGAAATTTAATAAAAACAGAATCAAGTTTATCTAAGGAAATTGAAACCCAGGCAGGAAAGAGACTAGACTGACTAGGTTCTACTTGGCATTTCCTTCCTTTTTCACTTTATACTGAAACTTTTGGAGTAGCAGCCCTTTCTGCATCTCCCTACACACACTTATATCTCTGGGACATGCTAATTAACTGAATCATAGATTTAGAAATGGAAGGGATCTTAGAGGCTATCATGTCCAACCCTTCCATTTTATAGATGAAGAAACATAGGAAGAGAAGGAGGGAGGGAGGGGGAGAGAGAGAGACAGAGACAGAGAGAGACAGAGACAGTGAGACAGAGAGAGACAGAGAGTCAGAGACAGAGATTAAGTGACTTGTCTTGGGTCAGACGGCTAGTAAATATCTGAAGCAGGATTTTAACCCAAATCTTCTTGACTCCAACTTCAATGTCTTATTCATTACATTTGATTCTTTCATATTCTCTGTGCCTTAGTAACTGAGAAAGAAGGCAGGTATGCCATGGAGATCAAAAGAAAAGGACTGATATGCTCAAAAATATTTATAGCAGCTCTTTTTTCATGACCAAGAACTGGAAATTAAAGGGGTGCCCATTAATTGGGGAATTCTTGAACAAGTTATGGTAGATAAATGGAATGGAATACTATTGTGCTGTAAGAAATGATAAAGTGCATGGTTTCAGAGAATCCTGGGAAGACTTGTATGAACTAGTACATAGTATAGTGAGCAGAACCAGGAGAACAATTACAACGTTGTAAAAACAAATAATTTTGAAAGACTTAAGAACCCTGGTCAATGCAATGATCAGCCACAGTTCCAGAGGACTCATGATGAAGCATGGTACCCACCTCTTGACAGAGAGGTGATGGGCTCAGAGGGCAGATTGAAACATATATATTTTTTGAACATGGTCAATCCAGGAATTTGTTTTGCTTGACTATGTCTATTTGTTTCAAGAGTTTCATTTTTCTTTCTTTTTTCAGTGAAATAGGAGGTAGGCAGAAAGAAAATAAATTTCTGTTCATTTTTTTAAATAAAATTTTAATAAAATATTTTAAAAAGAAATATCAGGGGCAACTAGGTGGCACAGTGAATAGAGCACCAACCCTGGAGTCAGAAGGACCTGAGTTCAAATCCAGCCACAGACACTTAACACTTACTAGCTGTGCGACCTTGGGCAAATCACTTAACCCCAATTGCCCTACCTTCCCCCCTCCAAAAAAAAAGACAAAAAAAAAGAAATACCAGGTTTTTCAAAAGTGTTTCACTAACACTTAAGGATATAAGGGCAAAACAAATTGATAAGTGAACAGAATTGCCAGGAATAATATCTTAAAATAACCCAGCTGAGGCTAGAGGCCACCTTAAGCTTCTGAAATTTGATTAAAACAAACTCCTGTTTGTTTGGTTTTTTTCATATTTCAAAGATGGTGCTCGTCCTGGGCTATCCTACCTTAGACACTGGTACTCTACCCATCCACCATCCTCCCCTATCTACCATCAGTCTGCCATCCTTGAAAGGTACCACCCCCCATTTCCCCAGTTTTAGTATGAATCCATAGCTTGATTTCTTCCTACCATCACTATCTCCATGTACATATAATTATAGCCACATACAATTCCCATCAATAGTAAGAGAAGAATGATTTCTTCATAGTGGGATTGGTCAAAATTATGCCATAAGAAGATTAGTTGAAGGAACTGGACTATTTGGCCTGGAAAAGAGAAAATTCTAGAAAAGTTTCCTGATATGGCATCTTAAATAATTCTTTGAGAATGTGGAAGAGAGTTAAGAGAAGAGAGAAGAAGTAGAGATATAAAAAGCAAAGGATAAAGATAGACAGACAGATAGATAGACAGACAGACAGATAGATAGATAGAAAAAAGAGGATTTCAAAAAGTTTTAAAGTGCTGCAGAGGCCAGCTAGTCTAACTCAAACCTGAACAATAGTAGTTAGTATCTGTATACTGCCTTAAGCTTTGCAAAGTACTTTATATAAAATATTCTATTTCAATTGATCCTCACAACAACCCCAGGAGATGAATAGTAGTATTATCTCCATTTTTCAGAAACTGAGATTGAGAGAGGTTGAGAGACTTACCCAGGGTCACATGGCTAGTATCTGAAGTAGGATTTGAACTCAGTTCTTCCTGACTCCAAATCCAACACTTTAGCCACTGTAGATCCTAGCTGCCACAATAAGAATACCAATGACTCATCTGTCAGTCTTTCCTTGATGCCCAGTTGTGAGAAGGATCTCACCAACTCCTGAAGCAGCCCACCCCACTTTTGGATAGCTCTATTTGTTAGGACTGTTTTCTTGATATCAAGCCTACATTGGCTTCTTGGCAACTTCTATTCCATTGCCTTTAGTTCTGCTCTCTGGAGTCAAACAGAATCAGTCTAAACTTTCTTCCAGGTAAAAGCCCTTCCACTTGAAGATCATCATCATATTACTACCTTCCCCTGTCTTCCCTTTTCTAAGGTAATCATCCCTAATTTCTTCAAATTATCCTTTTAGGGCATGATTTCGAGTTCATTTACCTTCTTAGTTTCCTCCCTCTGAAAACTTACCATCTTTTTGGTGTTCTTCCCAAAATGTGGTACCCAGATTTGAAGTCCAGATGTGGTCTGAGTAGGCAGAGGCTAGCAGGGTGATCAGCACTCTCCAGTCTGCAATACTACACTTTTGTTAATGAAACTTAAGAGTCCATTAACATGTTAGCTTTGGGGGCTGATGCCTCATATAGACTTTGCAGTCCACTAAAAAGCTCCAGTTCTTCTTCAGATGAATGACTGATTGACCATACTTTTCCCATCTTGTACTTGCAAAGCTGCCTTTTAAAACCCAAATGTAAAACTTTACATTAAATCTGATATTATTAGATCCATTCTAGTTTGCCAAGATTCCTCCTCCCCATCTTAAGTCTATCACATCTTTTACAAAGAGACAAGAAAAGAGTTAAAATCTAGGGAAAAGAAAGGGGAGGAAGAAAAGGGAAAAAAAAAAGGAGACAGAAGGAGATAAATAAAAGAAGGGCAGAGGAAAAGAGGAAGAGAAAAAATGAAGAGAGAAGGAGAGAAAAGAGAATGGAGAAAAAGGGAAGATAGAAAGAATAATGAAGGGGAGAGAAAGAAGAAGAAGGGTACAAGAAAAAGGAGATGAGGGAAAGAGAATGGAGATTCAGAAGAGGAGGGGAAGAGAGAAAGAATAAAGATGGAAAGAAAGAAAGGAGGAGGACAAAGAAAAAAGAGGAGAGAAAGGAAGAAAGAAGAGAGAGAAAGAAGGGGAGGGAGAGAAAGAAGAGGAAAGAGGAATAAAAGAGACAGGAAAAGAGAAAGAATAAAGGGAAAAGAGAGAAAGAAGAGGATGAGAGAGAAAGAAGAAAAAGGGGAGAGAAAGAAGAGGAAGGGGAATAGGAGAGAGAAAAAAGAAATAGAGTAAAAAGAGAAAAAACAAGCAGTTACAAAGATTCTGTTCAACTTCTCCCAGTGCTTAATAGATTTCTAAATGGGCTTATTCACACCACCTATGAATTATTTTAAAGGACCTAATTATAAAACACCAAACTGACTAATTAGGTTTTCTGCACTTGCCTTGACACAGGTGCAAAGTCTCTCTGGATGGCTGCAGTCATGAAGCCAATCATAACCAGCCCTGAATCAATCGGTTGAGCCTCCCTGCCGGTCACACAATTATGCCTTTAATTGCGAGCACCCTGCTACCATACCAAGCCCAGACCGGAGGTGCCTGCTGCCTGACCTCTTTGACCTGAGGCAGTGGGAACAAGATGGGGACCAGCCTTGCCTGAGCGGAGATGTGTCATCCTTACACCTCAGGATGTTGGGACCCCAGACTGTGAGCAGGCAAAATTTGGGGGATCTTGCCTCCAGAGTTGGTTGTAATTCTCACAGAAGGCCAATCTACTGGGCAATGTCCAGAGGTCTAGGTCAGGGATACTCCTTCGCTATCCTACTAGTGTAAGGGTATATAAAATAGGTCCTCTCTTAATCCCTAAGCCAGAAATTCCATTGCCTTTTAGAGAACTTTCAACTTCAACATAAGAACTAGAAATCAAGAGAGGTTTTCCCAATAAATAAAATTAGGTTAAAGGAATCAATTAGGCATAGAGATTTTTAACCTGGGGGTCCATGAGCTTTTTTAAAGCTATTTTAAAAACTATTTCAATATACTGGTTTCCTTATAATACTATATATTTTATTTCACTCATTTTAAAACATTCTTAGAAGGGCAGTCCACAGACTTCACTAGACACTGCCAAAGGGGTCCATGACACAATAAAGGGTGAAGAACCCCTAAATAGAAGAATGGAAGGGTTAGGGATATAAGCATCCAAGGTGCAGGTATAGATGCAAGATAAACTAATATATTTGGCAGGGAGGGGAGTAATCTGCTTCACTTGTAAGCAGAGATGTATACTCAGGCTGTGAAATAGAAAGGTCCCTGTCTCCTTCATCAGAACAGGAACTCCCCAGGGATAGGTCTGGGGCTAGAACTCTGCCACCTCCCTAGCACAGAAGTAGTGAATCAATGTGTTTGCTGATGGCAGTAATAAGGGTGATGGGTTGTAGGGAAGGGAGCCCCTGATGAAACAGAGTTGCCTCTTTCTTAACTCAAGTGACACTTGTCAAAAGAGAATTCTCCCTTACTCATAATTTTTCCTTTTACTGAAAGAAAAAGGGAAGGAGGGAGAGAGGGAAAACAAGAACAAAAGCAGAACTGGTAGCAATGATCAAGATATGTGCATGCGTGTGTGCGTGTGTGCGTGTGTGCGTGTGTGTGTGTGCGTGCGTGTGTGTACATACATATATCTGTGTGTAAACACATTTCAGAGTGATTTTAAGCTTAAAACATTAACAATAAGATCGTATCCACATTAAAACAGATTTTATTCTTTGCTCCATAGTATGTACTGAAAGCATAAGAAAACAAAAGCGCTCAGACAGGGTTTGGATATCACAGTAATCCAATGGGGTAGGTGTACACATGTAATTGTCCCCATTTTTCAGACGAGAAAACTGGAACCTCACCCAAGGCCACACAGCTATTAAATGACAGGTAGGATCTGAACCCAAACCTCCCGACTCCCCATCCCCTGCTTATTCCATTATTCAACTGCTTGCCCAAACCCTAGCTTACCTGTAAATAGGGCTTAAGCTTTTCATAATGCTTTTTCATCACCACGACTTAATGAAATAGGTACCTTTTTTTGTTGATCCTGCTGGGACCTGGAATTTCAGGCAAGTGGGGACCTCTCTCCCCAGATGCAAATCAGCAATTCTTTCATAACTTATGGTCTTACCAAGTGGTCTAGAGGCATTGAGAGGTTGGATAAGTTGTCTTCAGTATGTCAGCCGGTATTTGTCAGAATCAGAACCTAAGACCAGGTCTTCCTGGCTCCAAGGCTAGTCTTCTAACCACTGTGCCATTCTCCGTCTCATAAGTATTAGATATGCAAGTATTCTTACTTCCAGTTTACAGATGAGGAAACTGAGACCTGAAGAGGTCAAATGGTTGGCTCAGGACACCTCAGGACCAAGATGTGCTTCTACCATTTCTATTGCCTCTCTGCATCCTCATAGGTCTGCTGTCCCCACCCCTGCCCCCACCACACCCCTAGGGATGGCAACAGAGCTTGTGATGGGTACCTGTTGTATTGTGTTCTGTTGGGTTATTGCTCTTTCTCGTACATCTCCCATCTCCAAGCCTTTGGCCTGGCTGTGTCTCCCACGTCTGAAATGCATCCCTCCTTTTGGATCCCAAAACTCTGCTCAAACAATATCAATTCAAGTCTTTCCTTCTATTTGAAGTTTTTAGCTACTAGTGCCTTCCCACCTCCCCTCTCTTCCTCCATCCCCACCAAAAAAAAAAAAATCACCTTTTATTTATTTACTATATACTTATAAATATATATTATATCGATACTTTATATATTTTATACTAATTTATATTTATATTTTGTTTCCCCTAGAATGTAAGCTCCTTGAGATCAGGGGCTGTTTCATTTTTGCCTTTATATCCTCAATGCTTGTGGATTGATTGAGTTGGAACAGGATGGAGGGGAGGGAAGGGAGTTCATAGATTTAGTATTGGAAGAAATCTTAGATATCTAGGTCAAGGGGTTCTTTTTTTTCAAGGCAATTGGAGTGAAGTGACTTGCCCCAGGGTCACACAGCTAGTAAGTGTCAAGTGTCTGAGGCTGGATTTGAACTCAGGTCCTCTTGACTCCAAGGATGATGCTCTATCCACCATGACACCCAACTGCCCCTCAAAGGGAAGCCTAAGAATCCCCTTCCCAGAAGGATGTTTTGAAATGGATAAAATAAAATACTTAGGGATTACAAAAGAAAGCAATTATATTGAAATAGATAACAAAATATTTTTGAATGATCACAACCACCCCTGAAATTTATCCCTGGGCCCTTAGGAATCTGTGGACCTCAGATTAAGAGCCCCTCCTGAAGGCCAGGGACTCATAAGTCAAAAAGCATTTATTAAAAGCCTATTATGTTCCAGGCACTTTGCTAAGATCTGGGATACAAAGAAAGACAAAAGACAATCCCTGCCCTCAAAGAGCCTGCAATCTAAAGGAGAGACAACATGTAAACAAATATGTACAACCAAGCTATATACAGGAAATTACCAACAGAGGAAAAGAACTAGAATTAAGAAGGATTGAGAAAAACTTGTAGAAGTTGGGATTGAATCTTGAAGGAAGCCAGGAGGTGGAGAGGAGGGGGGAGAATGTTCTAGGCATGAGGAAGAGCCAGAGAAAATGCCTGGAGCCAAGAGATGGAAGCTTTGTTTGTGGAGTGACAAGAAGACTAGTGCCACTATTTTAAAGAGTACATGGGGCAGGGTGGGGGTGGGAGGAGTCAGTAAAAGGTAAAATATAAGAAGACTGGAAAAGGAAGGGGCTAAGTTATGAAGGCCTTTGAAGGCCAACCTGAGAATTTGTCATTGAATCCTGGAGGTGATAGGAAGCTACTGGAGTTAATGAGTACAGGGATGGCCTGGTAGGACCTTTGCTTTAGGAAAATCGCTTTAGTGGCCCAACAGAAGATAGACCGGATTGGGGACAGACAAGAGACAAGCAGACTGTTGCAACAGTCCGGGCATGAGGCAATGAGCTCTTGTACCAAGGTAGTGGCAGTGCCAGAGGAGAGATGGGGGAGTATTTGAGAAATGTTGCAAAATTAAAATCATCAGGCTTTGACAACTAAATGACTATAAGGGATGAGAGAAAGTGAAGAGTCAAAGATGATACCTTGGTTGGGAGCCTGGGAGACTGGGAGGGTGGTATTTACTCTGAACAGTAATAGGGAAATTTGGAAGGAAGGAGGGTTTAGGGAGAAACATATTGAGTTCAGTTCCAGATATGTTGCATTTAAAGATGTCTAGTGAGCATCTAGTTGGAGACATTTGAAAGGCAATTGGGGATGGGAGACTAGAGGTCAGCATAGAGGTCAGGGTTGGAAAAGTAGATCTATGTAACAGGCCTAAGGTCAGGAAGACAGTGAGTAGAAGAGCTGAAAGTTACACTTAATGTCCTCTGACTCCAAATATAGCGTTCGTTGTATCACACTTTGCTGAAGAGGCTAATAAAGCTTAGTCTTTGTTGGAAAAAAGAGAACAGTGAAAATTGGCATTAAGGTAACTGTTTTGCATCAGCACAGCCTCTAACTTAAAGATTGATAATAAAAGGCAAGAGCAAGGGAGGATGACTGGGTCCTTAAAAATGGAAACCTTCAGAAAGTTTGCCAGGGTGGAGTTGGTGTGTGTGTGTTGGGGTGGAGGGGGAAACAACAGAAAAGAAAGTAAAGCTGTTTCCTGACTTCACTGAGTTCTAGTGTACTAAATTTTATGACTCCATGGTCATGAAATTAATTAAGGAGAAATTCAGGCTTAGGTGTGGTTTATCTGTTAAATTCAGGAAATATCTTCCTAGAAGAGATGAGATGTAGAGGAGGGAGAGGAAGTTTTTGAATAGAGGGGAGATATGTGTTTTGGAGTAGGATGTAACAATCTATATAAAAGCACAAAAATAAGTGACATGTAATTTCAATGTATGTTTATCAATTTTTCTCAACTTAATTTTTCTATTCAAATGCATTAATTATTAAAGGGAAATCCAATTTTCATGCAATGTCACACAGAGTTTGACAAAGATGTTTGTGGGTTTGTAGATCTAGACTTGGAAGAAACCTTAGAGGCCATCTAGTCCAACCTTCTCATTTTACAAATGAGGAAACTGAAGCCCAGGAGAGATTAAGTGAGTTGCTGAGGTCAGAAATCCTAGTATGTAGGAAGTACTCAGGTCCTCTGATTCCAAATGCAGCTATCTTGTCCCATAGCTTATTGGTGATAGTGTTTTATCCATCCATTTGAAAACCCTTTTTCAGGGGAGGCTAGGTGGCACAGCCAATAAAGCACCAGCCCTGGAGTCAGGGGAACCTGAGTTCAAATTCAGCCTCAGACACTTAACACAAAACTAGCCATGTGACCTTGAACAAGTCACTTAACCCCAATTGCCCTACCTTCCCTTCTCCAAAAAACCAAAAACCCTTTTTAAGCTTGAGACCTAGGCCAAATGGCCTTCCCAGATTTCCCACCACACTTTTACCCTCCCCAATCGGCCTGTAATGCTACTGTCACACTAGCCCTAGGATGAGATTGATGTGAGAACTGAATAAATTCTATAATAACACATGGAACCCCAGTAGGAACCTTGAAACCTTAAAGAACTTATCATCTAACTCTCTCATTTGGTAAATGAGAAAATGGAGGCCCAGGGAAGGGTAAAGAGACTTTTTCAGTCACTCAGTTAGTCAGTGATAGAGCTGATATAGTGATATAGCCTAGTTTTCTTGTCTCTTTCTACTTATATTGCATTAAAAGTTACTCTTCTAGTACAGAAACTCTTTCATTATTTTTTTTTCTCATGAGGCCTTTATATATCCTAGAGATCCTTAACCCAATTCCCAATTGCACTGACAGTTGGATCCCCCAGAAGACAGCTTGCTACATCTCCCAGCTCAGAATTTTAAGGGTAGCCCAGGGGCTATGAGATCTTCTCTAATATGCAAGTATCCATTGTAGTGTGCTCTCCATGATATCAATCACCAGTGATTGGTGCCCCACTATCATTTGAACAATTAACATCAACCAGTTTTACACAGAATATATTTAATGAGAAACTCTGGAAAGAACAGAAATATAAGAACATCCCATTTCCTCCCCTTCCGCAACTCAGAACACATGCTCCCCTTTAGCTGACTTCAGTCTCTGGGAAAAGCAGATTCAAAAAAAAGTGTTAGCTACCATGTAGTTTCCCCAGGAAGTCCATTTCCTAATGAGGCATGGCTGAGGTTACAGAAACCAAAATCTTGGTTGCAGTGTCCAATTCACTGCTGAGCTAACTAGCAGAGGTCAATCTTCAAGGCCGTGCTCGTACTACACCCCACTCAGCTACTGGCCACTCTGGTATGAACTCTGGCCTTCCTTCTGGTCTCTTCCATGCATTTTTAAAACGTGCTTCAACATACCTTTTATTTAAACTTTATTATTCTTGCATTTGGGTGTTGGTTTTTTGTTTTTGTTTTTTATCTGTGATTTCTTTTACAACATGGCTAATATGGAAACGTTTTTTTTTTTAAATTTATTTATTTACTCATTTACTTTTAATTTACAAGATTCAGTTCCACAATCACTTGAGTTTCAGATTTTCTTCCCTCCCTTCCCCCACCCCCCCCCCCATGGTGGCGTGCAATCATGTATAGGATCTGCAAATACTTTCACATTGTACAATAGTTTGGTCATATAGAAGAGCTGTAACCAATGAGTGATCACTGGGAAAAGAAAAAAAAAAAAAGCAAAACCAGACATAAAAGAGAACGATAACAAGTTTTGCTTCAGTCTCCATTTAAACTATAGTCTTTCTATATCTTTCTCTGAGTTTAGGTATCTCCTTCCTTCTTGAGGCTTGTAGAGTTGTCTTTGGCTGTGCATTGTTGAGGATAGTCCAGTTTATCAAGGTTGGTCATATGGAAACGTTTTGCATGACTACACATGTATAATCTATATCAAATTGCTTGCCTTCTCAAAGAGGGGAGAGGAAAGGGAAGAAAGGAGAGAAGAAAGAACTCAAAATTTTAAAAAGAAGAATGTTAATTTTGATTACATGTAAATGAGAAAAAATAAAAACTAAACATAAAAAGTGCTTTAATAATCCCAATTTCTTTCTTTTCTTTTTCATTCTTTTATTGGCAGCTCCATCTCTGCTCCCCTCCCACCTTCCTCCCCACCCAAATTGAAAAAAAAAAAAAACCCTTGTAACAAATACACATAATACACATAACTGCTTACTGTTTTAGGGAGAGGGGAGGGAGAAAAATTTGGAACTCAAAAAAATCTTTTAATGAAAGTTTAAAAATCGTCTTTATGTGTAATTTGAAAAAATAAAATATTATTTTTTAAAAAACCAAATACGCATAATCAAGCAAAAAGCAAGTTCCCACGTTGTCTGTATACAAAAATAGCACAAAAATAGTACAAAAAGCATGTTACTCTACAACTTGAGTTCATTATCTCTCTGCCAGAGGAAGGGGAACATTCTTCATCATCAGCCCTCTGGAATCATGGTTGGCTATTGCATTGATTAGAGATCTTAAGTCTTCAGAATTGTTTGTCTTTACAATATTATTGCTGTTATATAAATCCCTCTCCTCATTCTGCTCACTTTACTCTGCATCAATTTATGCAAGTCTTCACAAGTTTCTCTGAAACCATCATCTTCATCATTTCTCTTGGCATAATAATAGTATTCCATCACCTTCCTATACCATAATTTGTTCATGCATTCCCCAACTGATGGGCAACCACCCCCTTAGTTTCTTTGCCTCTGCAAAAGGAGCTACTATAAATATTTTTGCACATATGAGTCCTTTTCCTCTTTCTTTGGTCCACCAAAACATTTAAAAGAAAAAGGAAGAGAACATACAGAAGAGAACAGAAGGAGGCT
Source organism: Pseudochirops corinnae (assembly GCA_028646515.1). Taxonomy (NCBI): domain Eukaryota; kingdom Metazoa; phylum Chordata; class Mammalia; order Diprotodontia; family Pseudocheiridae; genus Pseudochirops; species Pseudochirops corinnae. Next base: position 236,708,791 of record CM053586.1, on the reverse strand, counting down.
CAGAGGGAAACACAGACAAGGAAGACAGTTTTGAAAGGAACATGATGAATTTATCACATTCTCTTTTAAAAGGGCAAGTTGTATATGATGGAGATTAGCAATTTCATATGCAGTCCTCTTTCTGTTCTACTTTGTATATGGAAATTCTCTCGGGGGTAGTGTTACTTGCAAAATAAAAATTAAAAAAAAAACCTTTTAGGGGCAGCTAGGTGGCACAGTGAATAGAGCACTGGTCCTGAAGTCAGGAGGACCTGAGTTCAAATTTGAACGCAGACACTTAACACTTACTAGCTATGTGACCTTGGGCAAGTCACTTAACCCCATTTGCCTTCCCTTCCCCCTCCAAAAAAAAGATCCCTTTTAAAGAATAGAAAATCCTTTTTTCTGGAAAGCAATTTTCTTTTGTAAAATGAAGTTGTTAGTAGTTCAGTAGTGGCTGACTCTTTATGACCCCCTTTGGGGTTTTCTTGGCATTCTTGCCATTTCCTTCTCCAGCTCATTTTACAGATAAGGAAACTGAGGCAAACAGGGTAAAGTGACTGGCCCAGGGTCATACAACTAGTTAATATCTGGAGCTAGATTTTAACTCAGGAAGATGAGTCTTCCCGACTCCAGGCTGTGCCACCTAGCTGTCAGGGATTAGACTATGTGATTGTCCAGGTTTCTTCCAACTCTAGCTTTCTACAAGACCCTGATATCAAGGAGCTTTTCTGAAACTTGGCTATGCATCCAGACATAGAATTCTTAGTCTTACCCCAATTTAATTTTCATTTTGGTTCAATAAACATTTATTAAATACCCACTATTCTCAAGGAATATAAATTCAACTAGAACATCAGTGGAAAAAGTCAGAAAAACTGTACTCTGGTCCCAATTCTGCCATTGACTAACTGAGTAACTGAACAAATCTCTCTTTTTAAATTTTTTTTTAATTTTGCTTTTTGGCGTGGGGAAGGCAGGGCAATTGGGGTTAAGTGACTTGCCCAAGGTCACACGGTTAGTACGTGTTCAGTGTCTGAGGCCACAACTGAACTCAGGACCTCTTGACTCCGGGGCCAGTGCTTTATTCACTGCACCACCTAGCTACCCCAAATGGTAGGATTCCCAAAATCCCCTTTTTTTTTGTTTTGTTTTGTTTTGTTTGTTTTTGGAGGGGGGAAGGCTGGGCAGTTGCAGTTAAGTGACTTGCCCAAAGTCACACAGTTAGTGTTAACTGTCTGAGGCTGGATTTGAACTCAGGTTCTCCTGACTCCAGGACTGGTACTCTAGTCACTGTGCCACCTAGCCACCCCTAAATCTCTCTTTAAAAAAAAATTATTTATTTACTTTTAGTTTAAAACATTCAGTTCCACAGTCCCTTGAGTTTCAAATTTTCTCCCCCTCCCTCTCCTCTGCCCTCTCCCTGCCTCCGTGGCGGCATGCAATCAAATATAGCATCTACAAATACCTTCACATTAAACATTAGTCAGATTGTAAAGAAGAATTATAACCAATGGTGTAAACAATGAGAAAGAGGAAACAAACAAAAAAAGAGAGAGAGAACAAGTAGTTTGCTTCAATCTGCATTCAGACTCTGCAGGTCTTTCTCTGGATGTGGTCATCTCTTTGCATCATGAGTCTTTTGGAGTTGTCTTATAGCTTTACATTGCTGAGAGGAGTCCAGTCTATCAAGGTTAGTCGTCACACATACATTGTATCTGTAATTGTGTACAAATTTCTCCTGGTTCTGCTCTTCTCATTCAACATCAGTTTGCATAAGTCTTTCCAGGTTATTATGAAGTCTGTCTGCTCCTCATCTCTTGTAGCACAAGAGCATTCCATTGTATACCACAACTTGTTCAGCCATTCCCCAGTTGATGGGCATCCCCTTGATTTCCAATTCTTTGCCACCACAAAAAGAGCTGCTATAAATATTTTTATACATATGGGTCCTTTTCCCACTTCTATGATTTCTTTGGGATATCTTTGGGATACAACCCTATAAGTGGTATTGCTGGGTCAAAGGGTATGCACTTATTTATAGCCCTTTGGCCATAGTTCCATATTGCTCTCCAGAATGGTTTAATCATGAACAAATCTCTTTACCCTTCAATGGGCCTGAATTTTCTCATCTGTAAAAGGAGAGAATTGAGTGATATATACTTTGGACTCTGCCAAAATAATCTTCCTAAAACACACAATGCCACTCTCTTACTCAAGAGTCTTAGGTGGCTCCCTATTGCCTCTAGAATAAAATATAAATAAAGCCTTTCACAGTCTAGCTCCAGCTCACCTTCTCAGAATGGTTTCACATTATTCCCCTTGACGGATTCTTCATCCCACACAAACTGAATTACTTGCTGTTCTCCTGAACCCAGCTTTCCATCTCTAGTCTCCATGTTTTGGCATAGGTTGTCTATATATGGTATGCTGTCATAGAGTCATAGAAATAGAAGATATCTTAAAGGTTAGCCTCCTTCAGTTGTATAAACTGAGGCCCAAAGAGGTTAAGTGAATTATCCAAGGTCACTCAACTAATATGTATCTAGGGCATGATTCAAATCTATGTCTCTGAGATTCTATATCTAGTAATCTATATACCATGATTCCCTCCCTCCCTCATCTGTTTCCCAGAAGACTTGTTTGCTTTCAAGGTTCAGCTCAGGTTTCATCCCCTATTGGGAATCCTTTCCTGGTCTCCTAATTGTTAATGCTTTCTTCTTCCTCCAATCATACTGCATTTCCCTATCTGTGAACGTGTTCATTTCCCTCTTGTAGAATGTCAGTTCCCTGAGGGCAAGCACTATTTTTCATTTTGTCTTTGTTTCCTCAGCACTTAGCATAAATATTTGTACATTGTAGGTCATTCTGTAACATACAAGCTGAGGTTTGCAGAAAGAAATTTTAAAAAGAAAGGAAGGAAGGAAGGAAGGACGAAAGAAAGAAAGAAAGAAAGAGGAAGGAAGGAAGGAGAAAGAAAGAAAGAAGGAAAAAGAAAAAAGAAAGAAATAAGGGAAGGAAGGAAGGAAGGAAGGAAGGAAGGAAGGAAGGAAAAAGAATTATATTTTAGGGGAAAAAATTTTAAGGTGGGGGGAAGGGAAAATGCTCCCTAGGGAGAATAGTACCAAGACCAGTAGATATCCCATAACATACTAGTTAAGCTCTGCAGAAAGAAAAAAAATAATAAATTCTGGAAGGAAAAAATTGTTTTAAAGATGAAGAAAGGGAAGCTGTTCCAGAGGACATGTGGAGAATGACACCAAGACCAGTGGGTGTCCTATAACACTGAATTGCTGAATTAAGTCACACTGAAATTCATCACAGGGACAAATGCAGAATTGAGAAAGAAGAGGTTTGGCAAAACAGATTGTGACTGATGCCTTTGGCTGAAGCTACAGTAGCTGGAGAGGGATATGCTCGTCTAGAAAACTTTAGGGCAGCGTTAAGTCCAGGACACAGACCTGCTAAGACATCACAGTCTAGCATGGAGAGCTGGAGTCACACTCCCTCACTCCTTCAGTTCACTCCCAGCCCCCAATCACATTTGACTTTGCACTGGGACATAAACTGGCTCCAAGTTCCTTTATCTCACCACCCTTTCACATATGGAAGCAAATCTATCCCTAGAGAGATAGAAAGGCCAGGTTGGTCCCCTTCACAATGATGGCTAGTTAAGGCAGGCATTCTCAAGGTAAGGGACCAGAGCCACAGAGAGCGGAAGCCCTCCTACATCACATTTTATAGTCAATGCTCATCATCTCTGCCTAACATATCTTCCTCAGATTTTCAGGAACTTTTCTTGCTTTTTTTTTTACTTCCAATAAAATACCATAAGTCTCCTAAAGGAGGTTACACAAAGATCACTGTGACCCATCCCCAGCCCCTACCATTTGCTCCTCACCTTCCTACCCCTTGCCTCAAGCCTGAGTTGATGAACCACAGCCACTAGAAACCAGGAGGGCCTGAAGACACATGTATCTACATAGGCCCTTAAGTGCATAAACCTCTGCCTTCCTTCCCCAGATTTTTTCTTTGACCCTTAACAATAACTAAAGTAAAACACATGCAAACAACCCAATAACCAACAGCTTTGCCCTCCAGGGGGAGGGGGAAGGATGATGTAGAGAAGGTAGTGTGGTGCAGTGGTTGGATTTGGAGTCAGAAGGACACGGATCCATTCCTGGTTCTGCCACAAATCAAATGTGTGACAACCTTGGACAAACCACCTCTGTAGGTCTCACGTTCCTCCTTTGTAAAATGAGGGTGTTGGACTGGATGGTCTGGGGGGTTGCTTCCAGCTCTAGAGCTGAGATTCTAACCAAGATCTCAGGTCTCCCATGTCAGAAGCTCAAAGGATTATAGAGTTATAGGGCCTTTACACCCTTCCCAACCTGACCTGTTCCTACTTTTCTGGTCTCCATACACTTCACTCCCCACTGCCTTCTCTACAAACCAGTGGGTCTTCTTGCTGATTCGCTAACACAATACTTCATCTCCCAACTCTGAGGCCACTCATCATGGAGGCCTGGAATGCTTTCCCTCTTCATCAAGACGGTTCAAATTCCATCTTCTGCAAAGAGACCTTTATGGTCATCACTCCCACCCACCCCATTCCCCCTCCCCACGCAGCTGGTGCCTTTCCTCTGGGATTACCTTCACTTATATGGCTTACATCTTGTATATACACAGTTGCTTGTGCACCATTTCCCCCCATTAGAATCTGAGCTACTTGAGAGTCGGGGCTGTCTTTTGCCTTTCTTCATATCCCAATCGCTTAGCACAGTTCCTGGTACGTAGCAGGTGCTTAACACATATTATATCATATTGTATTAATAATTATATTATACACATTGATGATTTGGGGCTTGGAGTCTTAAAGGCCTTTATTGAACCTAACAGTTTTAAACAGTTTTCACATTCTAACAGTTAAGGAAACTGAGGCCCATTGAGGTTAAACATCCAGCCTAAAGTCATCCGGGTAATAATTGGCAGAACTGAGATCTGAACCCACATTCTAGTGTAGAAGACACAGTTTTCTTCATTTCTCTCCCAGGCCGGCAGCTCCCAAGCCCCAGTCACTGGGGTTAACTAAATGATCCTTTAATACACAAAGAAAGCCCAAAGAGCTTAACTTTCACCCAGCCACAGAGGGCTGAGCAGCCCAGCTAATGCCAGCCCCGAATCCTGTTCTCTATTATTGCGTCTGAAAATCTTTTAAAATTTCACACAATTTCCTGCACAGCAGTGTACGTCGTAATGCTGGGAACCAAGAAGGCTCAGTAATTGGGACTGTTGTGGGGCAGAGTCCAAAGCAATTAATCCAGCCTCCTTCCTTGTTTGCGCCAGGATAAGTCTGACAGGGTGGAGAGTAATTGGAAAGGAGCGGCCTCTATCCCCTACTCTAAATTAATATTTTCCTGTCCTGATTTAATTCCGCTCGGGAACAGTGACACAGAGACACGCCGTGTCAAGCACTAAGTAATCTACTGCCAGCCACCTTAGGAGACAAAACTTTTTTTTTTCCCTTTCCTTTCTTTTTGTTGTTGGGGAGGAGGTTCTCAGTTTAGAGTTGGAAGGGACCTTAAAGAACCTCTTTCAAACCCTGTAATTTTCCAGGGGAGGAAACTGAGGCCCCAAGAAATACCTAATACACTGTGGAGTATATAATAGATCCTCATAAAGCCTTGTGGAGCAGACAAAAGCATGATAATGAGATTTCCCAGACCCACTCCTCTCCATCCTTAACTCCCTGACATAGAATTAGAGCTAGAAGATCCCTCAGAGCCCATCTCATCCAACACCCTCATTTTATATTTTTATAACTTCCACTGGAATCAGGAGCTGGCCCCCCAGAGAGTGACTGATGTCTAAGGTTAACACTGAAAGGCTGTGGGGTGCTAGTGGTGTGACTCATGAGCCCCTAGTAGTGTGCTTCCCATTAACCAGCATTTGCGTAGACTTCAACTAGCTTTTAGAAAAGATATTGACCAAGGTGGTAGAGTGAAAAATAGCTGGTATAATACATTTCCCCCAAAGCCTGGAGCACATTCTACCATATATACTTATATATGCACATATATATATATATATATATACACTATGCATGCATATATATACTATATGTGCCTATACATATCTACATATACACACATGCACATGCGTATGGTATGTGTGTACATGCATACATATGTGTGTTTGTGTGTGTGGATGTATGTGTGTGTCTGGGGGCCATCTCCAGGTGTCCTGATGTGTATCTGGCCACTGGACCCAGATAGCTCCAGAAGAGAAAGTGAGGCTGGTGACTTTACACAAACCTCCCTCGCTTAAATCTAATTCACATGGCATCACCTCCCTGATGTCACGGTCCTCTTCGAGAATGAAGGACAAACAGCAACAACAATAATGTACACACTGAAAGGGAAAATGGAAGCCAAGTTAAATTACAGTTGTAGTGATATACATGTATAAATGTATATCACTACCATTGTACTTTAAAAGTACAAAGAGAAAGGTGGCAAAGGAGTTATTAGAAATCCCTTCTCGCATCCACAGATGGCATTCTTCTCCAGCACCGCTGTCTTTCTTAAAACTCCTTCCTCTTTGCGCTGGGCATCTTTCCTTATCAGACGGGAAGCGGGAGTGGGGAGGGTGGGGAGGGGGGGGTATGTTTGTCCTCAATGTGTCTCTCTCTGCTCCCAGTTGGATGTATTATCTTCTACTAGTCCAGTTTCTCTAAAAGCATGATCAATAGAAGGCAAAGGGGAGAGAGAAACTATCTTCCACACCCCTAGTGATTCCCTCTCAGGAACTTGTCTCAAACTAGAATCCTCTGAGGGAGGTTTTTCTCCTGGTTCTGAGCTCCCTGCTAGACTAACTGTCACTTTTATACATATGCCCAGAGGTGTCACTTATTCTCGACAAAACACAAGATGTTCCCTATGTGGCATCATCTGCCTTTCATCCAATGACAAAACCCTATAGTCTTCTCAATTTGATTAAGGACTTCCTCCCACACAGTTTACACCTTTAATTGATTGGTTCAATCCATGGGTCTGGGTTGTTTTCTGTGATTACATCAGTTGGGGAGGAGGGTTCAGTGAAAAAATCTGGGGCCCAAAGAATGTAAATGACTTACCTAAGGCCACATAGCTAGTAATGGCAGAGGTGGGCTTTGAACCCAGGTTCTTCTGACTCCAACTTCATTGCTCTTTCTACTGTTCTACATACACTCACTTTAGTGAGGGAGACTCAGAGAGGATGAGGATGGTTGGACCAACCAACACTAAGATTCTATGATTCTAAGAGCTGGTTAGTCACCACCACCCTCCCCCCTTTAACTCCTGATCCCCAATACCACTCCACATCCACTCATTGTGTCCTAGGATTTTAGAGCTAAATGGGAACATAGAGGTAATCTAACCCAATTTCTTTATTTTGCAGATGAAGAAACTGAGGCCCAAGGCTCTCTATCTAGTAATTAGTAGAGCTGAGATTCAAACCCAGGTCCTCTGATTTTGGACTGAGGTGAGGAAGGTCGAGTGGAGCAGATCTTTCCACCATACCACATCATACCACTCTGACTCTCATTCAGTAGCCATAGATCAGCCTGCATAATTGTACACACACACACACACACACACACACACACACACACACACACCCCACAACTTCTCTAAAATAAAATTTTTAAAAATAGCAGACAAATGAGCCAAGGCTAATACAGGCCAAGAAACAACATTTCTTGTCAAGTGTCAGAGACACTATGAAAATACAAAACTGAAGAGAAGCAAGAAAGAGAGAGAAAAATCCAACATTAAATCAAATCAGTAGGAGAGTAATAGCTAAACTCTTTCTTACTTGTAACACTCAATTCATGTAGTCAATATGGATGGGAATGAATGAGTAGATGTACTCTGAGTACAAATCTAAATTCAATATACATATCTTTACTCAAATCCCTACCAATCAACTCTACCAAGGAGGGCAAGGCTGCTTCTAATCCAGCAGCCTCTCATGCCCAGGCATTGAAGTAGTGAGAAAAATGCCAACCTTGGAGTTCAAAGACCTGGGTTCAAATTCAGGTTGTCATTTGCTACCTTTGTGACATTGAGTAAGTCATTTCCTTTCCTCTGGGTCTCAGTTTCCTTCTCTGTAAAAGGAGATGCTTTCTAAGGTCATACAAGCTTGTTTTTCTTATTAATCACATGACATTTAAGATACTTTCCAGCTCTAAATACCTAATATCTAGGAATGGACATGGAATGGAGGTGGGACAGCATTTAGAAACATATAGTCTTGGAGTTGGATGGAACCTTGGAGATTACTTAGCTCAACCAATCTTCCCATCACCTGGACCCTCCCAACCTACTGTAGAGTCATCTCAGTAATGATGCCATGGACCCTAGTCTTTTTAAAGATCATAAAGACCAGCTGGGTGGTGAAGCAGAGCGAGTCCTAGAGTCAGAAGACCTGAGTTCAAATCCAGCCACAGACACTAACTAGCTGTGTGACCCTGGGCAAGTCACTCAATCCTGTGTGCTTCAGTTTCCTCATCTGTAAAATTGGCTGGAGAAGGAAATGGCAAACCACTCTGGTATCTTTGCAAGAAAGCCGCAAAGCCAGTCATGAAGAATCAGAAACCACCGAAATATTTGAACAATGACAAAAGATCAAAAGAGAATTGGAAGGGGCCTAAAAGGTGATCTATAACCTATAGACCCCTCCTCAAAATCATGTTTTTTAAAAATTCATATTTAAAGGATAGGATAAATGTCAGTTAGAGGTTAATGAAAATAAAGATGTGATTTTTAACCATCAAATTTTAAGGATTGCCTGAAATCTATCCACAGACCCCTTGGAGGTGAAGACCCCCAGATCTAGTCAAAGCTTCTCATTTTACAGAGGAGGACACTAAGCTCTGAAAGGATGAATGACAATATAACAAAATTGGAACTCATCTCCCTTGACTACCTATCCAGCGTGCTCTCTAGCATAAAAAAGGACAAATTAAAGATGTGCTAGAAAAACCATACAAAGGAGCCCACATCACCTATGTCAAGGGCTGGCTAGTTGTGAAGTCATCACAGAATCCCTATTCATCGCCATCTCTCCCAGCCTTCTCTTCTTGGTCCCTTTCCCCACGTGGGGGGTTGCTCTCACCCTAATCACAGTCTCATCAATTCTATTCCTCCACAGCCCCTCAGTACTAATGGATTTGGGGTATCATCTCTCAGATTGCCTTTCTGATTCTAGAAGTGTTATAAGATGGAGGCCTAGGGAAAGGAGCTTAGCATCCTCCACATTGGGTAAGATCTGGCTTTTCCAACCTTCAGGCCCATTCATTCTAGCTTGTGAAATCCTCGAGGGCAGGAGCTGTCCTATGTGTTTCCTATCACATAACACAATACCTGGCACATAATAGGTGTTTAATAAATGCTTATTGATTGATTGACATAAACAAAAATAGTTTATATTTATAGTGAGCTTTAATGTTTCCAGAATCAATTCCTCAAAACAAGGTAAGGAAACTGAGAATCAGATAAATGAAATGATTTGCTCAGGGTTTCACAGTTGAAGTCACAGTCACAGATTTAGAAGGAATCAAGGGAAACCCCCTTGTTTTATAGTTGAGGGAACCTAGACACAGAGAAGTTAAGTGATTTGCCTGGGTCACATAACTGTTGAGTGTCTGAGGCAAGATTTAAACCCAGGTCTTCCTGACTCCCAGGTCCAAGGCTCTATTCACTATTTTAAGGCCAGGATTCTAATCCAGTGTTTAACAAGAACCATAACTAGGAATTTTGTAACCAGGGCAGGCTGCCAAAAACATATTCCTGGGTCAAATGATGTGAAAAGCACATGCAAGTGTTGCTAGGAATGTTTCTAAAGGGAGTGGTTCACTTGTGTCCTATTCTTCATAGCTCCATTTGGGGTTTTCTTGGCAAAGATACTGGAGCAGATTTATCATTTCCTTTTCCAGCTCATTTTACTGATGAGGAAACTGAGGCAAACAAGGTTAAATGACTTACCCACTTACTTTGCATCCCTAGCACTTAGCCCAGACCTGACATGTAATAGGGGCTTAATTAACTCTGTTGACTGAGTTACAGATAAGTTACTAATCTATATTAATAGAAAGTGTTTTCATAATAGGAGTTCTTTAATTGAAGAAATCACAAATCCAGAACCACTCCATCCAAATACAAATGGGCTATATCTTGGATAATATGAAGGATAAAAAAATTTATGGGGCAGCTAGGTGGTACAGTGTTTAGAGCCCAGAGGTCAGGAAGACTCATCTTTCTAAGTTCTAATGTAGCCTCAGACATTTTATCAACTGTTTGACCCTAGGTAAGTCACTTAACCCTATTTGCCTTGGTTTCCTCATCTATAAAATGGGCTGGAAAAGGAAATGGCAAACCACTACAGTATTTTTGCCAAGAAAACTCCAAATACGGTCACTAAGAGTCATACACAACAAAAAACAACTCAACAACAACAACAACAAAATTTATATAAGAAACAGTCCTTGCCTTAATAGAGCTTACAATCTAGTAGACTTTCATCTGGCTAAAAAAAACATAGTACATAGTAGGTGTCATAGTAGATAGAGTGATAAACCTGGAATCAGGAAAACTGAGTTCAAATCCTGCCTCAGATACTTACTACCCATGTGACTCTATCAAACCATTTAACCTCTGCCTGTCCTCAATTTCAATCTGTAAAATGGGAATAATAATAGCATTTACTTCATAGAGGTGTCATGAGGATCACATGAGATAATATATGTAAAGAAACTTTGCAAACCTTGAAGAACTCTATGAATATTTGCTATTGTTAAATATTAGCTATTAATATAATTAAATTATCAGTAATTGTTAATAATATTGATATAAGACAACCCAAATGCTGCAATGGTATCTATGGAATAAAAAACCAACCTAGAGCGAGGCTTCCAGAACATGGGGAAAAAGTAGATAAGAGCTCCACCAGAAGAAAAGGTGCAAATAGGTTTGTGATCTGTGCTGCTGGACCAAATACCTATTTTGATGGGATCAGAATCCATCAAAGCTATAGCTGAGATCTACAGAACCTCACCTCTGCAAGGTAACATGATTTGCTAATCAGGCTATGGGTATCAGGGCAAAAAGCTTAAAACCAGGCCCTTTGGACTTCATAATAGTAATAACTAGCATTTATATAATGCTTTAAGTCTTTGCAAAGAGCTTATACAATTTTATTTCCTTTGATCCTCACAACAACTTTGGGAGGTTGGTGCTGTTTTACAGTTTTATCCCTATGTTATAGTTGAGGGAACTGAGGCAAACAGCTCAAAATTCATTTATGACTTGTCCATGTTCATATGGTTAGTGTAAGAAGGCACACTTGAACTCAGGTCTTCCTGACTCTGGGCTCAGCAATCTACCCACTTTGCCATCCAGCTATCTAGTCACCTCATCACTTACTAAGTCACCTGCCTTAGGAAGACTAGTATTCTTTCTACTGTGCCATGTAGTCCCAGTGTTTCCCTTTGCAAAGTTAGAGTAGCCAACACATCAGTGGGTGTGGGGGGGATGTTGAAAGCAAAAGGAGAAAATGGATCTGAAAGTTCTTTGAGTAAAGTAAGTAAAAAAAAAGAAAAGAGTCCAACACAGCAGAGTGGATCAAGAAGTGACCTCCTAGTCAAGAGGACTTGAGTTCAAGGTTTGCCTTATATATATATATAATGTCTGTGTGACCCTGGGTAAATCATTTACCCTCTCAGTAACCCAGGCAGCTCTCAAAGATCATAGGATCATAGAGGTAGACCTAGAAGGATCTTCAGAGGCTATAAAATCCAATCCCCTCATTTTATTGATGAAGAAAGTAAGGTATATCTTGCTTGCAAGATCAGCTGACTTGTCCAGAGTCACTCAGTTTCTAAGTTCCTGAGGTAGGATTTGAACCAAGGTCTTCTTGACCCTGTCTAGTGCCCTATCTACTATGCCATGCGGTGCATATGGTATGTATGTACACACATACAAACATGCCATGCCATATATACATGTATATATAATATATTCACATACATATATGTGTGTATGTATGTGTATTGCAGAGAAGTGCTCATAGATACTGTAAGAGAACTCATCAAGAGTTCCCTTTACTGATGAAATACCAAACAATGCAAAAAAAAAAAAAAAGGAGAGTATATAAAAGATACAGGTATGTCTTGTTTTAAGAAAAAGGTAGGAATGTGATTTTTTTTTTTTGAGTCTTGAACTGTGAGTCAAAAGACCTGGGTTCTAGTCCCCAGTTGCTGAAATATCTGAGGCTGAATGTCCTCATGGAGATAACAGTAGCTGTTCTCCCTGCCTCAGTGTTGCTGTGATGACCCAGTGAAAGGAAGCATTCAGATGTGCTCATGAGCATGAGCATCCCCCAGATGTGCTGGCGGCCCTCCTCGGCTTCTCCCGACATCTCAAGGATCCCAGAGGAGCCCTCTGTCTGTCAGCATGTCATCACCTCCCCTGCCCACGTGTTCAGCCTCCTTCTCTTCCTGTCATTTACTTTGCTGACGATGTCCTTTTCTCAAGTTCTTGTTTGTTATTCATTGCAGCCTATACCTCTCCCTTAGCCTCTGTGTGACACTCGCTTTTATTCTTCAGATACTATTGTGTTCCAAGGGTCCAAGCCAGATAATGCCACTGGTATATTGGTATTGGAAAAACAAATCTTTGTTTCCAGGGGAAATATGGAGTCATTAAAGAGACTGCAAATTCCTAAATGCAAACATAAGCATAAGGGATAAGAAAAGCAGCTTGTTTCTTTTTATAACGCTTTGCAGTTTACAAAGTACTTTCCTTCTAACAATCAATCAATAAAGAGGTATTTATGAAGTATATGCTATGTGCCAGACACTGTGCTAATTGCTGAGAACATGAAGAAAAACGGTTGTATTTCTCCATATTACAGATGAGTAAAGTGAGCTTCAGGGAAGCTAAATGACTCTCCCAAGGTCATACAGCCTAGTTAGGGGCTGAGTGGGAGCTAGATATTAAGCTCACTGTCATTTCCATTTCATTAATCCAAAAAATCAAAAACATATGGTTGGGGCTAGAGTGAGGGAGGATGATGACTCATGTTACATGCTTTAAACAGCTGCTTCTGTGGAGCACTTAACTGTCTCCCACATTCTGAAATAATCTCCTTGAGGGCAGGGACCTTTATAACCATGTGAAGGCAAAAATTATGTTTCTTTCCCTTTCCCTTTTTCTTTCTTCATGTTCTCTCTCTCTCTCTTTCTCTCTCTCTTTCTTTCATCACCAGTGATTGTTAGATCACTGAAAGAAAGGCTAATTCCAAGGCGGGGGCAGACACAAGAATACAGAAAGGATCAATGACTCTATCATAGAGAACTTCTTCCCACTCTCTGCAGCTCTCAATCACTAAACATTTATTAAGTGCTTACTGTGTGCCAGGCAAAGTGTTAAACTCTCATCCTATAGATGATTTAACAGATAAATCCTAGCGCTTTATTACTGGGACATAGAAATCAAGTTACTTGTCCGGGGTCGCACAGCTAGAGTCAGGTGTGGGGTTTGAACCCATATCTTTATAACTTCAGGCTCAGCATGCTATCCACTACTCTACACTGCCTCAGGAAGAATAGAAGAGGCAGAGAAATTTAAACCCAAAAAGTTAGAGGTCACTCTCTCCATGGTAGAGTCTTTGGCAATTAAGTCAGAGCTCCTTTGGGATGAATGTAGAGACTGTGGGAAAAGAGGATTCAAGGTACAAGGATTCAAGGAACTAGCTCCCCATGTCCTTCCTTACAAAATCTTCCCAACAATTTGAACTATCCCAAAGTTGAATGGATTGCCTCAGGAGGTAGTGGGTCCCCCACCCTTGGAGGTCTTCAAGTAAAGGCTGGAATGACCTCCTCATCAGGTATGTTATAGTGGGGTTTCCTTTGGGGTATGAGTTGGACCAGGTGGCCCTTCCAACCCAGATTGTGTGATATACTCTAAGGAGAGACCCATTAGCCTTGAGTCACTAAGACCAGAGACACCAAGTCCTTCCCCTGGTTAGCATGGCTGAAATGTTTACTACTTACTACAAGTCTTTGGGTAGCTTACACATCCAACAGAAACTTAAGAGAGAAAAGGACATATGTATTACTGCCAGTTGTACCAATCCATGTGAATCCTTAATCTTCTTTTTGCCTTGATCTACCTCTCTCCAAAAAAATACCCATGGTTGGATATGCAAAGCAAACACTAGGATAAGAACCAGATGACCTGAGCTTCAATCCCAGCTCTGCCACTTAAAGCTTTTGTGACCTTGGGCAAGTAATGTCACCTCTCTGGGCCTCAGTTTCCTCATCTGTAAAGCTGGATTCATTGACCTCTAAGGTCTCTTCCAGTTCCAAATCTATCTTATCCTAAGCTAATTCATCAAACTTCTCTGGGTTTTGGTTCCTTCTTCTGTAAAATGAGGGGGTTGGAGTAAATGGTCTCCCAGGTCCCTTCTAGTCTTTAATCTGTGGATGTTTATGCTTGTTGACTAAGCTCAAGGTTTCAGGAGCTAAAGGAATAGGAGGGCAATAGCAGGGAGTAAGGTTAAGAGGGAGACCTTCTGCCTCCAGATCAAGAGAGGTGGAAGTAAAAAGACCCCAAGAAAGAAATCAAACTGTGGAGAGGGGAAGGAAAAGAACAGACCAACTTAGGGTCAGGGAACTCAAACTAAGCCAGCTGAGTCTAGGCTCAGGGCCATTCAATGGGAACCTTTCCAAGATGAGCAGAGTGGGGGCAGGGGAACAAGAAATCATCTCAAAGGGTAAGAGCGAGTGCTTGAGGATTGCAGGTGAGGAAGGAGAGGGATAAGAGAGAAGGGGAGAAAAAATAAAAATAGAAAAGGGGGTGGGGAATAAAAAGCCCTCCAGCTCTGTGGAATTCAAGCATCCCCTGCCTCCCGGCAGCCACCCTGGCCCTCTTCGATTTCGATGTACAGTTTGAAACAAATCAATAGTGGTATAATAATACTCAGCACGCTGTGTAATTTTTATATCATTAGTTTTCATTTTCCGCTCCCCATGCATCAAAAAACTTACAACGGGCTCGTAAAGTTTATTTAGTATTCCATGAATTCCTAATCAGTTTCATTTCATAATGATTCAGGAGCCGCGGCTGCCTGGGCCCCCGTGTCAAAAAATCGATAAAACCAACACACTTTTCCTGATGGTGGCTGCAAAAGAATCTATTGTAGGGGAATTATGATTTATGCCCTGGCCTACACCCTGAGCAGCAGCCTCCAACCAGCTGGCTCGGGGGCTGAGATCTTCGCCAATAATGATTTATGCATCTGCTTGCAGCCCCACCCAGCCTCCCCCTGCCCCAGGGGCCTGGACTCTGTGGGTGTGCGGAGGAGCCCCAAGCGCCCCGTTCCACATGGCAGGTCCTCCCGCTTGACCTGTCGGCCACAGAGCTTCTGCCAGAGATAGTGGGGAGGGGGAAAAGGAATGAAATGATACACTGGAAGAGATTTTAGGGATCACCTAGTCTAACTGCCTCCATTTACAAGTAAGGAAATCAGGGCCCAGGGGAGAGAAATGATTGCCTAAGGTCTTACAGGCAGGAAGTCACCAAAATGGACATTCATAACTAAGATTTCTGACCTCAAATTCACTAATCCTTTCCACTGCCAGCAGGACAAGATTGAAGGGGAAGGAGGGATTGGGGGTGAAGTAGATACTCATCTCTGCCTGGGGAATCTGACTAGCCTCTTACTTCAGGGCAATCCCTGGGAGGACACTCACTCACCTGAGTGTGGGAGAAGGGAATGAAAAGATATTTCCTTGATGATCAGAAAGGTCCAGAGAGACTCCTAATCTCAGGAGATCTGGCACATTTCTGTGGATGGGGCTAGGGAAGGGACCCTACCAGGGTTCATAAATACAGACACCCCTAGCCCTATATATACCTTACTCTTCTAACCCATGATAAAAATGCTCTATACTGAAATCCACTCCACTCTCCTCCTGCTGCTGTCCCAGTCTTTGAGCAACTCTAGCTGCCCAAATTTAAAAAGAAGGATTTTCTCTCCCCTGTCCCAACATCTCTTCTAAATGAGAGCAAGGTTAAGATAGAGACATCCCTCACCGCCCCCCACACAGAAACCCAAAAGTTCTCAGGATGAAATGTCTACCTTTAGGTCTCTGGTTCCCAGAGACAGCAAAAGGAGAAGGAAGCCATGTAAAGTAGCTACCATCACTTGCTACCATTGCTGCCTGGCCCTCTCTCTACCCAACCCCACCCCCACTCTTCTCTGCTCCTTAAAGGGATTTGATTTACTGGCACTATGGGAAAGATAGCCTCCCTCTGGCCCACCCAGAGAGTATCCCCATCCCCAGGGCTCTGCTTGGGGGTGATTAATAGAACCAGGAGACATGTTAATGGGCTGGGCATTAAGTCCAACAATTGGTTTAATTAACAGCAACTAAACCCAGCTCAGATAGAGAGATCTCTCAATAGGACAACTGACTACTGTAGGAAGCACCTGAAGGACAGGCCCCCAGCCCCATCCCACAATACCTAGGTTTACCTAGCAATCGGAGCAGAGCCCATGCCAAGGGAGTCCTCCTGGGTAAGCTGTGCCCCAGGGGCTCTATGACCTGAATTCTGTGGCTTCCAAACCAGTATCTCAAATGCCTAAGAAATGAGGGGGGAGTAGTAGGTCTCAATTACAACAGGACCCCAAAGGCCAGAAACTGGAGCTTTGGGGTAGAGGAGGAAGGGACCCAAATGAGGCAGCAACATTTCTTCCATCCTAAAAGTACCCAGTTTTTAGGAACAGATTCCATAATCCAGGAGATCTATTCCTCTAACAACAACACGGCCCCTTCCTGAGTCTGCTCTGCTGTATGGCACAGGCCTCTAATGTCTCAGCCTAGGGCACAACTACCCAAGCCAAGGGCCTTCTCCAATGTCCTCTCACTCCATCCTCTTGCTTTTATCTGCTCTAGGATGAGCTTAACAGGGTGAAGACATCCTCAGTGTCCATGGTAAGGCCCTGGTCACTATCAACCTAATGACCTCATCAGAGGGACTCCCCAGGGCTTTTCTTTGCCCCAAAGTCCAAACAGTCCAAAGTCTGGTGTTATCATTCCCCCTTCCCCCCACCCCAATACAAGTTCTATTGTACTTCAGAACTTATGTAGAAGAAATACAATGGTGGAAAGTCTGTTTCTACTTCTCCAAGGAACAAGGAGGGGCGGGGGAATAAGGAAAATAAAACTTCTCTTTTCTTAGGACTAAGGAGCAGAAACCTGGGTGTTCTGCTCAAGCAACCCAGATGAGTTCCTGATTGTCCAAGTAAGGCCTCTTGATAGTTCTTGCTAATGAACAGGGGTCAGGCACTAGGAATCCCTGTTGGGGGGGGGGGGGAAGAGAAGCAATGGGGAAAAGAGGAAGGTGTCTCTCCTCAAGGTCCCCTGCTCTCCTCCACTCCAATCCACTTCTAAAAGGGCAGTGATCAGAAGCCATGGCTATCACCATCATCTCAACACCTAAAGAAAACACAAGGTTGCTGCTTCAATAGGCTATCTTTTTTCCCTTCCAGTGCAAGGTGAATGTAAGTCACATGGGGTCAGATACATTTCCTCACAACACAAGAACTCAAACCTTGTCCTTCAGGAAATAAAAGAAACTGTCTTATTTCAACCAGGCTTCTTCCTTGTATTCATTTCATTTTTTTTTCCCTTCCTGGTTCAGTTTGTGATAAGAAAAAGAGAGAAGCAAAAGCGAGAGAGCAAGAGGGAAAGGGAGAGAGAGAGACAGAGAGACAGAGACAGAGAGAGAGAGGAAGAGAGAAAGAGACAGAAACAGAGAGAGGAAGAGAGAGACAGAGAGAGACAGAGAGAGAGAGAGAGAGAGAGAGAGAGAGAGAAAGAGAGAGAGAGAGAGAGAGAGAGAGAAAATAGACAGGTAGAGATGGAGATATTTTAGCACTTTCATCCCACTGGATTAAAATCCCAGAAATATCTGATGAAATCACCCCCTTTTCCTAATCCTGGTTCCCAGGGCCAGAAATCTCTCTGCAGGCTCTATCTCTACCCTGAATAATGCAGTCTCCCTCACCTCTTTCTTCCCTCCTCAGCCCTGTTTCCCCCCATACACACAATGCTATAAGCTTTTTCATTATCCCTGGGGGCTGTGTGACCATCATTATGAGTAGCAGCAATAGAAGGGGGAGGCCACCAGCCTGGGCCCCCATCTCCCAGCTGGGCATCCATCAGCTGGTGCTTGGGGTTAAATGCCCCAGATCCTTTGGCAGATGGATGGGGAGCCAGAGAGCAAGACATATGTCACCACCCCTACCAAACACACACACACACACACACACACACACACACACACACACACACACACACACACACACACACACCCCTACTACTTAACCCAGAGAAAGGAGATATGGCATCTAGGTCACTGTAAAATATGGATGTGCCCACTGAGAATGGGCTTCTGGCTTCTCTCTCTCTGCTCTCTCTCCCTCTACCCTCCTCTAGCTACTGGGACTTTGAGAGGCTGGACCAGTCCTCAGGAGACCAGAGCATCCTTCAAACTAATAACAATGATAGTTAGCATTTATATAGCATTTTAAGGTTTGCAACGTATTTTACAGATATGAGCTCCTTGAGGGACGGGACCATGTTTTTTACTTTCGTTGCATCCCCAGCACTTTGAACAGCACCTGGCACACAGTAAGGACTTAATTAATGCTTTTATCAATTATTTCATTTGATCCTCACAACAACCCCTTAAGGTAGATGATATTATCTCCATTTTACGGTGAGGAAACTGACTTACCATACAGCCAGATTCTGAGGCAGAATTCAAACTCAGGTTTTCCTGACTACAAGTCTCTCACTCTATCACCTAACAGCCTTGAGACTCTGTTGCTTCTGTCCTCACCCCCTGGAACGTACACAGAGTAGGTTCCTCCCACCCATACCATCCACCAGATCTGAGATGTACCATCATTCTTTCCTCCTGGAGAAAACAGAGCTACTCCCATGGCTGCCGAGTGACCTTCCAGTGACAATGGCAGGCTAGCTGCCGAGTGACCCTCCAGTGACAATGGCAGGCTAGCACATCACCATCATCATTTTGAGAGCTGCTCATCCACATTTGTATCCACGCACCCCCCACTCTCATCAGTGGCTCCAAGAAGCTGTAGCATGCACAGCGGCCAGACCCCAGTAAGACCATCTTGGCAGATGGGCTAAACCAGTCTGAAAGTAACTGAAGAGCCTCAAACCCATGGGTTAAGTAAGGGGATGTCTACCCTAAGCATTTGAATACTTCCCCTGGTGGAATGCGCAAATGAGAACAATTTGTTCTGAAAGCCACAAAAGTGGCTGAAGCAGGTGCTGTGAGGTACTTGGAGCTTGGTCAAGCATGGAAGACACTAAGGTCATCCACTGCATTCTGGGCCATGTTCAGTTGTCTTGTCAGCAGACTTCTAAGACCCTGGAAGAGAAAATGAGGCTGATGACTTTGCGCAACTCTGACTCACTTAAATCCAATTCTCTAGCGAGTTAAGGTATCACCCATCGCATCATATCACTGGACTTCTTCAAAAATGAACAGTGAACAACAACACTGCAAAGGGAGGCCACAGGAGGAAGCATTTCAGTGCCATGTCCAGATTGGCCAGAGAGAGCCTTCAGGTCATCTCTAGTATGTCCACAGCAGGTTCCCAGCCTCAGGTCACCATTTCACCTCCATCAAGAGCACCACCATCTTTTCAATTTCAAAATCTCAAAATCAATCTCAACTCTTCATTCTCATATTTTGCTCCATTCTCTAATTCAATCAAGTTGCCAAGTCTTGTCAGTTCAACCTCCACTAACATCCCTCAGATCCACCTTCTTTTCTCTTCTCAAAAGGGGACTGATTTAGTTCAGGTCCTCATTGACTCTCACCTGGACTATTGCAACAGCATCCTAATAGGTCTCTGCATTTAGTCCCTTTCTCCAATCCATCATCTAGACTCAGCCTCACGTTAATTTTCCTGAAGTTTGGGTCTGATGTTACTCCCCTACTCTAGAAGCTTCAGTGGTTCCCTATTGCCATTAAGATAAAAATACAAAATATTTGGCCATTTAAAGTCCTCTAAAATCTGGTTCTAACATATTTTCCTAGCTTGATTTAAGATGACTCCTGAGACAGTAAAGCAGTATGGTACAGTAGAAAAAAATATGTGTTTAGAATCAAAGGATCTGAATTCCAATTCCTGTCCTGTCATTATCTATGGGACTTGATTAACCTTTCCAGGCCTCTGTTTCTTCATATTTAAAAGGAAGGGGTTGGACTAGACTAATTCCAAGGTCATTTCTACAACTATTTTTCTAGCCAATTTGCTGTCATGTCATCTCTAGCCTGCTTTTTGCACCGGCTGTCCCTGATTCTTGGAATGTTCTCTTTCCTCAATTTCACCTCTTGGTCTCCTGATCTCCCTATGAGGAAGTACTACCTCCTACAGCAGCCTCTTCCTGCGTGGCCTCCCTCACTTACCGCTCTCCTTCCACCTCCAAAACTACTTAACGCATGCAGTTAACTCCTAGACAGGAAGACTCATCTTCCCAAGTTCAAATCTGGCCTCAGACACTTACTATCAGTATGACCACTTAACCCTGTTTGCCACAGTTTCCTCATCTGTAAAATGAACTGGAGAAGGAAATGGCAAGCCATTCTAGTATCTTTACAAAGAAAACCCCAAAATGGGGTCCCAAAGATTCCGACATGACTGAACAACAAAATGGAAGAATGTAAGTTCCTTGAGGGAAGGAATTCATCCATTCATTTTGCCTTTGTATCTCTAGCACCTAGCATATAAGAAGTCCTAAAGAAATATTTCTTGAATTTAATTGAAGAGGAACACCAGTATTCATCTCCCCATTTAGCAAAAAAGGAAATTGTGACCTACGAAAGTTAGGTGCTATGAAAAGTCATGGAGCAAGGATGGAATGGACCTACATCTAAAATCAGCAAGTCCTGACTGTCAGTACAGGGTTCTAAGGAAGATCCCAAACTGTGAAAAAAGGAGGAAGAAGAGGAGGAGAGGAGGAAGAGAGGAGGAAGAGAAGGAGAAGGAGAAGGAAAAGAAGAAGGGTGGCTAGGTGGTGCAGTGAATAGAGCACCAGCCCTGGAGTCAAGAGAACCTGAGTTCAAATCCAGCCTTAGACACTTAACACAAAACTAGCCCTGTGACCTTGGACAAGTCACTTTACCCCAATTGCCCTACCTTCCCTCCTCCAAAAAAGAAAAAAGAAAAACATAAGAATTTATCTCCAGTCCAGTTCTCTAAATCTAGGCTGGCTAGGCCTGGGACAAATCATCTTACCCATTATCTTGCTTCCACACAGGTTGTTCCCTTAGCCAGCCCAAGATTCTTTAGGATCTCAAAGATGTCTCAAGTCCTCATGCTTCCTTATCCCAAGACTTCTCTGCTGAACAGACACTGGAGAGACTCTTCTCTTAAGTCTAACTGAAATTCCTCTAGCCTTTCCCACTTTTCCTTTAAAAAAAGTCATTTGTCCTTGTCATTCTCATTGCTATCTATAATACCCTCTAACCTGAGAACAGTGCAAAGAGGAGAGAGAGGAAGAGGGCAATAACAGACAGAGATCCAGAAGCTCTTGTGGGGGGGGGGAGGGGAACACTGGCATTACTGAAAGCCTCAAACTGGGTTGTAGTCCCAGCTCTGCCTCTTATTCAATGACAAATTAGTTCTTTCTGAAGAGGTGTTTCCTTGTCTATAAAATGAGGGTTTGGTCTAACTAATCTCTGAGCCCCTTCCTGATTTGAAATACTATGAGATTGGGTAGTACCTGATACTTGCATGATCCCCACCATCCATAAAATGTTTTTCCTCAACCTGATAACTGAGCATCCTACCCCATTCTCACTTCCAACAGTCTAGGATTCAGGGTGGTTTGGAAGTCAGAGGACCAGTGTTCAGAACCCACTTCTGATCACTATCTCCATAATCTTGGACAAGACATTTGATCAATCAACAAGCCTTAATTAAATACTTACTATGTATCAGACACTGTGCTAAGCCATGAGGATACAAAGAAAAGTGAAAACAATCCCAGCCCTCACAGCTCACAATCTAATGGGAGTGACCACATGTAAATAAATCAGTCCATATGAGATTAATCCAGTGTAAACGTAATATGCCTAAGATGCGAAGATTCTAGTAAGAGGTGGGTTGTGGCAATTGAGGGGGAGGGGGACTGTAGGAAGGGGTGAAGCTGCAAAGGCCTCCTGCAGAAAATGGTATTTGAGCCAAATTTTGACGGAAGCCAGGATTCTGAGACCAAAGTCTTCCCAGCTATAAATTGAGGAGGGTTAATCAATCAGCTAGGGTTCCTTCCAGCTCTAGATGTATGCTTCTGCAATGGAAGGGATAGCGGAGAGAAATCCCGGCTTTCGGGGTTGAATAAAATTAGCCCTCTGTTTCACCTCTAAATCCTACGGTCCTAAAATCTCCTAGACCCAAGGATGGCCTCCCTTCATTCCTTCTCCCTCCCCTCGCTCTAGCAGACTGCACTTAGCCCTGCCACTCCTTCGCCACATCCCACAGATTGATGGGGGGCCTTTCAGGGGCAACCAGGGAGGAGGAAGAAAAGCCCCTCGGCTTGTGGCCTCCGCGACCGCTCCCCCCTCCCCACCCGTCCACCAGTCTCAGTCTGAGGATCATCCGGCCCGCCGCCCCGCCCCACCCCCTCCTCGGGGTTTTAATAGCTCAGAAATAATTGTTGCTGGCGGCCCCGGCCCCGTCGGACGGAGGAGCGGGGCTGGGAGGCCGGGCCACCTCATTTCCACCTCGCGATCCGCACCGTCGGATGAAAAAGAGCGCCCAGCAGTCCCACATCAAAGCGGCGGCTCCCGGGGAGAAACAGCCCGGCTGCGGCTGCAGGTCCCGGCATGCGCCAGCACTGCGCGCCAGCAAGTGCAAATTTGGTCTCGACGAAGGTGTGGACAGGAGGCGCTGGCAGGGGCAGGGAGGGGGAGGTGGGAACCGCGGGCCCCGAGCGCTGCGATCATTAACTCTGTCTGTTGGAAGGGAATGTAAGCAGGGGCCAAGACTCCCTTCACTTGAATCAGACATAAGAGAGCCGAGGGAGGTACGGTCCGAGGCCCCCCTTCTCCCCAGGAGTGCCCATCCCACCTGCGCACCTCTCACCTGGAGTTTTTGAGAATGAAAATTCCATGCACAGAAAAAGGGGGCGGAGTGCCGTGAAGGAAGGGGTAGTTTCAGAGAGGAGGGAAGAAATGAGGGGTTGCTGGGGGTGACAGAATGACAGAAAGTGAAAGGCAGAGACAGATTTGGGAGAGAGAGACAGAGATAGACGAAGACAGAGACAGACACACAGAAACAGAGAGGGGGGAGGAGGAGGAGGAGAAAGAGGAAAGGGGAGAGGAGGGCAGAGGAGGGGAGGAGAAGGGAAGGGAGGAGAGGAGAAGAGAGAAGAGGAGAGGAGAGGAATGGAGAGTAGAGAATGAGAGGAGAGGGGAGGGGAGGAGAGGAGAGGAAATTGAGGAAGGGATACAAACAAAATGAAAGCTAGAAACTAAGAGAAATGAAAAGAGAACTGGATCAAGGACAGAATGAAAGGGAAAGACTGAGAAATAAAGAGGGGAGGAAAGAAAGAGTACTGGTTCTGGAATCAAGAGGTCTAAATTCCATTTTGAATAAGTACTGCTTATGTGACGGTGGGTTGAACTAGATAGCCTTTGAAGACCCTCCCACCTCTAAACCTATGATCCTATGGCTAGAAAGAGATTGGTAAATAAATCCAATAAACATTTATTAAGCACCTACTATGTTCCAAGTACTGTTTACTCTGGGGAGAGAGATCAGGAGAGCAAGAAACAGGAAAGGTGGCTAGAAAATGGAAGAGAATGGGCTGAAGGGATAGACAGAAATAATGAAAGAAAAGGTGAAGAATTGGCTGGGCTCCAGCCAATCTTTTTTTTTTTCTTTTTGGAAGGGGGAAGCGTGGCAATTGGGGTTAAGTGACTTGCCCAAGGTCACAGGGCTAGTAAGTGTTAAGTATCTGAGGCTGGATTTGAACTCAGGTCCTCCTGACTCCACTTAGCTGCCACCTACCGACCCCCCCCCCCTTCCTGAAGCCAATCTTTACCCTATTCCTGGGATTATCCTTGGCCAATATTTAATTTCAGGTTAGTTTCCCAGCCTCCCCACCCCACCCTCAGTTGCATCCTGGAGTGAGTCCAACAAAAGCAAACTCTTACCATCAGTCTGAACAGAATGGCATTTAGGAGGACAAATCTGTTGGTCCTCAACACACTTCCAAGAAGCCAAACAGAACTGACTTCCACACCCCATCCATACCATACCACTTCTGTTGTTTATATACACCCCATCCATATTCACACTGGAAAACTAGCTGCAGATTTCCTTTCTATATAGAGCATTCCAATGACTGTAAGTCTACCTCCATTAAACCATGTGTCATTGAAAGGAAAACCTATGTACACATAAAAGATTTCCGAACCAAGCAATATTCAATACAGTCTAATTCTCCCTGTAGTTACACCAGGATCCATTCATATCTTATTATACATCCCCTTAAATTAAGCAGATCAGAGTTTCTTATATACCCATTTTATAGGTGAGGAAATAAAGACCTAGAAAAGTGAATTGCTTGAGTTCATGCTGCAGCTCAGTGATAGAATCCAGGTTTCACCTTAGCTAACAGAATCATGGGAAAAGCCCTGTTTTTGGAGGCAGAAGACCTGGGTGTCAGTTCTGGCTTTGCTATTTAGTAGCTGAATGTGTCTGGTCAAACCACTTCTCTTAGATCCTCGATTTCCTCATCTGCAATATGAGAATCATAATACTTGTATTACTTCCTTCACAAAGTGTTTTATAAACCTAAAGGCAATATGAAACATGAGGTCATCTCACCAGCCTGAGTTTCAGCACACTAGACAGCCTAGCCAGCCCTTTTCTCCTACTCACTCAGCTGCAAAAATGCAATTTCTGGCCTTCCATACCTGGAGACACTGGACTAGAGAGTATCTGCAAGTCCAAGTGTGACAGCAAAGAAAAGGGAGGATGAAAAGATCCACTTCAAGTAGGAAGCAACACAGTGTGATCAGTGATTAATTAAGAGCTTGCCACATCAATGGCTAATTAGACAGTAATATACTGAGTCGCAGGCAGGGGGGGACACAGACCTGGCTGGGGGGGGGGGGGGAGAACACTAGCAGGTATCCAAGGGGACATCTTGGGCAAGGGATTCAATGAAAGATGGTGGCTCCTCCCTCCTTCCTTGTTCCTTTTTTGGGAGAAGGAAGCAGATGAGGACTGAGGCCACACTTTCTCCTATACCACTTTGCCCCTACCCTCAGCTCCTAAATACTCCTCTATCTCTAGCATAAGAAATAAGTACAGGGAAAAAGAAAAAGGTTGTGAAAGTCAACCTCTCCAGGCATGTGCAGCAAACCACACACAAACAATGAAACATCTGCAAACTCATGGGACATACTCACATATGGTCAAACACAGGTCTGTATGTGCCATATATGTTTCAGCATATGCACACTATACAGAACTACACATAAGAAACATACAAACATGTACACATATATACAAACACATAAGCATCCTTGCATGTATATCTGTATGTATATTGCACGTGCTTCTTCACATATACAAACACATAGAGGCAAAATGACAGATAACAGAACAGTAGAGCTGGAAGAGCAGGAATAGCACAGATCACCTAATTCGGGCGTGGGAGGTAGGGAAATTCTTAACTTTTCTGTTTCTTTTGGCAATCAATCTGGAGAAACCTATATGGGCAGCTTGGTAGGGCAGTGAATAGAACTCCAACCATGGAGTCAGGAGGACCTGAGTTCAAATCCAGCCTCAGACACTTACTAGCATAATAGCAATAATTAGCAGGGTAAGTCACATAGCCCTGCCTACCTCAGTTTCCTCATCTTTGAAATGAGCTAGAGAGAGAAATGGCAAAAGATTCTAGTATCTTTGCCCAGAAAATCCCAAATGGGGTCATAGAGAGTCAGACACAACCAAAACAACTCAACAAATGGACCCCTACTCAGAATCATGTTTTTTACCACATAAAATAAAATACGTAGAATTTACCAAGGGGACCAATTACATTGAAATATTATGGCAAAAATATCTAAGTTCACAGACTCAGGTTAAGAACCTGGGTAAGACCAAGTCCAACAGTCTAATTTTACAAGAAAGGACCCTAAGGCTTAAGGGCAAACATTTTGTGAGTGTCAGGACTTTGATTTGAATTCAAGTCTTCAGTACTTAGGTCTAGCCCCATGCTTAGATGGAATCTACCAATGTGTGAGGTTTTCGTCAGTAAGTGAGCCCAGCTGGGACAACCTTGGCAGCTTCTCATTTGGCAATGTTAACAAACTCTATAACTTTAGGGGACTAGGTGTGGAGATTTAGGAGCAGAGAGACAACTGGACAACCTTTATGACTAAGCTTCTCTCTCTATTCCGTTATTTCAGTTTGTCACTCTTTGTGGTGCTATTTTGGGGGTTTCTTGGCAAAGATACTAGAGTAGTTTGCCATAGATTTAAATCCTACCTCAGCCAAAGCCTGGTTGTGGGGCCCTAGGTAAGTCACAATGTAATAGCGCTCTAGAAAACTCTCTAAGACTAAATTTAGTAGAAGGTACCAACCTTCATTGGTAGAGAGTTCTCTCACCTCGGAGTTCCCTATATCATCAAAATTAGAGATCCAATCCTTAACTATCCCTATGTGCTAGGTGACTCATGACATGCTGTAGATGCAAAAATAAAAGAAATAGTCCCTGCCCATAAAGAGTTTACCCCTGTCTTGTAAGTTTCCATGACCCTGAGCTATCCTGAATTTGTTCCTACCTGTTAGAGCAATACTTCTCTAACTCCTTTGTATTATCATCTGTGTCCCATCTTCTAGGTGTGGGTGTGTTCCATGGATCCTAGGATCATAAATGTGGACCTGAAAGGAACTTTAGATCCAGAGTTTAACTCTCTCATTTACAGATGAGGAAACTGAAGCACATAGAGATTAAGGGACATGTCCAGGGTCTCACAGCTAATAAGTGTCTGAATGAAGTAGAATTCAAACTCAGGTCTTCTTAACTCTAAATCTAGCACCAGCTACCCTAAGCCCTCTTCTCTGCACTATTATCTTATCATTTCCTGTGCAGTCAATTACCATCTTTACATCAGTAATTCCCAAATTTTCATTGCCATCCCTTGTCTGTCTCCCTTGTCTCCAACTGCCTGCTAGACATCTTCACCAGTATGTCCCATAGGCATTTCCAAACTCAAAATTCAAAACAGAGCTCATTATCTTTTCCCCTAAACCCACCCATCCAACTAACTTTACCCTTTCTGTTGAAGATACCATCATTCTTCCTGTTATTCATGTCCTCAACCTTAGGGTCATCACCTGATCCACTTTCCCTCACTCACCACATCCATTCAGTTTCAATGTCTTGCCAGTTCAACCTCCTCGACACATCTCATATCTGTCCCCTTCTTTCTACAGTCACAAGCTCTCATCTTCTTTTATCTGGACTATTACAATAACTTCCTAATTGGTCTCCCTGAAGAATTTTTCCCCTTCTCCAACTGATCAACTTAGCTATCAAACTGATATTGCTAGAAAATAGGTCAGACCTCTCTACTCCTTTGCTCAAGAAACTTGCATAGCTCTGCATTGCCTCTCAGATAAAATATATTCCAGTAACATTGAAATCACTTCACAATCTGGCTCCAGGATGATTGCATATTATTCCCCCTTACATACTCTATGTTCCAGTCAGTCAGTTTACTTGATGTTTCTTATACCAAATAACCCATCTCTCAACTCTCTGCCTTCGTCTCCCCTGCTCTCCCTGGGCTCCAGAGCCAGTCACTGTCCTTCTTTCCTCTCCCCCCCACCAAATCCCTGCCCTCTTCAGTCACTGTGCCCTGGTCCTAAAAGACTGTCAGAAGGATTGGTGGGCTCATTTGCCAGGGTGGATTTTTTTTTTTTTTTGGAATTGCAAATCGAGAAGCAGCCCTGGGTGGATTGGGGTTTCAGACGTAATTTTACACTAATTCTCTGTGTTTGCTGAGGAATGACAAGCAGAGCTTTAGGGCCTCATATACCATGTTATTTACTCCTCTCCCATTCCGTTTTATGGGGCTGGAAGAAACTCAGGCAGGGGTGAGCTCTCTACCTTTCTGCTGTGTTTCCCAGCCTGGTTCATGTCAGGGCCCTGCCAAGGACATTGAGAGCAATCGAGAGGAGTAACTGGGTAGGGCAAAGGGGTATCCCTTGGTCCCAGACCTGCAGGGCCAATAATGGAATACTAGGGGCTAGGATGTAGGGAGGAGAGGAGAGGGAAGGGGAGAGGAGAGAATAGAAGGGGAGGGTACGCCATGACTGAAATGAATAGAAATCTTGGGTGAAGGGGGATTGGGCTTCATGGATCTCAAGAATCAGCCTGAACCCAGGAGAATGCTGAAGAGTAAAACAGAGACCTTTTCTTCTGCAGCATCAGTTTCCAAATTGTCCATCTTCGTTTCCCCAAACTCTCTCCTCATTTCTCTATGTCTCTTCTCTCTTTACATCTTTGTCTTCATATCTTTTTTCTGTCTCTGTCACTCTATGGATCTATCATCTATCTATTATATATGTGCATGTATATATACATATATGTATATACATATACATTTCCCCTTTGTGTCATTTTAATCTCTTTCCATCTCTGTCCCTCTGTCTCTGCCTGCTCTTCCCATGTGTCCATGTATCTCTGCAACTCTGTCTCTCTTTCTGTCCTTTCTCTTTGTATCTGTGTTTATCTGCTTTCTTTCCACGTATGTATCTATGCATCTATTTTTCTCTCTTTGTGTGTCTTTCTCTCATCTTTTTCTCCTTTTCCTTTGTACCTCTGTCACACTACTGCGTCTGCTTTCTTCCTAGCTGTGTCTGTGTATCTGTCTATCTCTGCATCTGTCTTTCTCCCCTTTCTTTGTCTTTGGATCTCTCTCTGCTTTCTTTTTTCCATGTGTCTATCTATCTCTATCTTTCTTTGTATCTTTCTCTCTCGCTTTTTTCTTCTCTTTGTCTCTCTGTCCTCTCCATAGGTCTATCTATATTTCTCTTTCTCTCTCATCTTCTCTTCTTTCTTTGTATTATTATTCCATTGTTTCTCTATATGTCTTCTCTATATGACTGTCTATATCTATGTCTGTCCATCTATCTATCTATCTATCTATCTATCTATCTATCTATCTATCCATCTATCCATCATCTCTTTGTATCTCTCTATATTCCTCTCTCTCAGTCCCTGCTTATCACTATGGGTCCATCTCACTGCTTCTTCCCCTTTCTCTGTGTCTCTGTCTCTCTCAGTCCATCTCCTTCCCTATAGGGCTCCCACCCCACCCCCACCCCATTTTCTCCCTCATCTGTGTGCATGCCTCTCAGGCTCTCTGAAAGAGGAGGCCCCCACCCCAGCTAGGAGGCTGTGGAGATGAGTGGGGCCTCACCTCGTGATGAGGGTAGTACTGCTCCAGTAATGAGAAAGAAGAACTCGCTCCCGGGAATTAATGAGACTAACAAGAACAAAAGAGGCGACCAGCAGAGGCCAGGGAAGGAGGGGCCAACTTAAACCGTCCCCACAGAACCCTCGCCGGCTATAATAGACTGAGGAAAAATGGAGTCGAGATCCCTGTGGTAAAAACTATTAGAGGAGGCGAATTATAAAACTATTAACCAGAATGTAACTCCCAATTAAAAGATGATTTAACACTGGAACCTGATGGATGAATTTTGATTAAATGGAGAACTATTAGGAGCCCAGGGAGACGGGCTGCTCCCGCCAGTTCTAAAAGTTAAAAGGCAGTTTGATATAAAAATTTATAAATTAAGGTTAATTACTTTAAATAACATGGCTTGAAGCAATGAAAGGAAATTTGTCAGATTCTCCAGAGTTTGGGGGAGAATGACATAAACGTCCCACATGGCCCAAGGGGCTGAGGGGAGGACCAGGTCCTAAGTCCCAAAGGTCAAGGAGTTAAGTATCAAGGGCAGGTAGTGTGCTAAGGGGACCTTGGCTATCAATCTGAGCCCAAGCTTGGGGAGCCAATGGAGGTGTGAAGTGGGCCAGTGCCAAAGGGACCCAGGGAGGGAGCACCTGGAATGGCCCTCAGGGAGCGCTCAGTCTGATGGGTGAGATACAGACTCTATCATCAAGAAGCCCCCAATCAAATTTGGCAGCCACAGTCATCCTTGCCTTCAGGGTGTGACCAGTCTGAAAAGAATACCTAAAACACAAACTCTGGCCTCAGAGAGTTCCCAGTCTAAAAAAAGAAACACAATCCCTGAGCTTAGAAAGCTCACAGTCTAAGGTGGGAGACAGTTCTTGCCACCAGAGAGGTTCTCAGCCTAATCAATTAATCAATAAGCATTTATTAAGCACTTACCATATACCAGGGGAGCAGCCAGATAGCACAGTAGATAGAGTGCTGGGCCCAGAGTCAGGAAGACCTGAGTTCAATTCAACCTGAGACATTAGCTGTGTGACCCTGGGCAAGTCACTTAGCTTTATTTGCCTCAGTTTCCTCATCTGTAAAATGAGCTGGAGAAGGAAATGGCAAACCATTCCAGTATCTTTGCCAAGAAAGCCCTAAATGGGGTCACAAAGAGTCGGACACTTCTGAAAAGACTAAACAACAGCAAAAATATTCTAGGCACTGTGAGAGACAAAGACCAAAATGAAACAGTTGCTGGATCTCAGGGAGTTTACATTCTATCTTGGGAAACAATGTCTGTATGTATAAATATCTACAAAATAAATACAAGGTAATTGATGGGGATGAGGGGAAAGAGGAGGATGGAAGATACTGACAGCTGGGAGGAATCAGGAAACGTTTCATGGAGAATGTGGCACCAGAGCTGAACCTCGAAAAATACTAGGGATTCCTTGAGTTGGAGATGAGGAGGGAGTATAATCCAGGCACAGAGAGGAGGGGCAGGGGACCACTGCAAAGGCACAGAGATGGGAGACGAAGGAATAGGTGTGGAGAAAATAACAAGAAAGCCAGTGTGGCTGAATTAAAGAGTGTGTGAAGAGGAGTAATTTATAATAAGGTTAGAAAAGTAGGTGAGAAACAGATCATAAGGGGCTTTAAATGCCAAATAGAAGCTCTTGTATTTGATTCAAGAAGTATTAAGGAGTGATTGCAATTTATTGAGGAGGAGAGTAAGATGGTCAGACCACATGTGCTTTATGTAAATCACTTTGGCAACTGTGTGGGAAATGAATTGGAGGATGGTCTTGAGGCAGAGAAACCAACTAAGAAGTTATTTCAATAATCCAGAAAAGAGGGGATGGTGGCTTGAAATAAAGCGGTGACCATGTGAATAGAGAGAAGATACAGATGTGAGATATGGAGGTAAAATGAACTGGCTTTGGCAATTGATTGAAAGGGGTAGTGATGAAGAAATGAGGAATTGAGGGTGATTCCAAATTGTAAATCTGGGTAACTGGAAAACATCAGTTCTCCGAAATATAAATAGAGAAGCTCAGAATAGCAGTGGATTGGAGGAAATGATAATGAGTTCTGTTTTAGACATGTCCAATTTGAGATGCCTACAAGACATCCCCTTGGAAATATAAGACTGGAGGTCAAGGAGAGATGAAGGATGGATGGATACATAGGTCTGGAAGTCATCAGCGAAAAAGTGGTAATTGAAGTCATTGGAAGTGACTCAGAGAGAGTGTAGAAAGAGAAGAGAAGAGAAGATGGCTGATGATGGAGGAGTTTATTAAGGGAAACACCATCTCTGTCCTCAAGGAGCTCTCAGTCTGATGGGGAGACACAGACACATTGCAAAGATGGAGGAATAAGAACACATAGAAAGAAACATCAACCAATGAAGATAATATTCTAAGATCCTCCCTGATCTGTGGACGGATACAGAGGGCCAAGGACTCTAGAATAATAGAACTGATTTTCTTATAAAGCTTTAAAAATTGCCCAGAAAACAGTCATTTCCCAGGGATTTCAAAACATGTAGGAGAAATATCAATATCCAGGGAAAAAGGAGATGTCACTTCCTAAGGTGACTACAATGAAGGAGATAGGCATCACCTAGAAGAAGTTCTGGTCAGTTTTTTTTTTTTAAGAAAACTAGCCCCATGGCATATTATTTACATCTCTGCCTCTCTAAATCATTCTATAAACAAATCTGTGTACATGTTTTAGCCCTCCTCCCCCCCCCCAAATAGAATGTAAGCTACTTAAAAACAAAGTCTGTTTTTTTATACTTTTTTTTAGCTTTGTATATACCCAGTGACTGGCATATATTAATCCTTTAATAAATGATTTTTAGATTAGATTGGAATGGATATAAAGACCAAGGGAATGTGGAATAAACAAACAATCTCACAAGACAAAGATTAATCATGGAAGACTTCCCAGAGGGAGTTAACCTTGAGCAAGATTTGTAGAAGTGCACAGATCGCCAGTCTTGGTCAGGAAGATTCATCTTCCTGAGTTAAAATCAGCCTCAGACACTGACTAGCTGTGTGACCCTGGGTAAGTCACTTAATCCTGTTTGCCTCAGTTTCTCACGTGTAAAACAAGCTGGAGAAGGAAATGGTAAAGCACTCCAATATCTTTGCCAAGAAAAATCCCAAATGGGGTCTTGAAGAGTTGGACACCACTGAAATGACTGAACAACAAGGTTTGGAGGGAAGGGAGGAACATAACTTGTCAGAGAGAAAGGGAAAGGACAACTTAAGGTAGTGGGAAGGATCCTCTGAAAAGACTTGAAGGTTGAAATTGAGAGGAGATTCTTGTGGAAAGAAAAAAATAAACTAAGCAACTGGTGTTGAAGTCTTCATAGGATCATAATATCAGAAAACTGGAGCTACAAGAGATCTCAGGGACCATCTAATCTAAACCTCTCATTGTACAGATGAGGAAACTGAGGCCTAGGGATTCAAAATGACTTGCTCAAGTCCAGAGAGACCTGTGTTCCAAGTTTGGCTTCAATTATTAACTAGCTGTGCGTCCATAGTCACTTCATCCCTATGAACCTTGCTTTCTTCATCTGTAAAATGGAGATAATAATTCTCATACTTTGTACCTCACAAAGTTGTTTGAAGGAAAGTTCTTTGTAAGCTTCAAAAGGCTATATGGGTTAAACTTTTTCTCTTCTGGAACAGGGAGTCCCAAGTAAGAGAGGAATCAAGGCCAGCAGAATGAAGAAATGCACATTTTTGAAGAAGTTCTGGTACTTTCTGGGACAGAACCCCAAGAAGAAAACAAAGTTGTTGTGACACAGGAATGTCATGAAAAATTAGTAAATCCCTGAGCATGAGAAATTCAGTGAAACATTGGAAGAACTGAGAGAACTGTATGAATTGATGAATAAAGGAAATAAATCCAGGAAAACACAATAAACATTATCCACAATAATGTAAATGAAAAAAGCAATAAAATGAAGCTATGTAATTATAAGGACCAACCTTGGCCCAGAAGAAGAGATAAAGAAAAAGAAATGTGCTCTTCTCCTTTGCTTGAAAAGGCTGTGGATGGGAAGTTTCATGTGCTTTCAGCTTAGGTTGATGCATCATTTGGCTTTGCCTACCTGTTTTGCTTTGTTACAAGGGAAGGCGCATTCAAGATAGTGGTCAATTGGAGGTGAGTTATCAGGAAATTACCATGATATCGAAACAAAAGTCATCAACAAAACTTAAAAAGAAAGAAAAGGAAGGGGAAGAAAGGGAAAAGAAAAGAAAGGAAAAGAAATAAGTATAGACTTTGTCTAGTTCAGGAGTTAAGACAACAGTTTAAGTCATAGACTTGAGCCTAGGGAAAGTCATTTCACATAAAAAAGAAGATGGTATTTCACAGTTCTCAGATATATACCTTTGTTCATAATGGGGAATAGGTAACAGTTTAGAAGGGTGAATGTCACTCATTTGCTTCTCACTTTGGAAAAGCAAGTCAATTTAGGAAACTGTCTGTGTGATATTGCCCTAGTCATTTCACCCTCTCAGGTCTGGGTTTCTTTATCTGTAAAAATGGAAAAATCATACTAGGTGATCTGTAAAGCCCCTTACAGCTAGTTCTAAATTCTATAAATATGTCATTTTGGTGACGGGGAGGGAGGATAGGAAAGGGGGTGCAGAAGGTAGAAGAAGGTTGGACCTGGATATTTTCTTCAGATGGGAAGGGTTCAATTTTTGTCTCAGATTAAAAAAAAACAATAGGGGATGGAGATGAGAAAGTTGGACATAATAAGCACTGTCACATAATGAAGGGTGATTTTTCATCTTTACATGGGGTAGAACCAGAATGACCAATTTTGATATGAAGCATGAAGGATTTAAGTTAGACATAGAAAATTTGCTAGTATCTTTTAATTTAATGTCAACACATCTTTATTAAGTGCCTACTACATGCAAAGGCACTAACAGTGCTTCACATCTGAATAATGTCTCATCTCTGAATGATGCTTTTCACTTCTCAAACAAGAACTCCCAACTACTACCAAAAAAACAATCTTGCAAAAGTCTCTGCCCTAGGACTTTATATTCTACTGGAGATATATAATATCTATAAAGTAAGCACTGCAAAATTGAATTGGAGTATGCTCTATGGAGTTCTGAACTTTTACCTTGACTGCTTCCAGGGAAACAGTTGGGATGGGGACTGGGCTGTGTTGAGATGATGAAGAAATCCCCTAATTAGTGACTGAGCAGGTAAAGACACTGTCTTAGTAGATCTTTAAAAGGTAGTGTTCGACTCTTCTCTTCCAATCTAAAGATCTTGTCAAGATTATTCAAGACTATCCTTGGAAGGGTGAAAAGTAGGAACAGATACACTTCCCCCTTGAAGAAATTACGAACTATGAGCACATAGCAGCTAAATCATATGTGTGGGCATAGTTGAACCTGAGCCTGATCTTTGGGACCCTAGCTGCTTCTTCTGTTTTATTTCCTTCCTAAATATAGATGACTGAATGGTGATCCTGAGATGGATGTGTCCATTTTAAGACACACGCTTGGGAGACTGAGAGGTCAGAGATCCTGGATCCCTCAGAGTTGAATATCACCAATGAAAGTTTCTGAATCAGAGAGGACAACCATCATTGGGAGGAAAAGCTAATTCCTTGTCTTGGATTGCCAAAAGACATGGTACTGAAGAGGAGTTGTTTGTATTATGCAGAGCTGATGTAAAATGTGAAATGCCAATTTAGTCATCCCCCAAATTGCTTCAAGTTCTAAAATTTAAGTCTTAATGTCTTGGGAGAATATAATAATAATTACGTTACTTTTTCCTACTTTAAGTATTCACTAATATATATTTGTGAAAGCCTTTTGTGTATAGCATTTCTTTTGTGGGGAGGAAATAAGTAACTGTCCTATATCTGATCTACATTATATATTGAGTATCTTTTGACTCCTCACTTGGGGAGACCCTAGACATGAGCCAAACTTGAATTTTAAGTAATATTTCCTTAGGGTGGGGATTCAAAGAATCAAACAGCATGGGGGAAATGAGCCAAACACCTCTATTAGAGGCCAAGCTCCCTTGGGACTGAACTTAATCACTAAGCGCTTGGATCTAAAGCCAAAGAGATCCTCAGTGAAGAGGAAGAGAGTGCAACCCTCTAGTCCACACTGGTCGTTTATTGTTACATAAGTAAGTATAAAATAATATCTGTACAAATTAGTTTAAAGAGGAAGATAGTACTAATAACTAAGGAAATCAGGAAAAGCTTTGAAGGAAGTAGAACCTGAGCTGAATCTTGAAGGAAGCCGGTTCATTTCTAAACTTGAGAATAGGTGATAGAAGGCAGCTATGAAATCTCTCTACCTGAAAATCTTGAAAAGAAAACTAGGACACTTTGTTATGCATGCCCTTTGACCCAAAGTGACCCATCACTACTAGGTCTACATCCCAAAGAGATCAAAGAAAGAGGAAATGGATCCATATCTACACAAATGTTTACAGCAGGTCTTTTTATATAATTGCAAAGAACTGAAAAGTAAGGGAGTCACTGAACAAATTATGGGTATATGAATGTAATGGAATACGGTTGTGCCATTTGAAATGATGAAAGAAATGGTCTTGATGAAATAGGAAGATTTGTACAATGCAAATTGAAGTGATTAGAACCAGGAGGTCAACTTACATAATAACAACACTGTAAAAACAAACAATTTTGAAAGCTTTAAAAATTCAAATTAGTGCAATGCCTAGCCATAACTCAAGAGGACTGATAATGAAGCATACTACCCACATTCTAACAGAGAGGAGATGAACTCATGGTGCAGAATGAGACATGGCCAATGGAGGATTTTTTTTTTTTTTTGCTCGATTATGCTTATTTGTAGAAAGGATTTTTTTTTTTCTTTTTCTCCCAGTGGTGGGAGGTAAAGAAGATTGATTTTTGTTCATTGGGAAAAAATTAATATGAAAAAGGAAAGAAGGCTAGACCCTTCTTTCCATGCCCCACTCTAGTATATCTCTACTGAGTTTTGGAATTACCTAGCTTTAGGAATTCCTTCCTCCCCTTACCATCTTTACATACAACTTATTTCTTCTTTTACCAACAAGCTTGGCTCTGTACCCATCTCTGAACTTCTAATTCAAGGAAGTCTAGACCAAGGCATTCTCAGTCACCTTTGCACTAATGAGGTTGTCCTGCTAATGAAGCTGTCCTACTAATGAGGTTGTCCATACCTAAGAGGTCTGTGGTAGCCAGACTGTCCTCACTAACAAAGTTGTGTCCTTATTAACGTGCTTGTCCATACTAATGAACTCCTTTTTATTAAGAAGCTTGTCACTACCACTGCTGCTGCTAATAATGGCAATAATGTCTCACATCTAAATTGTCCTTTTAACTTTTCAAAATACTTTCATGCTTATTATGGAGAGGCAACATGGTGTTGTGGAAGGAATGATAGCCTTTGAATCAGGAGAGATGTGAGCTAGACTTGTCAACTCACCTTCTTTGATCTTCAGTTTCCTCCTCTGTAAAATGGGAGAAATCATAGCACCTACCCCAAAGGACTGTTGTAAGTTTTAAATGTAAAATTCAAATTACTGCTCTGTAAATCTGAAAGTTTTACATAAATAAATGTCAAGTGGTAGTAGTTGTGGTGGTGGTGGTAATAATAGCAGCAGTAGCAGTAGTACATACATCAAGGATCCATGATTTCTTTGTTGGAGATATTCTTCAAACTGATAAAGAAGTCAATCCCTCCATGCTTTAGTAGGTGGTCTTTCTGAAATGCTACAGCCAAAAAGACAACTCACCTGGTGACCAGCCTTCTAGTGATGAGCCACTCTGAGTTTAGCTAGATGGTTTGAGGGCAGCAGGCACACAGTCTGCCAGTTCACTCAAGAAATGAGGCCCTTCCAGTTTAGTGGGACCTCTCAGAACTCGCAATCCTCAGGCATAGTCTTGGAGAACCCAGAGTCACTTTCATGCTCACACTATTATCCAGTCACAATATCTCATCTCCCACCTCCAAAACTTTGCACAAGTGACCCCCCTCCACAATGTGCATCTAGTGGCATGCAATCTGGTCTCACCTTCTACTCCACAGAAGCCCTAGCTTCCTTCAAAGCACAGATCAGAGGCTGCCTCCTAGACAAGACTTTTCCAAATACTCCTAGTTCTTAGTGCTTTCTCTCTTGAAATTATTTTTCATGTATTTTGCATTAATTTACTTGTAGAGTGACACAGTGGATAGAGTTGGGAAGACACAGTGGATAGAGTGACACAGTGGATAGAGTTGGGAAGACCTGAGTTCAAATCCAGTTTCAGACACTTAGTAGCAGCGTGACCTTGAGCAAGTCATTTAACTTCTGTCTGACTCAGTTTTGTCCTCTGTAAAATGAGGATGATGATAGCTCCTTCCTTCAAGGGTTGTTGTGAGGCTTGGTTAAGATGATATTTGTAAAGTACTTAGCATTGAGTCTGGCATATTAATAAATCCTTCCCTCCTTCTATCTTTCCCTCCCACCTTCATTCCCTCCTTTTTTCCTTCCTATTGCAGATAATTACTTTGCTTAACCATACATATTTGTCACAGGGGGGTTGTTTTTCTTTCTTTCTCAAAGGGGAAAGGGGAACAAGTGGGAGAGAAAAAAGCAAATTGAAAATCTTTTTAAAATTTAATTAAAAGGGGGCAGCTAGGTGGCACAGTGAATAGAATACTGGGCCTGGAGCCAGGAAGACCTGAGTTCAAATCTGGCCTCAGACACTTACTAGCTGTGTGATCCTGGACTAGTCATTTAACCTCTTTTTGTCTTAATCCAGTGGAGGAAGAAAGGGCAAACCTCCTGTATCTTTGCCAAGCAAACCCTGTGGACAGTACTGGTGTGCTATGGTGTACAGGGTCACAAAGAGTCAAACACAACTGAACAACTGAACAACAATAATATGGGAGGACTGAGGAAGATTTGGGCCAATGACACCAAAGCCATCAATCAGCGTACAAACGGAGGTCATGAAGGCCCTTAGCACTAAGGTCCCTATGTCCAAGCTCCTTGGGCTCCAGATCTCCAAGCCCATAGACCCAAAGGCTAACACCAGACACCATGACCACCACCAAAAGTTCAGACCCCCAAATAGCCCCTGAATGTGCAGGCTCCAAGACCACCAAGACTGACTCTAAGGTTTCCACAACCTCCAACTGTACTAAGGTTGCTAAATCCACGGAACAGAAGGTTCCTAAGCCTACTGATGCCAAGGTGGCCAAGTCTGATCTCAAGGTCACCAAGTCTGATCCTCAGGCCACTAAGTCCAAAGCCAAAGTCACCCCTGGTCCCGGTGCCCAAATTGTTAAGTCTGATCCCATTGCTGAGGCCCCCAAGTCCGCCAATCCCAAGTCAGTCAAACTCAAAGTTCCCAATATAAGGCTATTAGTCCAAAGCTTTCAGACTAGATTCTTCAGGACAGAAGGACTTATTTAAATCCTCAAACACCATTTTTCTTTGTCTGATGATCATCTCTAATCTGTACCAATAAAGGAAACACTGAGTCATTAGGGGAAAATACAAAACAAAAAGATCCTTCTTCATACCTTCAAAGCAGTGCTTCACACTTGTTTGACATTTCCTTTATATGTAGGCATGTGTTGTCTTCCCTAGAGGAAAGACTGTTAGATGTTCTTGTACCTAACGTAGCTCCTGGCCCATGGTAGGGACAGATGGATCTGCACAGACTGATGGGTTGATTTGTTGATTTGACCTGAATGAGGCATCAGAGAGGGACTTTAGCAGAGGTTCACCTCTCTTACCTCATTTTATTTCTACAGCAATCCTGAGCGGTGGCAGCTCTTACTATCCTTACTTTTGTTGTGGTTTGGTCATTTCCAACGTGTCTAACTCCTTGCAGCCCCATCTGGGGTTTTCTTGGTAAAGATACTGGAGTGGTTTGCCATTTCCTTCTCCAGCTCATTTTACAGATGAAAAAACTGGGGCAAACAGGGTTAAATGACTTGCCTAGGGTCACACAGTTCAGAAAAGTCCGAAGCTGGATTTGAACTCAGGTCTTCCTGACTCCAGGCCTGGCCCTCTATCTACTGCACCACCTAGCTGCCCCGCTTGACACGTGCAGAAACTGTGGTATAAAGAGGCTGAGGGATTTGCTTAAGTCAAGCAAACACTGGATTAGATGACTATCTGCACTTATAGATGAGGAAATTCAGAGGGGATAAAATGACTGTCTTTGGTCGCTGAGAACCTCATATGAGAAGCAGGATCTCTTGACTCTACTCCAGTCTCTACTTACAATATGCCCTCCTACTCCTACATGAAGCTGTGCGTGTTAATGAGATTGTCCTTAACAATTCCTCACAAACGAGACTGTTCATGTTTAGGAGGTGACAAGTCCAGTATGTCGGATGGGTAGACTCAGCAGCAATTCAGTCTCCCGGGAAGGAAAATCAAATTATCCCTCCA
Organism: Pseudochirops corinnae; assembly: GCA_028646515.1. Classification (NCBI taxonomy): domain Eukaryota; kingdom Metazoa; phylum Chordata; class Mammalia; order Diprotodontia; family Pseudocheiridae; genus Pseudochirops; species Pseudochirops corinnae. Next base: position 236,668,769 of record CM053586.1, on the reverse strand, counting down.
GGCCATGATGACTACAAAAGTCTCAGCTGAAGCTATCTCCATCCCCAGGGGACAGAGCTCTGAGGCTCCTTCTAACAAGTGGTCTCCTCAGCCCTGGATGGAGAATAAAGTCTACATTGATCCAGCCCTGGGATCAAGGATCAAGGTCAGATAAGCATTCTCCTCTCTCTCTCTCTCTCTCTCTCTCTCTCTCTCTCTCTCTCTCTCTCTCTTTCTCTCCCCCTCCCCCAAGCTTAGGGTATGTGTTTTTTCCCAGGACTCCCATTTTATTTCCAAACCCTCCCTCTTACACTACTTGACTTGAATCATAGAAATGGAAGCAACAGCTTCAAAAGCATCCCAGAAAAAGGTCCTTTCAGCCTCCATTTGTGCACATGGAATGATAGAAAACTTACTATCTCCTCAGGCAGCCTGCTCCATTCTTGAACAGTTCTAATTGCTAGAAAGTTATTCTTAACATTTCTCATAACTTTCACTATAACTGGTGTAGCCAAGTTAGCCGGCTATAGTGCTACCAAAAGCATTGTTACCTGAACAAGTACACCAACTTCTGCTTCTCCCTGCTCCTGTCTCACTTCCGGGCTCCTTATCTTCCTGGGTTTGAAGTAGTCTGAAGGTATGGATAGCTCATAAATTACTGAAATTGCAGGAATTCCCTATACTTGGTTCACCCTACACCTTAGCAGAAATGGCAAACCAAATGCCAAGAAACTCCTAAAAGTGGTCACAAAGAATCAAACACAATTGAAAAAACACCATCACCCTATCAAAGCTGAGGAAATCTCTGCCTTTTGTATGTCTTCCCTTCTATTAATTCCGAAGTCCACACACATTGGCTTGGACTGAAATGATCATATATATCCAGACAAGCTAACAGTAATTTCAAGTAGAATAGGAATACATTTTAAAAAATCACTTGAAGGAATAGGTTTCTACATGCAAGCTACAATGGCTACACCTGGAGGGTGATTGGAAGGGAAATGATAAATGAATAGGCAGACAGGTAAAGATGAGCTTCCTCCAAGCAGTGCTCTAGGAGAGGGGTAGGGGTGACAAGACAGGTACTACCTATCTCAGTCCCATTCTGTTGACTGGGCTCATCTTCCTGCACAGTGTGCCATATCACGAGGGCTCAGCTTTACTTGCTTTTCCTACTTTCTGCCCCAAAGGCAGTGCCCAGTTCTCTGTGCCTCCCTGACCTTGCCCTCCTCCCCAGTTCCCTCCTGGATCAGCAGATAAAGCATGGAATGGTAAGAGGAACCCACATGGATCCACTGTCTTGCCTTTCTCCTTCATCTCTCTGTCTGGTTTCTCTACGGCTCAGACCTATGGTTTTTTGGCAAAAACTTGTGGCTACTGGCTGCACGCTAGCATCCCCACTTCCCCAGGTCTCTTTGGCAACTTACCAAGGAAAGGATCATGTTAGAAATGGTGCCTGGGACAATTCAGTTGTATGTGTAAGGGGTGGGGTAGGGGAGATCTTAAGGCACAAGGCTCTGTGGGAGAGAGTCCCAGGAATGCTAATACTTAATGAAAGGAAAGAGACCTTGGGATACTAGCACCCTTGAGCAGAGACTCTGAGGGCCAATTTGGATTGTGAGGGAAAGAAGAAGTAATTTGGGAATCCTCTATTTTAACTAATTCTTTAAACTAGATGTTAAAAGTCATTTCTATAACTATTGAAGTACTGTCAGGACCCTTTAAATTTCAGAGACCTGGGAGCAAACCCCTGGTTGCCCCAACCACATTATGGTTCTGCTTCCACCAAACGATCCTAGTTGTCACAGGTCTAAGTTTCAGCAGTGGGGTGGCTATTGGCAGACTATGGAATACATCAGATCATCATCTCCTTCAGAACTGGAATAGTCATCAGAAGAGGTTGACCCAAAGGATTACGAGTGGCTGAGACCCAGCTGCTAGCATGTAATCCAGGGATTGTCAAGAATGAAACAGGCCTCCAAACATGGGTGAGGTCAGAACCTTAAGATGGGGGAATCTCCACAAAGCTTACCAAGGCTCAGACAAAACATTGTTCTCAATTTTCTATTGCTTAGGGACTTCTGTGTGAGTCCTGACCAAGCTAGTGGTTCCCCAGAAAAAGGGAGGAAGGAAACAAGTATTTATTAAACACTAGCACCTACCAAACACTGTGAATATAAATATGAGCAAAAAGAAAGTCCCTGCCCTCAAGGAGTTTACATTCTAATGGAAGACAACATACAAACAGGAAATGAAAAGGGACTGGGGAGGAATAAAGATACCCAGAAAGTCAGTAACAGGACCTAGAGGAGAATGAAGGCAGGCTAGTCTTGGCCCCTACACAAAATGGAGGTCCAAGGGGCACCCACCACAAGGATAAGGGGGAGCGACATTGTGGAGGATTATAGCAGAATTAGAAGGCCCTTTCAGAGTGAAGAGGTCCAAGGCACTTTGGGAAGTTCCAGGACAAGCCAGCAGTAGAGGGGGCATAGTTTTAAAGTTCAGGGAAATTCAGGAACAGAGTTAGGAAGGGAATGAAAGCAGGATGGCTTGTTCTGCTGGGCCTTCTGGAAGAAGATGTGATCTCAACAGCCCAGCAGGAACAGGTGCCTTGGGAAAGCCCTCTCCCCATTAGGAAGTATCTCCTGTTGCATCATCTCCCCCATCTTGTTCCTAGTTCTGCTTTCTGGAGTCAAGCAGAATGGATCTAATGTCATAGGAATCCTTAAGCCAAGCCCACTCATTTTGCAGACAAGGAAAGTAAGGCAAGATGACAACCAAGGTCATTCTTTGACTCCAAATTCATTTCTTTCTGCTGTATTTTCTCCTTCTTCTTCTTGTTCTTCTTCTTTTTCTTCTTCTTCTTCTTCTTCTGCTTCTTCTTCTTCTTCTTCTTCTCCTCCTCCTCCTCCTCCTCCTCCTTGTCTTTCTTCTTCTTCTTGTGATTCTTTCTTCTTCTCCTTTTCCTCCCCTCCTTCTCCTCTTCCTTCTTCACCTTCAGTTGATTTTTAGAATCATATTGTACTTGATATTTATTCCTATAAAAATTCCATCTTATTAGATCCCAGCACATTAAAGTTCCAATCTATCAAAACTTTATTGAAACCTATATTTGTCATTGAAAATTATATCTGCTCTTCAGTTTCATATCATCTATGAATTTGGTACACAGATCATCTGTGTCTTCATCCCCTTAAGGAAGAAATAGTTACTAACCACTAACAACCATAGAAAGCGTCTGCTCCCTGATACAGGAAACTCACCATGTTCCTTTTCCTATGAAAATCCTAGGCCAGGGAATAGGCTGACATGGCAGTGAGAGGGATTGAGATTTAAACACTGGGAAAACCTTGCCAGATTTATGAGAGGATAAAAGAGGCTACAGAATCTCTTCTGAAGGACTTAATAAGCAATTCAAGTCAATTAGATTCAATATAATTAGATAAGCATTTATTATGTCTTATTGTGCAAAGTATTTGGCTAAACACTGGAGATACAAAAATGAGTAAGACAATGCCTGCCCACAAGAAGCTTTCAGTCTAGGAGGAAGATGAGGCATGAGCACAAAATTGAATAAAGTAAGCATATGAGAGAAGCCTAATAAAGGCTGAGGAGGGGGCAAGCACCTCTAGCTGGGACATAAAGACTTCATGAAGGAGCCAGCACTTGAAGGAAAGGAAGGGTTCTGACCTGCAGAAGGGTGGAAGTAAGCCACTCCAGAGACTGGAGGTTGTGGACGCCAAGGCACAGAGGCAGAAGAGGACAGGGCAGGGTCAGGGAATTTCTAGCAAACCCAGTTTGTCTAGAGCGTAGAATATGTTCAAGAAATATTGTGAAGCAAGGCTACAAAGGCAAGTTGGAACCAGGTGGTGAAGAGCGTAAGGTCAATTATCCAAAAAGTATTTATTAAGCACCTACTATATATAAGGGACTCTGCTAAGTACTAGTGATACAAAAAGAGGCAAAAGACAGTCCCTACCTCCAAGGATCTCACATAGCCTAACAGAGAGTCAAATTTCTGGGTCTGTATAACCTAAGGTTCAGGTCTCACCTCTGACAGATACTGACTGTGTGTTCCAAAGTAAGTCAACTCACCTCTCAGCGTCCCGTGATACTCTCTAAGACAGCAAATTATAGAGCAGTTATAGATCTGGGCAACTAGAGCTTCTTGGGAGGAGGAGGAGGAGGAACAGGAAGAAGAGGAGGAGACTGGAGGAAAGAATTGGAACTGAAGCTAGGACAAACCAGAAGCTGGTGAGAGTGAGGTCCATTCAACAGATTTTGTTTTTGTCATCCCCCCAGTTTCCCAGGATTTAAATCCCAACCCCTCCAACCATGTGGAAGAAAGATATAGACATGGTAAAAGTGGTAATCCTGGCTGTGAGTCCCATTGCTATATGGGGTCACAAAGAGTTGGACATAGCTAAAACAATTAAACAGCACCAACAACAATAATATGCTAGCCGCTGTGCTTGGTGCTGTAGATATAATGAAAAGCAAAAACAGTTCCTGCCTTCAAGGAGCTTACATCATAATGTAGGAGACAATATGGGCATAAATAGGTACGTACAGATTAAATGACAGGTAGCCTCAGACAGGAAGGCACTAGCAGGTGGAGGGACTGGGGAACGTCCCCTATAGAAAGTACTGTTTAAATTGAATGTTGAAGGAAGTCAAGGATTCTAGGAGAGAGGTTAGGAGAGAGCATTCTAGGCATAGAAGAAACCCAGTACAAAGGCATGGAGATGGGTGCTAGGGCATTGAGAGTAAGAAAGAGCAAGTAGACCCATATGGCTAAACCATGGAGTATGTAAAAAGGAACTACGTAAAACTGGAAAGCTGGTGCAGAAAAAGATTATGAAGAGCTTTAAATGTCAAGCAGAGGAGTACTAGAGGTACTAGTTAGCCACTGGAGCTTATTAAGTAAGGGAAAAGGGATGACATGGTTAGACTTAAACTTCAGAAAAATCACTTTGTGGAGGATGGATTAGGTTGAAGAGATCAAATAGAAATCTATTACAGTGGTCCAAGCAAGGTGATTAGGACATGAACTAGGGTTTTGACTACATGAACAGAGAGAATGGGGACATCAACGGAGATGTTGTGGATGCAAAATTACAAAATGTGACACCTGATTGGTTGTGCGAGGTGAATGAGAGTAAAGGGTTAAAGGTGACACTGAGGGTGTAAACCTTCCTGATGGGAAGCATGATGGTACTCTCACCAATAATAGGGAAAGAGGAGTGAGTTTGGGGGAGATAACAATTAGGTCTGTTTGGGTATGTTGAGTTGTAGGTATCTACTGGGCATCTAGTTGAAATGTCTTAATAGACAATTGGAGATGCAGCACTGGAACTCAGGAGGGAAATTAAGGTTGGAGATTTGGGAATCATCAACATAATGATGGATGAAAATCAAACCTTTGGGAGTTTATGAGGTCATCAAAGGAGATGATGTAGAAAACAAAAAGAATAGGAAGGTCCAGTACAGAGCCTGGGGGGGACACCCAAAGTTAATGAGAATGACATGTATGATCACCCATCAAAATATGTCAAGAAGGAGATAAGATATACAGGCACTGGGGGATAGAAATCTGTCTTGCCCTACTAGAAAGTTAAAGGGGGTATGGGGGAGGATATAAGAGAGAGCAGATTGGGTGAAGGGGTATTCACCTATTTTGGGATGGGGGTAGGAGAAAGACAGGGAGAAAATTTGTAACTCAAAATCTTGTGGAAATGAATGTTGAAAACTAAAAATAAATAAATAAAAAATAGATTGAAAAAAATATGCGAAGGAGTAATCAGGTGAATTAGAGGAGAACCAATAGAAAGGAATGTTACAAAAAAAAAAACTCAGAAAAGAGAGAGCATCCAGGAGAAGAATGTTATCAACGGTGGTGAAAGATGCAGAGAGGTCAAGGAGGATTGAGAAAAAGCCATTCAATTTGGGAATTAAGAGATTATTGGTAACTTTGGAGAGAGCAGTTTCAGGTGAATGGTGAGGTCAGAAGTCAAATTACAGAGGGTTTAGGAGAAAGTAAAAGAGCAAGTGGAAGAACCTAACATTTTCAAGGAATTTAAATGAGACAAGGCAGAGAGAAGTATAAGTAATAGTGATAGAAGGATCTAACAAAGCTTTTTGGGGACAGGGGAGTGGTACATGGGTGAGTTTGTAGGCAGTAGAGAAGGAAGCAGTAGATAAAAAGAAACTAAACATTAGAGAATGGGGTTAATAGTGGGAGCAACTTCCAGAGAACAGGAGCGGGGACAAGATTGCATGAAGGGTTGGCCTTGGTAAAAAGGGATACCTTTTTAAAGGAGACTGGAGTGAAGAAGCTAATAGTGGAATATACTATTGGGGGATCTAAGATGAGAAGGACAAAAGAGGAGAAAAAGAGACTACTGGAGAATGGCTTCAAGGGTTTTTGGTGAAAAGTGAGGAGACATCTTCAGCTGAAAAGTTAGAGAAGGGGGTACTTGGGAAGTTGGAAGAGAGAAGAGATTCAAAATATGGTGAATGGGAAAGAGAATCAATTAAGATGTGGGATTGCCTTGCTACAGTGAAGGTCCAGTTGCGATGAATTACATTTGTAGTAAATCCAGTCAGTATAGTTTTTTTTAAAACTTTCCTCCAGCTCCATTTAGTAGCATATGAGCAGAAATTATGGTAAAAGTATTCCAATATTTGGGTTTAGGAAAGACATGAGGGCAAGAAACTCAAGAGTAGGGGATAGCGTAGAATTGATCTGGTTCACCAAGGAGTCGAGATTGGAAAGGAAGAAGAGTGTAGCCAGTTCCAGGCAACAATAAACACAATGACTATAGTAATGTAGATGAAAAATGACACTGAAAGACAGTCAGATTCCCATGAATTGTAATGAGTGAGATTAGCCCCAGAGAACAAATGATGAAACACACTTGCCTCCTGGGAGATTATAGATGAAGGGTACTGCATACACTGTCAGAAGCAGTCACTATGTTATTTTTGCCTAAACTGCTTTTTCCCTATTTAACAAAGAGGGTTAATGGAGGGAAAGATACATTAGGAAATGGCTATGATTTTAGAAACAAAGGCATAAAGGAAACTTTTTAAAAATAAAATTAACAATAAGTACATTATAAAGGTTATACAGGGACAGGAAAAGGCTGGAAGCCGGAAGATATGTGGGAAGGTTATAGAAATAATTCAATTGTCAAGTAGGTGGTCTGAGCTTTTTCTTTGAGGGGAAAAGGTGAGAGTGGGAAGGGAAAGTTGAATGCCAAAGATTATGAAAGCATTGATAGAACTGATCAAATTATTTATTTAACTGGATGAATGAGTGAATAAAAAAAACATTTATTAAGTGCTTCATACTAAGCATTGTGCTACAATCTGGGGAATAAGAAAGAAGGAGTCAGAGATGCCACTGAGGTTTAGAGCCCTGGTAACAAGAAGAATGATGATATTATGACAGAACTAGATAAGTGGAAGGGGACATAATCCTATAGGAAAGCTTGTTTAGACTATTTTGAGTTTGAGACAATTGTGAGATATATTGGAAATATCTAAGAGGATCTTGAAAAGATGGAGACCTCTCTGGTCTTCTAGACCAAGCCATTATTATAATCAGTAGACTTCCTGTCCTCTCAACAAGCACTCTCTTCTGACTGCATTCTCTTTCTTTTGGGAAATGTTTTATGCCTGGGGTGCAGGATTTGGTCCAACCTCTGATATTGTGCATCTCTCCCCTGAACTACACTCCTCACTCCATGGGGCTTTCGTCCTTTCTCTCTGGGCTCATTTCCTCTCTTAACTTGCTCCTACCATGGCTGCAGGTTGGGGATTTCTTGAAGGAAATACAACTACTATAACTCACTTCTTTCAGAGTACTAAAGATAGCTCAGTGTAAGGCTATTTCTACTAACATTGTAACTCAGGAGCCCCCACTGGTGTAATCTCATTAAAGAAAAATCAGACAAGATGACTGTGTTACCCCAATCAAAATATGTCCTAAATGGAAGGCAAAGAAAGAATAATAATTACATAACATTCTTCCCATAAACTAGAGCACACTCCCCTATCAATGTACATAATGCTGAGGAGAGTGAACAAAAACAAATTACCAGGATAATGAAGCACATATATGAGGAACACATGTGGTCAGGGTAACTCAAAATTCATGTGCTTTGAACATTGATGTCCTTTATCTTCCTTAGGAACTGTCTTTAAAAAATTCATTGAAGTGTATAACATCTGTATTAGATGAGTGGCTCCACTGATAAGGTATGCTGCTCCACAGTTGTGTGGTATTAGCTCCTCACAGGGCTTGAGGTCTCAGTTGGTTGGGTTGATGTGGTGGACTACTCTATTACTACTTCTCATTCCATTCACAGCGAGGCTCTTCCCTTGCTCAACTGGGCTTATTATTACTCCTTGATTGGAGCCATCATCTTTGATACTTCCAACTTTAGGTTCAGCTGATGTCCTCAATTGCCCTTTTCTAGAAGGGTAGAGACTCTTAGCTTAGGATTGGCAAAAACCTTTCCAATTCTGCTCCTTTGCCTGGGTTCTGATGTTTTGTTTTGTTTTTTTCCTATCTCTTTGGCAGTAGGTGGCAGTGCAGAGAAGTATTTTCTTTCCTCTTCTCCACCTTCTCAGCAGTTAAAAAGAGAGGTATAGCCTCCCTTTGGGCAACCAATTCCTCCTGGCAACACCTGACATTAGAGAGCTTTTTTCCCCACACAGTTTTTGTCTGATCCCAGTCCAGAGAGCTATAGCATCACTTTCTCATAGCTCTGAAATCTATTCTCTCTCTCTCTCTCTCTCTCTCTCTCTCTCTCTCTCTCTCTCTCTCTCTCCCCTTGCCCAGAATCAGACAGCTAGTAAGTGTCTACAGTTGGATTTGAACGCAAGTCCTTCTGATTCCAGAGCTAATGCTCTGTTCACTGTACCACTAAGCTGTCCCTTGAAATCTATTCTCTTAACTTCATATTATGCTTTGTTCAGAAATGGATCCTTACCTTGAGAAACATCACTCTAGCTTGTGACAAGTAATCAAATGTTCATCTCTAATAGCTAAACCACCATCAGGTAAAGTATATTTGCCCAATAATCATAAAAATGTCCTGGGGTTCAAAATTCTCCAACTATTCACTCCAAAGTTCCCCAGAAGGTCATATAGAAGTGAGTAACTAAAACACTGAGCATTGAATCAGACTCTTGCTCTATCTTGATTCCAAAGTTCTCTATTCTATTATATGCAAATAACAGCCAAAACACAAAACCTTAAAGTAGATTTTGTCCTTGGTAAATGCATTGTCCCTGAAACTTCTTTCTCGGTGTAAATCTTACATTTGTTTTCATCATTATCTTCTAATCATCAAATTGTTGATCTGAAATTTGCCTTCCATTATTCCAAAAATCTTCCATGTTAGAAATTTCCGTGCCCCATGCAATAGGAAGATGGGCACCTGTGACATCAGAAAAGGGTAAGCAATCAAATGGCCTGAATAAGACCTTGGCCCTTCCTAATGAAAGCCCTAACTCTTATCTACATACTAAGCTGTCCTGGGAAACTGGGGTGTGCCTGGATTGAACTAGTAACAAGAGTCTGGTATTACCTGGGTTACATCTTTCACAATCATCAATCTCCTTGCTCCTTGTCCTGGCCTCAATAATATCTCACCTGAGATCTAAATACCCTCCTATTGACTGAGTCAGGAATGTATCCTGTCCTATCTCTCCTCCAACCACAACCTCCTAAGATCTGGTTGTATTCTCTGGTCATTGTAATCCAGATGTGTTTCCATGTTGCCACTTCCTCATGCCCCTAGTTGCCTCAAGTTGAACCCCTAGTGTGAATTAAAATGTGCTGAATTGTCACGTTTAGCATCACTGGTTGACCTGCTTCATCTGAGGAAACATTAGAGACTGCAAGAAGAGCTACTAAGGGACCAGACCAGATTAGGATACATGAAAGCATTCAGGACTGAAAACACGGATTTAGGGGATAGAATTTACCATAGAGAGGTGATTAACTGGTGCCATGAGAATAATAGGTAGCATTTGAATACACTTTAAGGTTTGCAAAGCACTTTACAAATATTACCTCGTTTGATCCTCGCAACAACTCAGGGACAGGGGTTCTATTATTACCCCCATTTTACAGATGAGGAAACTGAGGCAAACAGAGGTTAAGTGACTTGGTCAGGGTCACACAGCTAGTTAGGGTCTGAGGTCAGATTTGAACTTGGGTCCTCCTGACTCCAGGTCCATTACTCTAATAAAAGATTTCTGAAAAACCTGTAAAGGCTTACATGAACTGATGCAAAGTGAAGTGAGAAGAGCCAGGAAAACATTATACACAGTATCAGCAATATTTTGGGAGAGTGTTCATTTCTTTTGATCTGTTTCTTCTTTCACAACATGACTAATATGGAAATATGTTTTACATGATTGCACATACATACATAACCTATATCAAATTGCTTACCATCCTAAGAAAGTTATGTGAGGGAGGGAAAGAGATAATTTGCAACTCAAAATGTTTTTAGATGAATGTTAAAAATTTTCTTTACATGCAAATTGGAAAAAATACTATTAAAAATAAAACATTTCAAAGTACCTCCCCCCCCAAAAGAAACATTTCTGAGGAAGAGCATTTGAGAGAGAAGCCATCTTATTGTGAGGCAGAGGGATGGATAAGAACAAACAAGCAAAACAAATTTCCATATTGGTCATGTAAAAAAATATATATGTCTCAACTTGCACCCTGAGTCTAACACCTCTCTGTCAAGATTTGGGTAGAATACTACCCAAATACTGGTCATTGCATTGATCAGAGTTCTTAAGCCTTTTAAAGCTGAACATTTTTTACAATGGTATCATTGTATAAATTATTCTGTTTCTGCTCACTTTATTCTGCAACAGTTCATTCCTCATTTTATAGCATGTCCTTCATTTCATGGAGGAGGAAACTTGTGCCTGGGAAAAGTTTTCTCTGTGTTTTGTCACATGACTAACAGACAGACTGACTATCTCTATATGACTAAATCTGACTATGTACTAAGTGTACAACAGAGAAGGGCCAGGGGTAGGGTCAATGGGACTGCTTACCCCAACACATCCAGCCTAACATTCATGTCTGCCCGTGCTTCTAGACCAATGCTCTTTCCATTATATTTCCTGTGTCTGGAATGCACTTCATCTTGACTTCCCGCTCTAAAAATACCTCATTTCCTTCAAAGTTCATGAAGGTTTTCCAACTCTCCCTCAGACCTCACCTGCCAACTATTAGTGTCTCTCCCATCCACCATTACCCTGTATTTGCTTTATAGATTTCCCTGTATATTTGTTCTTTTTCCTTCTCATAGAATGTAAACTCCTTGAGGTCAGGAACTGTTTTATTTTTGTCCTTGTATACCCTGCTCAATGGGGCCATGTGTGGCACTTGAAAAACGCTTGCTAAAATGTAAATGGAAAAGGCACCAACCACAAAACAATAAAAAATTAATGTCTTTGTAATGAAAATTACAAAGAAAAAACTTGGACCCAAGGAATATATTAAAGACATCTTCCATTTCTTTGCAAAGATTAGGGTAGGAGTGAGAGGGAAAAGAGAGATGCAAAGTGTGGAACAATGCATAGATTGTTTTATTTATTCCTATGTATTGATTGGTATTGCTGAATTTTTTCCCTTATTACTCTTTTCCTTACTTCATCCACTCCTTCCCTCTTTCACTTCCTTCCTTCCTCCCTTCTTTCCTTCCTTCCTTCCTTTTTTCCTTCCTTCCTTTCTTCCTTTCTCTTCCTTCCTTTCTTTTTCTCCCTTCTTCCCTCCTTCCCTTCTTTTCTTTCTTTTTTCCTTCCTTTCTTTCTTTCAAAAAAACCCTCTTTGTTATAAGGGACGGCTCTCAGGGAAAGGGCAGTAAGAGAGATACAAGGCAAACAGATAGTGCCTTAGATACAGAGCTGAACCTGGAATTAGTGAAACATGAGTTGAAATCCAGCTTCAGATACTGACTATGTGATCCTGGGCAAGTCACTTAACATTTAATTGAAGTCAATATCTTCATCTGTAGAATGGAGATAATAACAGTACCTTCCCTCAGGGTTGTTAGGATAAAATGAAATAATATTCGTAAAATGCTTTGTAAACTTTAAAGCTCAGTATATATTGTTTGAATATAAATGTTTTCATGCTGTCTTCCCCAAAAGACTAAAAACAAGGATTGGTTTCGCCTTTCTTAGTATCGCCAGGACTATCACAGTATCTAGCACACAGTCAGAGATTGACTTATTCCAGTTATTGGGAGAAGAAGGAATGGGAACTCCCTAAAACCCCTAAGTGTAGTGGCCCCCTGTCCTTTGCAGCATTAGGAAATAGAGGAGTTGAGGGAAGGGGGGAAAGGAGAATGGGAAGCCAGGGGAAAGAAAGTTTCTTAGTGATCACTCCATTTCTGACTCTCTCTGACCTTGGCCATCTGTCTGTTGGCCTGCCTGTCTTTCAAGCTCTGTGTCTGTTTCTGGCACTTTCTAACTTTGTCTCTTTTTTCTTTCTCTCTGTCTATGTTTGTCTTTCTCTTTCCATTTCTATACATATCTCTCTGTATGTGCTTCTGTCTGTATCACATTCAATCTTTGTCTCTCTGACTTTCTGTCTTTGCATATGTCTCTTTCTCAGTATCACAACCAGTAAATCCTAATCAAGGAGAAATTAGTTTCTCCCCCCCCCAAAAAAAAAACTAAGGTTTTTAACTTGGAGCCTGTAAACTTGTTTTCTCAATATTCCAAATACTGTAGTTCAGTATAATTAGTTCCCCTGATAATCTTCTGTATTTTATTTTCTACCTTTAACAATATTAATCTGAAGAGTCAAAAGACCTTACCACAATGCCAAAGTGGACCATGACAAATACAAAAATTAACAGAACTAACTAGACTAACAGAATTACAAAATCTCAGAATGGAAAGAGACCAATATTTGGAAAACAATGTCCTCTTCATATGGTGCAACTCTTCTATGTTGAGCTACCCACTGCCTTCTAAGGCAGCTCATTCCACTATTGGACAGCGCTCATTAATAAAAATTTTTCCTGACCTCTGGAGCTAAACAAAACAAAATTTAACCTCTCTTTTGTTTGACCAATCTTCAAATACTTGAAAGTAACAATGCTGTATCTCCCATCCCCAGACTTCTATTCTCCAAGTTAGAAATTCCTTATTCCTTCAGTGGATCCTCAAATGGCATTTACTTAAAGTCCTCATACATATAAATAATCTCATTCCTTATAAGGAAGTTCTTTTTAAATTTTTATTAAATTTATTTCAATTAGCAAAAAATCTATTTTCTTTCCTTCACACAAAACCCCATAGCTTTCATTAAAAAAAAGAAAAACAAACTCTTGTGATGAATATGTATAGGCAAGAAAAACAAATCCCTGAATTTGTCCGTCAAAAAAATCTGTTTCATTCTACACTTTGAGTCCTTGACTTCTGGTTTCAAAGAAACCTGGGAATATTTACATGAACTGATGCAGAGTGAAGAAAACATAATTAGATAAATAATCTATATAATAACAAGAACTTTGTAAAGACAAATGACTTTTGAAACCCTTTCCCCATTCCTGCCTCCCACCTGCCACAGCTATCACATTTACTCTGCTCCCCAAAACCTTTCTGTTCCCACAAATTTCATTAAAGTCCAAAGCTAAAAGGTCATAATTACAAAACCAAGAGAGCTCCAAGCTCTGATAATAAAGACTGCCTGCCATGGCAACATTATGAATATTTGTAATCTGGAAGGTTGTTCCCTGAGGAAGATAAGTATCTCCAATAATGACTAGGGGATACTTAGATGATACCTCACCATTCGAGGTAAGAAGAACAGCTGCTAGAATCTCAATTTAAATTAATCAATTCAGTCAATGGATAAACATTTATTAAGTACCTACTATATGCCAGGCACCATGCTAAGATCATACAATATCAGATGTAGAAGGAAATTTCTGTGCAGGTTTTCTAGTCCAACACCATCATTGTGCAGGTGAAGAAACTAAGACATAGTAAGAGTCTAAGGGACTTGACCAAGGTCACACATTTAGTAAGCAGCCAAGCTGATTTCAAATCCAAGTTCTCTGACTCCAAAGCCAATGCTCTCTCCACTCCACCATGACCTCCTCTCCTTGGGGGAATAAAAGTTAGTATTTCTTCGTCCCCAAAAGGGAAAGTTCCATGACCCTACATGAATCAGTGACAAAAGTCCAGAACTAGCAGGGACCTTGAAGAATCATTTAATCCAGCCCACTACTTCCAAACAGGTGGAGGTCTAACCAATTAGGAGACCATTGCAATAGCCTGAGAGAGAACAAGTAAATATGCTGAGCACTATGCTAAGTCCTAGAGGTGATACAGATAGGAATAAAGACAGAATTCCTGCCCTCAGGGAGCTTACAGTCTAACTGGGGCTGTGATGTGGCTAAAGTTGTTGTTTAGTAATTTTTCAGTTGTGTCCTACTCTTTGTGACCCCATTTGAGGATTTCTCAGCAAAGATACTGGAGTGGTTCACATTTCCTTCTCCAGCTCATTTTACAGATGAGGAAATTGAGGCAAACAGGGTTAAGTGATTTGCCCAGGATCACACAGCTGGGAGGTGTCTGAGGCCAGATTTGAACTCAGGAAGATGAGTCTTCCTTAACTCCAGGCCAGATGCTCTATCCACCGTACCACTACATTGGAAAAATCTGGGCTTGATTTATTGTTTTGTCAATTTATAGACTTAAGAAAGTAATAGAGAAGATGATAATGATGCAAACTAAACTTAAAAGTCTGTCTGTATTTTCTGAGAGCTGATTGTTAAATATTTACCAGCACACTACTAAAGGGATAAGAAGACGTAAATAACTAATGCAAGTCTATGATACTAAATGGGAAGCTAGGTGGCACCATAGTGCATAGAGTGCTGGTCCTAGAGTCAGGAAAACACATCTTCCTGAATTCAAATCTGCCCTCAGACACTTAATACCTGTGTGACTCTGGACAAGTCACATAACCCTGTTTGCTTCATTTTCCTCATCTGTAAAATGAACTGCAGAAGGAAAGGCAAATGACTCCAGTATCTTTGCCAAGAAAATGCCAAATGAAGTCATGAAGAGTTGGATATGACTGAAAAATGACTGAACAACAATAATACAAAATAGAACATGATAAGTACAAAGTACTGAACCAAACAAAATTTCTTTGAGAGACAGAGGAGGGAGAGGTCCCTGCCAGCTAGAGATGGGGGGAGGGGTGGAACAGGAGGAAATAGAACCTAAATTGATCCTTAAAGGAAGAAAAAATTTGCCAGGGGGAGATGTTCAAGTGAAAGTAAGGATGGTGTACTTCATGCTGGGAATGGGAGATAGGAAAAAGCAGGAAGAAAATAGGTGATGCCAAGGGATCAGTCCAGTTTGACTGAAATGTACATTATATACAGGAAAGAAGCATGAGATAGAGCTGGAACAGTTAGTTGGTTGGAGTCATATTGCATAGGATGCTTTGAAGACCATACTAAGGAGTTTTTATGTTATCTTGTAGGCAGATTTTTAAACAGAGTAGTGACATCAGAGTGGTGCATTAGGAAGATTATTAAGGTAGCAGTATGAAGATTAGAAAAGTTGAGTAGAGAACTGGTCTTGAAAACAGGAAGTCTTGGGTTCAAGTCCTGCCTCCAACACCTACTGATTGTGTGATCCTGGGCAAGTCATTTAATCTCTCGATGTTCTAAGCAGCTCTAAGATTATAAATTGCAGAGGCAGTATATTACTAGATGGAATTTCTTTATCTGGGAGCTCCTTATATCATTAACTCTTATGAAGGGACACATTGGTAGAGGAAAGACTGGAGGAAGGAGGATCGTGAATTTAGAACCAAAATGGGTCTTAGAAGTCATCTAGTTCAACCTCCTCATTTTACAGATGAAGAACTTGAAGCTCAAAGCCTTGCCCAAGTTGACAAAGCTAGTAAGGCAGGATTTGAACACAAGTCTTCTTGACTCCAAGAGTAACACTGTGGTTATCACAATGGACTAGTTGAAAACTGATGAGGGCTAGAAGTAAACTGATAGCAATAGGGACAGAAAATAATGTTTGCAAACCCCTTTAGAAAAGGGGGTATGAATCTGAGAGGTGTTAAGATTGACTTGGCAACTAACCAAATAAAGGAGTGAGGAAGAGAGAAAGGTTAAAGATGACTCATTTTTTGAAATTAGACAAATTGTGGAACCATTAGCAAAAAAAATGAAGCAATTAAGGATCAGGAACTAAGGAGAAACATGTTTGGTTTGAAGTGTTGATGGGACATTTGGGTAATGCAATATACAAAAGATAACTGGAAGTGAGGAGCTGGAGATGGTCATTAGGGGTGACAGTATAATGTCAAGATCACAAACTTGGACATCATCAACACAAAGGTGAAAATTGTCACTATCACTCTGGATGAAAACACCATGGACAAGAGTGCAAGGAGAGAAGAAGAGAAAGACAACATGTTGGAGGATACCTATGCTTTGGGTTTGGGAGAAGGAGGAGGAGATGGAGAATGATACAAAGGAGGAGAGGTAGGAGAACCCTAAGAGTACAACATCATGGAAGCCAAGGGATGGGGAATGTTAAAAAGGGGAATTGGGATGGTCCACAGTGTTAAAGGCCTCAGAGAGGTCAAGGAGCATGAGAACTAAAGAACAACACTGGATTTGATCATATCTCTATATCTGTATCTATTTAAGAAAGAGAGAGACTTAAGTATACATAGTAAGTATGTATATATATATATATATATATATAGTATAAAGTGTGTATATATAAGGAAAGATACTTAAGTATATATAGTAATATATAATTATATATATATATTTAGAGAGAGAGAGAGACAGAGACAGAGAGAGAGAGAGAGAGAGAAAGAGAGAGAGAGATCATTAGTGACTTTCAGGAAGTCAGTTTCTTTTAATAAATTTGTTGACATCTTTTTATATCCATTGACTATATCTTTTCCCATCCCCCATTGTTTCCCACAGAGCCATCCCTTATAAAAAGGAGTATTTTTAAAATTTTCTGCAAAACTAACCAATATATTAAAGAATCTTATGTTATATGCAATGTTCTACTTCATGATCCCTCACCTCTGCTGGGAGGGGAAGTAGGATTGAGAGAATATTAGGGATAAAAATCAAAGTATATAGTAAGAATTGAAGAGGAAGTGGGTGATGAGACTATGGAAGCAGAATGTTTAGATTACTCTTTTTCAAAGTTTGGCAAAGAATAGGAAAGAGATGGGATAATAGATTGAGTGAGTAACAGGGTCAAGAGATTTCTTTTCTTTTTCTTTCATTTTAAGAATAGAGGAGAACTGAGTATATGTGTATGTATGTGAGTACATATGAATGTATGTATGTGTTGACAGAGAAAGACAGAGACAGATACACATAGAAAGACTGAGAGTGGTATGATGTGGAACTGGTGTCCAGTAAACAGAGAATGGAGACAACAGAGAGGGCAAGTGAAGATGGGAGGGAGGAGGAAGAGAGAAAGAGAGAGAGAGAGAGAGAGAGAGAGAGAGAGAGAGAGAGAAGGAGAGGGGATGATTGATGGGGAAAGGTCATCAAGAGATAACAATAATTTTTAAATAATAATGATGACTAACATTTATAAAACATTTTAAAGGTTTGCAAACCCCTTTAGATATAGAAGAGAATAGGATCAAGAGCACAAATAAAAGAACTAGCCTTGGAAAAGAATAGATGGATAGATGAGAACATAGCAACTACCTTGGGTGTTGTTGTAAAGCTTAAATGAGATAATAATATATGTAAAGTGCTTGGTAAATATCAAAGTGTGATATAAACTGTTATATGAGACAACATGGTTTAGTGACTAAAGAGTCCCTGGCAGAATGGGGAGGATCTAGTTTCAAGTTCTGGATCTAACATCCAAATGTGATCCTGTGCAAGTCACTTAAGCTCTCAGAGCTCTAGGCAACTCTCTATGACTCTAAGTTACAAATAAGGTGCCAACTTGAACTGGTAGAGGGAGTTTCCTTGCCTGGGAGTATCCTGCACCCTTGAATTCACAGATCCATTCCATATCCATATAAAAGTGCCAGTTATCTTTATTACTATTACTTACATTGATGAAATCACAGATCTATTGAAGTATTGCAAATCCTTTCCCCTGCCCCCAATAGAAAATAAGCTTTGAGAGCAAGGACTATTTTATTTTTGCATCCTCAACATCTAGCATATTTTCTATGTCCTCCTCTTTTCTAACAGTGAATTCATTAGTATAGGGAAGACCCTCCTGATGTGTAAATCAACAACAATTCTGCAACTCGTAGTCTTAGAGCAGGGGACCCTTCCTAGGGGTCCTCAAACTTTTTTTTAATTGTAAGCCTTTGTAAGCCTATGCATATTATTTTATGCCTTTAAAAACCTGAGAAGGAGCCTATCACCAGATTATCAAAAGGTTCCATGATATAAAATAGGTTAAGAACCCCAGCCTTAGGAGGTTAAATGACTTGTTCAGGGTCACAAAGCACTATGTGTCAGAGAGAGTATCCTGGCTTTCTTGACTCAAGCTAACTCATTATCTACTATACCAGAGTGTCTCTTTTCCATGCACATAGTAGGAGTTTATAGAATGTTTTCTGAATTGGATGGAATGGAATTGATCTCCAAAAGGCAAGGGAAAGTGGAGGAGAGGGAAGGTCTGCAGCTTTATATGTGTTTGTAGGGGTAAGGAGGAAGGAAGAACAAGAAAACACAGGAGAATAGAAGAAAAAAGAGAGAGAAAAAGGGAAGAGAAGAGAAGGACTGAGGCACTCGGTTACATGATCTAAATTCTAATCAAACATCATTTAAAGCATGTTTTATTTCAGCCTCCGGAGAGCTGGTCCCTCCTGGCTCCTCACCATGGCAACGGGCGGCTCATTTCAGAAGTGTCATGCCGCATTATCGTCCTCCCGGCTCACACGCTCCCGCCGCCTGACAAGTTCTCTCTGCCCCTTGCGACAACCATTCCCCAGCTCAGCCTGTTTATTTTTGGTGTCAGGCGGGCGCCCCCCCCCCATCCCCATCCTCCCACCTCCCCCAACCCACCGATAGATTGAAAGGCAACCATCAGCCCTGAAGCCTGGGAGCATTGAGCCCCATTTGGCGATAAGAGATAATTTGAGAAGATATTTGCTTACATGTGTATGAACAATTTGCTGCATTAAGACAGTCCTGGTGTGTGGGGACAGGGAGGAGACATAGACGACAAGGAAAGCACACCCTAGGAAAGACAAGTGGATGAGGGAGCAGAGGAAGGGGCCATCCTTCAGCCCTGATGAGTATGGTGCCCCATCCTCCTTGGTTGGAGGCCCTACCTACCAACCTGGAGCTTCAGACAGTTTTTGTGTGACTTCCTTCCCCAGCCCACCCCATCCATCTCTCCACCAAAAGGAGACCCATCTGGACCTGGCTCTGCCTTTAACTCTATGCTTGACCTTGGATACTTTTATCTCTCTGGAGTCCCGTTTTTAAAATGAAAGCTCAACTAGACCAATTTGTTAACCTGTAGTCTGTAGATTTGAGCTTTTTTAAAAAATATTTTTATAACTGTATTTATATATGTGTTATGTGTGTGTGTGTGTGTATATATATAAATTCCTTTGCAATACTAAGTATTTTATTTTACATATTTAAAAGCATGATTCTGAGGAGGGCTCCATAGGCTTCCCAAGTCTGCTAAAAAGGTCCAGGATACATGAAAAAGGCTAAGAACTTCTGAACTAGATGATCTCAGAAGTTCTCTTGAGTTCTGGAGTTCTGTGATTTCGGGGACAGAAGGGTAAACTGAGGCCCAAGGGAAGCAGACACCTTGACAGGTCCACCAATTTGGGATCAAGGATATAGAAAGATAAAGGCAGGGAGCCCTTCAACACACTTTATTATATGTGTTGGGGTGGCTTTATTACCTTCCCTTGGATTGATTTATGTCCACCTCTATCCCTGAGTCTCTGCCCAATTGATTCTTTACAAATCTATAACTCCCTATTACCTGACACTTCCCCCTCCCCCATGCTCCTTTTCTGCTTCATCCTTATATCTTTGTCTGTCTGTTTCATCTCAGGAATTTGAAAGAGGGGGCTGGTGTTTCCCTTCTTTGAGTGAAGCCAAGAGTACTTGAATTTGGCAACATTCTGGGAAGAAGTTTTACTGTCTTTCCCACTTTTGTTTCTCCCTTTAAAAGATGAGAATTCCTTGCAGCATCTCTCTCTCTCTTTCTCTCTCTCTCCCTCTCTCTCTCTCTCTCTCTCTCTCTCTCTCTCTCTCTCTCTCACACACACACACACACACACACACACACACACACACACCCCTACACCCCTCCTCCCCAAGTACATGTCGAAATGCCTGAGATGGGGTTCATATCTGGCAGGAATCACTGCAAAATCAGGGCAGGTTAGTAGTGAGAAACAGAGCCAGTAACTTCTGACACTGTTAGAGAGACAAAGAAAGAGAGAAAGAAAAAGGAAAGAAATAAAGATGGAGTTATCTTGCTGAAATACAGGGCTTTGTCTAAGAGGTGTTAGATTTAATTGTGAGGAGTTGGAAGAAAGTCAGTCAAAAAGAATTTATTAAGCACCAACTACACGTTAGGCACTGTGCTAAAGGCTAGGGAGACAAAGAAAATCAAAAGACAAGTCCTGTTCTCAAGGAGTTCTGAGTTTTATGGGGGAGAAAAAATGAAAACAGTTATGTACAAACAAGAAATATACAGAATAAATTGGAGATCATTAATAGAGGAAAGTCACTAGCCTTAAGAGAGATAGAAGATTGAAGATAACTAGCTGGGACTTGAAGGAAGTCCAAGAAGCCTGGATGCAGAGATGAGAAGGGAGAATATTCCAGGAATGGAGATCAGTGAATGAAAGTGATCAGATTTTAAAACTGTACATGTATAACCTATATCAAATTGCTTACCATCTCGGGGGGGGGGGGGGAAGGAAGAGAGGAAGAGAATTTGAAACTCAAAATTTTTTAAATGAATGTTTAAAATTGTTTTTCCATGTAATTAGAAAAAATAAAATATTAATCTAAGCCCTAAAAAAGAAAGAAAAGAAGAAAAATCTTTGAGTCTGGAAATAGAGTATCTTGTGCCTCCTCTGAAAAAGCAAGAGATAGGGTAAGGGAAGGGGAGGGGGAGAGTTGATGTGTTTTTATGTGAGAAAAGTCACAAAACTGTTCATAGACCCTAACTCTACAATCCCACTGATAGCTTGGGCATATTGTGACAAACTTGGTGCAGGCTGGGTACCTCAGGTGACATTTGAGGTATTATGTTATCAGCGCAGCCCACCCCTGGCTTGTGTCCTGCTTACTACAGAAAAGCAGACTGTCTGTCACTTTCCTAATTAATTAACCTGTGAGAGAGACCCTTTCCTGTGCACCTGCTCAGAAGGTCTTTTCTAGTGAGTGTGTGCCAGCTTTCCACTCCTACCAAACCCTGATGGGCAAGAAGGAAATTCTCAATATCAACCCAAGTTCAACACTGATCAAGGGGTAATATGAAATACAGTTCTAGATTATTGGAAACAGTTCTAGCCCCATTCTGTATCTGGGAAATCTCTTAACTCTGTACTTATATGGAGAGTTTCCTAAGATTACATAGTTTAAAGAAAAGATAAAGTAAAATTGCAAAGAAACTGTGCCCTAGAAAAACAGGCATATTAATGCAGTATTGGAGGGGCTATGGACTGGTTCAGCCCTTCTGGAAAGCAATTTTGGAACTATGCTCCCAAAGTCATTACACTGTGCATACCCTTTGATCCAATGATACCATTGCTAGGTCTATATCCTAAAGAGATCAAAGAAAGAGGAAAAGGACCCATAAGTATAAAAATATTTATAGTAGTTCTTTTCATAGTAGCAAAAAAGCAGAAGCTAAGGGAATATGTAGGGGCAGCTGGGTGGTGCAGTGGATAGAGCACTGAGCTTGGAATAAGGAAGACTCATCTTCATGAGTTCAAATCCAGCCTCAGACACTTATTAGCTGAGTGACCCTGGGCAAGTCACTTTAACCCTAATTGCCTCGGTTTCCTCACCTGTAAAATGGGCTGGAGAAGGAAATAGCAAACCACTTTAGTATCTTTGCCAAGAAAACCCTAAATTAGGTCATAAAGAATAGGATACAACTAAAACAACTCAACAACAGCAAGGGAATACATATCTATTGGTACATTGGGGGATGGTTAAACAAATTATGGCTCATCAGTGCAATTGAATATTATCACACCATAAGAAATGATTAAATGGTCAGTTTCAGAAAAAACTGGAAAGCCCTCTGCTAAACTGATGTAGAGCAAAATGAGTAAAACCAAGAGAACGATTATATGAAAACAGCAACATTATAAAGAAAAATGACTTCAAAAGAATGGAAAACTGATTACTGCAATGATCAGATCTGATTCCAAAGGACTGATGATACTACCTACCCACCTCCTGACTAAGAAACAGACTCAGAGTGTAGAATGAAACATGTATTTTCATACCTGACCAATGAGGGAATTTGCTACATGGGTTTTATTACTGTTCCATGCTTTGACATCCTAGAATGCTCACCCAATTATCTTCTAGCCTTCTGATTATCTTCCCACTTCTTTGAGGTAACTGGGGGACAGTTCTTTACCACTTGCTCCTAAAACTTGCAGAGAGGGAAGAAGAAAGAAGGAGGCTTGTATGTAGGAAAGAAAGTGGGGAGAAGACTGGGGGCTTTAGCCCTGAATTTTAGAGTTTAAACAGGAAGCATGGGGAGTGGGATTAATTGACCTGGTCCTGGCCCTGACTCATTCTTCTTCTTTGCTCTTGAATAGCTGAAAGTCTTGGGGCTTTTTGTGACCCCACCACAATCTGATCTCTTGCTCCTACAAGTGAATGAAGATGGAAAAAAACAGAACCAAGAACAAAGATTACAACAATATAAATAAAAACCACACCAAAAGGCATAGGAACTTTAATTAAGTGTAATGGCCAATCACTCCCAGTTGCAAATGATGAAATCTCTTTTCCTTGTCTCAAATGAAAAGTGGAATGCTATGGGTACAGAAAGCTGCATATACTACCTGATTAGAGCTCTATGTCAAAGAAAGAGGAAAAGGACCCATAAGTATAAAAATATTTATAGTAGTTCTTTTCATAGTAGCAAAAAAGCAGAAAGAGGAAAAGGACCCATAAGTATGCTTAACTGCTTAAC
This sequence comes from Pseudochirops corinnae, assembly GCA_028646515.1. Lineage (NCBI taxonomy): Eukaryota > Metazoa > Chordata > Mammalia > Diprotodontia > Pseudocheiridae > Pseudochirops > Pseudochirops corinnae. The sequence continues at coordinate 236,645,543 of CM053586.1, read as the reverse complement.
AGTCTTTCTTTGTTCAAAAGGGATGAGGATTTGGGAAGTAGAGCCAAGATGGTGGAGAAAAGGTGGGGATTTGCCTGAGCTATTCCCCCAAACTCGCCAAAGATATTTAAATAATGCCCTAAAACAAATTCTGGAGTGGCAGAAGCCACAAAAGGATGGGGTGAAACAATTTTCCAACCCCAGACAACTTGGAAGTTCAACAGGAAAGGTCTGTCACACCTGGGTGAGAGAGGAGCACAGTCCACTGCAGGTCTTTCCAGGGCAGACTAGGCCCCAGCAAACCAGGAGAAGGCCTTTGGAATGACTGAATCAACAGAAGCAGTTGCTTCTGGAGCTCTCAGTCCACAGATGGTAAGGGAGTCAAACAACTGGTCGGAAGGAGATTATAGGGGTCTCTTTGCTGGCACTAGAGACAGGACTCTGTTGCTTTGCCCATACTTGGATCTGGATCACAGTCCTCGTTGGCAGTCCCAGGTCAAGGAGAAGCAATATTACACCAGATTCTGCAGCCACAGGAGAGGGGGGACCCTCATCACAGTTCCAGGGGAGAAAAGAGTGCTTGTGGTCACTCATAGGCCAGAGCTCAGGCCAGAAAAGAAGTAAACACACCTCTCCTTAGATCATACCACCTTGAAAGAACTGAAAAATCATAGGCCCCTAGAAGTTTCTCTGAAAACAGCTGCACAAAACCTCTGGAGCTTGGGACAATGCCCTTTCCACCCTGGAAGCAGAGTCTCACTTTAGCAAAGAGCTAAAAGTCAAGAGATAAATGAGGGAAATGAGCAAATAACAGAAAAAAATTTTGACTATAAAAATTTACTATGGTAACAAGGAAGATCAAAACACACACTCAGAAGAGAACAGCAAAGTCAAAACTCCTACATCCAAAGCCTCCAAGAAAAATATAAATTGGTCTCAGGCTATGGAAAAGCTCAAAAAGGACTTTTAAAATCAAGTAAGAGAGGTAGAGGAAAAATTGGGAAGAGAAATGAGAATGATGCAAGAAAATCATGAAAAAAGAGTCAACAGTTTGGCAAAAGATTCAAAAACATTGAATAAAACAATACTGAAAATACTGAGAAAAATAAAATAATTAAAAAACAAAATGGGCTACCTTGATTAAAAAAAACGAATCAGCCAAATGGAAAAGGAGATACAAAACCTAACTGAAGAAAATAATTCCTTAAAAATTGTAATTGAGCAAGTGGAAGCTAATGACTCTATAAGACATCAAGAAACAATAAAACAAAACCAAAAGAATGAAAAAATAGAAGACAATGTGAAATATTTCATTGGAAAAAAATAACTGACCTGAAAAATAGATCCAGGAGAGAAAAATTTTAAATTATTGGACTACCCGAAAGCCATGATCAAAAAAGAGCCTAGACATCATCTTTCAAGAAATTATCAAGGAAAACTATCCTGAAATTCGAGAATCAGAGGGTAAAACAGAAACTGAAAGAATCCACCAATCATCTCCTGAAAGAAATTCCAAAATGAAAACTCCCAGGAATATTATAGCCAAACTTCAGAGTTCCCAAACCAAGAAAAAATTTTGCAAGCATCCAGACAGAAACAATTCCAGTTTCGTGGAGTCACAGTCAGGATAACACAAGATTTAGCAGCTTTTACGTTAAAGGATCAGAGGGCTTGGAATATGATATTTCAGAGGGCAAAGGGGCTAAGATCCCAACCAAGAATCACAAATCCTTCAAAAGTGATTCTAATTCTTCAGGAGGGAAAATGAACATTCAATGAAATAGGAGACTTTCAAGCATTCCTGATGAAAAGACCAGAAGTGAATAGAAAATTTGACTTTCAAATATAAGATTCAAGAGAAACATAAAAAGATAAACAGGAAAAGGAAATCACAGGCACTTAATAAGGTTAAACTGTTTACATTCTTACACAGAAATATAATATTTGTAACTCAAAAGAACTTTCTCATTATTAGGGCAGTCAGAAGGAGTATATATAGACAGGACACAGGTATGAGTTGACTGTGGTGGGATGATATTTCAAAAAATAAAATTAAGGAATGATAAAGAAATGCACTGGGAAAAAAGGAAAGGGAGAGGTAGAATGGGTAAATTATCTGACATAAAAGAAGCACAAAAGAATCTTTAAAGTGGAGGGGAAGATGGGGGAGGTGGTGGAAAATGTTTGAACCTTACTCTCATCAGAATTGGTTCAAAGAGGAAATAATATATACATTCAATTAGATGTAGAGATCTCTCTTACCCTACAGGAAAGTGGGAAGGGAAGGAGATAAGAGAAAGAGGGGTACTCATAGAAGAGAGGGTAAAATGCGAGAGGCAGCAGTCATTTTTGAGGAGGGACAGAGTGAAAGGAGACAGAATAGAATAAATGAGGGGGAGATTAGGATGGAGGGCATTACAATTAGCAATCATAAAGTGAAAAAAATTTGAAGCAAATTTCTCTGATAAAGTCCTCATCTCTCAAAGATATAGAGAAATTAGTCAAATTTATCAGAATAAGAGCCATTCTTCAATTGATAAAATATGAATAGTCAATTTTCAGATGAAGTTATCAAAGCTGTCTATAGCTATAAGAGAAAATATTTCAAATCACTATTGAATGGAGAAATAAATGCAAGTTAAAACAATCTGAGGTACTACCTCATACCTATTAAACTGGTTAACAGGATGAAAAAGGAAAATAACAAATGTTGGAGGGAATAGGGGAAAATTGAGACACTAATACACTGGTGATGGATGGAGTTGTGAACTGATTCAATCATTCAGTAGAGCACTTGTGAACTATACCCAAAGGCCTATGAAACCTACATACTCTTTGACCTAGTAACATCACTACTAGGTCTGTATTCCAAAAGAGATTTTTTAAAAGGAAAGGAACCTATATTTACAAAAATATTTATAGCAGCTCTTTTCTAGTGGGAAAGAATTGAAAATTGAGGGGAATGCCCATCCACTGGGAAATGACTGAATAAGTCATGGTACATGATTGTGATGGGACACTGTTGGCTATAACAAATGATGAGCTAGATGCTCTCAGAAAAAAACTGGAAAGACTTACATGAACTCATGCAAAGTTAAATAAATGAGTAAAACCTGGGGAAAATTGTACACAGTAACAGCAACATTATAAAATGATCAAATATGAATGACTTAGCTATTCTCAGCAATACAATGATCCAAGACAAGACTGAAGGACTTACGATGAAATATGCTATCCATCCCCAGAGAATGGAGATGGAGTCTGAATACAGATTGACGCACACTTTTTTTATTTTATATTCCTTGGGGTTTTTTATTTTGATCTTCATTTTCTTTTATAACGACTAATGTGGAAATATGTTTTGCATGAGTATGCATGTCTAACCTATATCAAATTGTTTGCTTTCTCAATGAAGGAGGTGGGAAAGGAAGGAGAGAATTTGGAACTAACTTTTAAAAATGAATGTTGAAAATTGTTTTTACATTTAATTGAGGGAAAATAAATACTAAATTAAGAAAAAAGAAAAAGAAAAACCTGGAAAGACTTACATGAACTGATACAAAGTAAAGTGAGCAAAACCAGGAGAATACTGTACACAGCAACAGCAATATTGTACTATGAAAGGGGCAGCTAGGTGGCACAGTGAATAGAGCATGGGCCCTGGAGTCAGGAGGACCTGAGTTCAAATCCAGCCTCAGATGCTTGACACTTACTAGCTATTGTGACCTTGGGCAAGTCATTTAAGCCCAATTGCCTGGCCTTCCCCCCTTCAGAATAAATATTGTACTATGAAGAACTATGAATGATTTAGCTATTCTCAGCAATATGTTGATCTAAGACAAACTCATGATGAAATATGTCATTTGCCTTCAAAGAAAGAACTGATGTTTGAATATAGACTGAAGTATATTATTTTTCACTTTCTTTTTTTGTTTGGATCTTCTTGTAAAAAATGAATAATATGGAAATGTTTTATATGATTGTATATACATAACCTCTATCAGATTGCCTACCATCTCAGGAAAGGGGAAAGGGATGGAAGGATAGAATTTGTAACTTAAAACCATTTAAAAAAAGTTTTAAATTGTTTTAACATGTAATTGGTGCAAAATAAAATATTTTTTAAAGGGGTGAGGGTTTATTGAAGAAATATTGTGGTACAACAACCGAAGGCGTCAACATAACTATAAAAATTACAATTAAAGGGCAGGAGGGGAGGATAGACTAGATCCCTTCTTGCTCTTAAGCGTAGTATATAAAGTGGAATTTTCTTCTTTCCCATCTGTTGCTAGGATTATCGTACCTGACTCCCCCATGTACCTCTCATCTCACTATCCTGGGACACTTCCTTTTTACTCTCTTCTGTGTATAACTCTCTTGTCCTTTGTACATGATCATACCTTTCCCTCCATGGCTGAGCAGTTAGGAGGAAAAAGAAGGAAAACAATCTAGGAGCAGTGTGGGAATTAGTCTGAGGAAAAGATTCTCAACCCAGGAGGAATAGAACTAATGACCTTTCAAGTTCCCTGTAGGGTCTGCTGACCTCTCTTCCCACTGTCTTACTCAAGAATATCAAATCAAGAGAAACATTCTGTCCCTGAAAATTGTAGAGTAGGTCCTACCCTCTTCCCCACATGCTTCCTTCCCCACCCCTACCCCCTGCAATATTCCAACACTAGTATATTCGGGGGTGGGGATGGGGAATTCTCCAGGTCTTTTTTTAAAACTTAGTCTTTCTCCATCCAGCAAACTTCCTATTCTCTAGTCATGTCTCTTTTTCCTGTCTACTACTTCCCTCCCTTCTCTGCCTCTTTTCCAGAACTACCCCAACCCCATATGTCTAGAAAGACACACTTTGAACTTTCCAGGCTAGAACCTTTCAGTTTTCTAGCTGAATGTGTACTTCCCTGCTTGTAACTTCAGGGATGGAAGAGTCAATCAGACTCATCAGATGTGATCTCCCTATAAAATACCCCAGTGACTCTTTGCTCAAGGAATGACTATGACTCTCAAGCTGAGCTAGCCTATCTGCCCATGAAGCTACCCTGAAGCATGGTTCCAGGAGTCCTAGAGTATTGTGGGCTCCCTCTTCTTTCCATCATGCCCAAGACTCCCTGTTTGTATCCTCTTCCCAGTCCTGCTTTAAAGGTATTAGTCTCTGCCCCAGGGTGAGCAGGTGAACTACCCTCATTTGGAAGCATCAGTTACTGGACCACCTTTGCTTAGTGGCTAAAGAGCCTGTGACAGAACTGGGAAGATCTAGGTTCAAGTCCTGACCCTGATACCCAAGGCTATATATTCAACCCTGAGAAAACCACTTAAGCTCTCAGAGCTCTAGACAACTCTCTATGACTATAAGTTACAAAAAGGTGCCAACCTGAACTGCAAAACCTTAAAGCGCTATAGAAACATTAGCTACTATTGCTTTCATATACTACCATTTATCCATAGTAGCACTTTTATAGTAGTAAAAAAAAACAAGTGGAGGGTTAGCTAGGTGGTGCAGTGAATAGAGCACTGACCCTGGAAGCAGAAGGACCTGAGTTCAAATCTGGCCTGAGACACTTGACACACTTACTACTTGTGTGACCTTGGGCAAGTCACTTAACCCCAATTGCCTTGCCTTCCCCCCTCCAAAAATAAAAGTGGAAACTAAGTGGGTGCCCATTGCCTGGGCAATGGATGAGTATTTTGTTATATATGAGAGCTGACCTCCTTGGGTTATGAGCTTAGTAATGGATCTCTTGGTCAAATGGTAGGAACTGTTCCAGCATATTCCAAAAGGAGATCCAGGACTGAAATCTGACCTCCTGGACAAGCACCTGCTTGTGCCAGGTACTGTGCTAAGCCCTGGGCATACAAAAAGGAAAAAGACAATACCTGACCTCAAGAACTCACTATCTAATGGAACCAGTGAGCTCTCTCCAAAATCTTGACTGCATGGTAACAACACTGGAGTGAACACCTCACAAGAGAACTGGAGTAGTAGGAAAGGAACCCATTCTTCTCCAATGACTTAAGTTCAACCTTTATGAAACACTATATATATGTGTTGATGTGTTGATGACCTTGAAGTCATCTGGTTCAACTCTTCATTTTACAAATAGCCAAGAAAGAAATGGTAGAGTCAATATTCTAACCCAGGTCTTACGACCCCAGACCCAATGATCTTTCCACTACATCATGTTGCTGATGGTGCTGGCCTCCTGGACCACATAGCTAACTGACAAGGCATCTTATATCTACCTTTGGCATACCCTGGAAGAGAGAAAAAGACCCTAGAAATGTTTGTTCAGGCAAACCCAAGCCTGGGGCTCTAAATCATCACCAACCCCTACTGGTATTCAATATGGCTTCAGACAATGTTCTTAGAAGCTATAAATATACTCAACATGCCCAAGAAGACACCCAAGAGACACACCCAGCAGGCTGCCCTCTTAAATGCACAATTTTTCAAAAGAGCAAAAAGGGTTTCCCTGAAAGGGAACCCAATACAACTGCAACAGAATTTTATATCACTGTGTTTAAGATTTATCTTGTACCTTCTCTTTCCTCACTTCATTACTCTGTGAACACAAAATGATAATGGATCAATTTACAGATCACACACCAGCAATATCTGCCATTCCTCACTGCTGAAGTCCACTAGGTGACTGTAGTCATTGTCTGAAAGGAAAGGACCTAAATGTGCTTCCTTCCACTGATCCCTGAAGTTAGGAAACACTGCCTTCCCAACTGTGCTAACAAATAGGCCAAGACACTTAGCTAGAATAGGCAAAGGAAAAGAGAATTACCCAAGGGTAGCACAAGCCTTAATAATCAACTAGTGAATATGCATCAGGCAAAATTGACCTAGTCAGAGAGAAGTTGATCCAGGCTAGAAGAATTAAGAAAATGTACTTTCCTTTTTTGTAGAAGTAGGAAACTAAGGACGTGGAATGTTGTATATACTGTCAGACATGGGTAATGCCTTGGTTAGTTTTGTTGAGCTGCATTTTTTTTCTCTTTCTTTTTTTTTTTAATTTTTTTTCCTCTTTCTTTTTAAAACCTTTGTTACAAGGATTGGCTTCCTGGAAGGGGATATATTCAGAAATAAATTTTATGAAAAAGCAAAAGATATAAATAAAAATTAGATTTAGCCAGATGTGTTGGTGCATATCTGTGGTCCCTGCTGCTGGGAAAGCGGAGGCTGGAGGATTGATTGGATTAGGGAGTTCTGAGCAGCAGTAGGGTTAAAGTCAATCAGATATCCATGCTAAACCCAGCACCATTATGGTGAGCCTCAGTAGCAGAGGGCTACCAAGTTACCTAAGGAGGAGTGAACCACCCTAGTTAAGAAAAAATGAAGTAACTTAAAGCTTCTATGCTAATCATTATTGGAATGAGGCCACTAGTAGCTACTGTACTTCCAGCCTGGTGGAGATGAGGAGTTATAGATAGATAGATAGATAGATAGATAGATAGATAGATAGACAGACAGACAGACAAACAGGCAGGCAGACAGGGAGGCAGACAGATAGACACACAGACAGACAGATAGATAGATAGACAGACAGACAGGTAGATAGATAGATAGAGAGATAGATAGATAGATAGATAGATAGATAGATAGATAGACAGATAAAAAGATTTTTAAAAATATGCATAAAAGAGGAGGTTCAGAGGAGGACCCAGATAAGTAGAGCAATTTTGTTACTATTTGTATTAAATGTAATATACTTTAAAAATAATAATAGCTAACATTTGTATAGTACTTTAAAGTTTGCAAAGCGCTATATATATATGTTATCTCCTTTCACCTGTTCCTAAAAAAAGATTCACAGTTTCATATGCTTTCCTCTTTTCTGTTTTTCTTTGTATATTGGAATGTTCATGTTTATTAAATTGGTGGTGGTAGTAGTAGTAGTAATAGTAATAGTAAGTAGTAGTAGCAGCAGCAGTAGCAGCAGCAGCAGCAGCAGTAGTAGTAGTAGTAGTAGAAGAAGCAGTAGTAGTAGTAAAGAGGTAGATACAGGCAGGGATGGACTTGGAAAAGCAGAAGCAAAGACCTCTCCAAAAGGGTGAAGGAGATGGTCTCTTTGCACTCTAGTCTGATATCTGATTATTTCCTTCCTACCCCCTGAATCTCATTGGGAACCACTCTTGCCGTGAATTCCCTATATATGGCTTCTGACATACATAGGTTCTTGTTCATTTTGTATTTCCTCCTTTCTATTCAAGGAAGGGACTGTCTTAACTTACTATACCTAGGACCTAACTCTTGTGTCTGGCTCCTCTAGAACTGAAATTTTACTGCTACAGACTTGGTTACTTCTTCTGGATGACAAAAGATGACCTAAAGCCCAGAGAAGGAATCTTTGGAATGCCGAGTAGGAAATGACTTCCTCAACAATAGTTCCCTAGAAATGGTAAAGGCAAAAAAAATATGATCAGAATTGCAGTACTCTGTAAGCCATACCAGCCAAGTCAATCTGTGGTTGGACTGTGGCTATCTTAAAAAGAAGTGACTGTGCTCGGTACACATGTTTCTAAGTTTGGTTGGAGTTATGGTTTACCTTTTCCTTTATTTATCCATAAAGTCAGAACCATAGTGTTGTAGGAAAGAGAGCTTGGACAACATGCAGTCCTTCAGGTTGTGGTCCATTTGAGCATCGTGCCCCTCCAACTTTAAGCTCAGGTCTAGAGTTACTCTCCATCTCCCATCCCATTTTACATAGCACAAAACTCCCCACTTCAGTGCTTCATTTGGGCAGCCTTTTCTTAGAGGTTATTCCTATTTTGCACCCTAGACCACCACACCAGGCAGCTAGGTGGCACAGTGGATAGGGGACAGGGCCAGGAGTTGGGAAGATCCATCTGACCTCAGATACTTACTAGCTGTATGACCCTGGGCAAGTCACTTAACCTTATCTCCATTTCCTCATCTATCAAATGATCTGCAGACAGAAATGGCAAAGCATTCCAGTATCTTTTCCAAGAAAACCTCAATGAGCTCACAGAGACTTGGATACAACTGAACAACAACAACAACATACCACCACACCACCTCCTCCACATACACCCCCAAAATTCTTACTGTTAGCAATGAAGCTTCTCTCATCTTCCAACCTCTATTGCCTTAGGGGAATAAGCACAGAACTTAGAATCAGAAGGGCAGAATTTAAATTTCATTTCTCCCATTGACTAGCTATATAACCTTGGGTAGATCAGTTAAGCTGCCTGGGTCTCAGTTTCCTCATCTGTAAAAATAAATAAATGAAATAATAATATCCATGTTACCTGCTTCACAAAATTATCTGAGGAAAGGGCATTGTAAACTACAAAATATTAGATAAATATAAAGTATTATTATAATACCAAGGTGATAGTTAGCTAATCTGATAACATCGTCATACTAATGTGTTAATGGGATATGGGATATGTTGATGGGATATGGCTATAACATGTCTTCAGAATTACATATATATATATATGTATATTGCTATAATATATTCTTCCCTCCCTAATTGCTATGTGATTGAGAGGTCTTCATTTTCCATTTTGTCTTTTCCTTGGTTGTTGTTTTTTTTAATCTATAATTTCATTGTCTAAGGCAGTGGTTCTCAACCTTCCTAATGCCGGAACTGGGCGTATCTGCACATGGGTGGATCCGCCTGGAGACAGATAGAGGAGTGGTGTCTCAGTTCTTAAGACCATCAGAAATATGTGTTTTCCGATGGTCTTAGGCAACCCCGTTCAACCCCCAAAGGGGTCGCGACCCACAGGTTGAGAACCACTGGTCTAAGGGATCCCCACCTACTCTTCAACTTTACAATTCCAGAAAGTTGCCTGGGGCCCTGGAAGGTTGAGGAATTTGACCAGAGTCTCATTTCCAGTATGTGTCACAGGTAGAACTTGAACCCAGGTCTTCCAGACTCTGAGGTTGGCTCTCTATCTTCCATGTCATGCTGCTTCTCATAAAATACATATAGCAAATAATAAAAGTGTAGGAGCTAGTGTAGAGGAAGTTGGCATCACGCCTCTTTGGGATGAAAAATTAATAAATCTCTACCTTTTATAGTCTAAATGCATTGTGATCTCATCAATGGAGGCACTCCCTTCAACCAGGCAGATGGCAACCCATCTCCTCTTTCTCATCCCATGCAACTCTTGTCCATGTCCTCCCATAAATCCTCTGTAGAAGATCTATGTATGTCCCCAATATGCTGAAAGACCTTGCTCGAAGTCTTTTAACATTCAGTGGGTACCTGTGCAGCACTCAGGCTGCCCATTTGTTATCCCTTGCTCTCAATAGATGACTAGCCTACCCTTTCTGATCATGTTTCCTGGATGATCTTTTTAACAACATTTCTTGCACAGAGCATAAAACATGCTGTCCTTTTCACAAAATTATACTCTAAGAATACTAACCCCAGAATGGTTCCTCTCCCCTAAAAGTTCGCCAGCCTCCAATCTAGTACATGTTTTTCACTTTAAAGAGGAAGAAACTGACACCAAAAATTGGGTGGGAGGGGAGAGGGTGGTGCGTGTTTAAGGAGAAGTCTCTATTCTTGCATAGAGGTGGCCAGGAGCTGTCCAGAGCTGAAGTTCATCTTACAGATGAGGAAAAAAAAAAAAAGACCAAGATTGGGTGTGGGGAGGGGAAAGGAGAAGGGGAAGAGAAGTAAAGAGAGGAGAAAAGGGAGAGGGAAGTTAAGGGAAAGGGAAAGTCTGAAAGCTGAAGGTACTAAGCACAAGAAAGGTAGTGTTACATTCATGTTCCCAGCCTTAAAAGTATCCAAACACACTCACCTCACAGAGAGTGGCAAATTATCTATAAGCTCCTTTTGTCCATGCTCTGACCTTATCGGATACTTGATTTCTTTGCACTCTAGCCTAATTTCTGACTATTTCCTTCCTATCCCTTGAATCTCATTGGGAACCACTCTTGCCCTGGATTCCCTACATATGGCTTTTGACATACTAGGTTCTTGTTCATTTTGTATTTTCTCCTCTCTATTTAAGGAAGGGACTGTTGCGCTTACTATATAGGACTGACTCTTATGTCTGGCTCCTCCAGAACTGAATTTGTACTACTACAGACTTGGCTACTTCTTCTAGTCTCTTGACAACCATCTTCCTAATCTTACTTATAGGACTCCCCTTCAGAGATTCCTCATAACAAAACTGCCCTGGTAACTATTTCCTGTAGGTTACATTCTGTTTCCTACTTTTAATCATTTGTACAAGCTTGGAATTAGCTACTTTTTCATCTCTGACTGATAGAATTCCCCTTTTACAGCAGGCCTTTCCTGTTCTTCTGCTTGCAACTATCACCACTCTCTCTCTTGAAATTGCTTTGTATTAAGCTGTATTTACTTGACTGGGCATATGTTGTACCAAACACACACACACACACACACACACACACACACACACACACTCCTAGCAAAATGCAAATTACCTGAGGGCAGGGACTGTCTCCCCTTCTATATCCCCAGCACCAAACTAGCATTTTGCAGATAAAAGTCATTTAATAAATGTTTATTGAACAGCACATGTCATCAGATTTTTTTAATATATTAATCAATTTTGCTCATTTTTTTTCTTTTATTCCTCTTTTTCTTAAAAAAAAAAAAAGGAACGGCTTTCTAGGAACAGAGAGGAAGAGTAATAGAGGAGAAAATTTAAATGAAATCAAGACAAAAGATATCGATAAAAAAATTTTTTTTTGTTTTTCTTGATGGGGGAAGGCTAGGCGATTGAGGTTAAGTGACTTGCCCAAGGTCACATGGCTAACAAGTGGATAAAAACTGTTTTTAAGAAATTATTTCATCATTGACACCACAGCCAGAACCATGGAGGAACCTCTGCTAAAGTCCATGGAATAGCAAAAGAGAGTTGCTTGCCTGAGATCATCCACAGCTGTTGAGTGGCAGAGATGGAAGGAGAACCTATGTCTTTTGACTCTTGCGCCCAGGCTCTTTCTGTCTGAGAAATTCCAATCTTTTCTAAAGAACCAAAGGGAAAAAAATGTGTTTGATCACACGTTGGCCCAGACAGCCTGGGAGGTGACAGAGCCTCCTAGAGGCCAGATGTGATAGCAATCTCAGTTAACCTGTAGAAGTCAGAGAGCCCGGTCTATTAAATTGATGAAAACTCAGGATAGGGAGATAGGAAGGCAGTAGGGAGGAAATAGAGCATTTTCCTACAAGCAGATACATATTTTAAGGAGTCACGTAATACAGAGTGGAATCTAAGAGGGATCTAATATCTAATCTAATAGAGGCATTGGGGTGGCTAGGTGGCACAGAGAATAGAGTACCAGCTCTGGAGTCATGAGACCTGAGCTCAAATCTGGCCTCAGATACTTAACACTTACTAGCCGTGTGACCTTGGACAAGTCACTTAACTCCAAATGTCCTGCCTTCTCCCCTCCAAAAAGCAAAATAATTATAATAATAATAATAACAATAGAGGTAGCTTGGTGGCACAGTAGACAGAACTTGGGGCTGCATACAGTCAAAAAGATCTGACTTCACATCTGGCCTCAGCTGTGTGACCCTGGACAAGTCGTAACTTTCTGTGCCTCAGTTTCCACATTTATAAGATGAAGGTGTTAGACTTAACAGCCTCTAAAATTTTTTTCCAGCTCTAAATCTCTGATCCTATGAAGCCAAAACATGCTCTGAGAAGGCAGTTTATCCTAGCACTACTAACCTGAACCAAATGTAATTAGGAAGGAAAAGCTCATGACAAAAAAATTCTATCTTTATAACTTCTCCCACAAATACCTCTTTTTTTTTTCTCCTTTGACACTGCTCTTGTCTCTTCAGACCTGGATTATTGCTATAACCTGCTTGTGGGTTTCCTGCCTCAAGTCTCTCCCCACTCTAGTCCATCCTCCATTTGGATATCAAACTGATCATCCTAAAGTATGCATCTCACAATACTCTCCTGTCCCCCAAACCTAAATGCTCCCCCTTCTCACCTCTGCTCTTGGCTTTCCTGGCTTCCTTCAAGTCACAGCCAAAATCCCACCTTCTACAAGGAGCCTTTCCTGATCCCGCTTAATGTTAGTTCCCTCCCTGTATGAATTATCTCTGATTTATCTTTTGCCTTGGCTTCCTCATTTATAAAATGAGCTAGAGAAAGAAATGGCAAACCACTCTAGTATCTTTGCCAAAAAGATCCTAAACGGGATCATGAAGAGTCAAACATGGATGAAACAGCTAAACAACAAAAAATATCATGCTTGTACATGTGGTTTGCATGTTTTCTCTCCCTTTAGACTATGAGCTTCTTGAAGGCAAGGACTGTATTTTTGTCTTTCTTTCTGTTCCCAGCCCTCAGCACAATGTCTGGCACATGGTAGAAGCCTAATAGATATTTGTTGATTTGACTTGACTTTTACACATTCCATAACCAAATAGGAATGACTTTTAGATTATTCCCTGTTTTCAGTTATCCAGAGCATTCTTTCCATTACTTTAGAAAATGGAGGGTTAACTATCAGATTCCTCATCTTCCCAGAAGGTACTGGGGCAGCCAGGGCTGGCACTAAGGAATCAGTCACAAGCGTTGTATTCATCTGTTCTCTGGAGTAGGATTCATAGAAGCCTGTAGCATTTTTAGGAGTTGGGTCTCCTCTTGGGTCTCCTCTCATGTATTTTATTTTTCCCTTCTGCCACCTCTCCTGAGACCATAGCCTGTTGGTCAGCAGGACTGCCATTAGATCACAGATTTTGACCTGGAAGGGGCCTCAGAAACCATCTAGGTCACCTCTTTCATTTCACATTGGCTAAGATCACTCAAGTAGTAAGGCTGATGTAGAGCTGGAAGGGTCCTTAGAGTCTATTTACTGCAACTCCTTCATTTCACAGATGAGGAAACTGAGGCTGAGAAGTATGAATTGTGTTTCCCAAAGTCAAGTAAGTAGTAATGTCATAGACTTATAGATTTAGAGTTGATCATAATTTTAGAATTGATCAAAAGGGTTTATATGTGTGTGTTCCACTTGTCATTTAATAGTACTTTATTTTTTCCAATTACATGTAAAGATAGTTTTCAACATTCATTTTGGTAAGATTTTGAGTTTCTTCCTCCCTTCCTTCTCTCCCTGCTCCCCAAGACAGCAAGCAATCTGATATAGGTTTACATATGCAATCATGTTAAACATTTCCACATTAGTCATGTTGTTAAAAAGAATCAGATAAATGGTCAAAGGATATGAACAGGCAATTTTCAGAGGCAGAAATTAAAGATATCTTCAAGCATATGGAAAAATGCTCTAAATCACTATTGATTCAAGAAATGCAAATCAAAACAACTTTAA
>CM053586.1:236590194-236630750 GCA_028646515.1 Pseudochirops corinnae | reverse complement strand
GGGAGAAAATCTGAAACTCAAGTGATTGTGGAACTGAATCTTTTAAATTAAAAGTAAATAAGTAAATAAAAAAATTTTTAAAAAAAGAATCAGAACAAAAGGAAAATCCACAAGAAAGAAAAAAGAGGGAGAAAAAATAGTACGTTTCAATCTACATTCGGACTCTATAGTTCTTTCTCTGTATATGGATAGCATTATCCATCATATCTTTACCTAGAGAAAAACTTCAAGAAGTTCATGAACTTGAATGGAGATAAAATTACATTTTTATTTCAATAAGATTTGTCCCTCCTTGTAATCCTATATATTTTATTTCTTAAATTTTAAAACATTATTCTGAGAAGGGGTGCATAAGCTTCACTAGACTGCCAAAGGCATTCATGACGCAAAAACCTGATCTAGTCCAGCTCCTTTATTTTACAGATGAGGAAACTGAGGCACAGAAAAGTTAAGTGACTTGCCTAAGTTAAAGCAAGTAGCAAAACCATCAGATCATCAATTGGAAGTTGGAATGGACTTCAGAGGCTACCTAATTCAACTTCTTCATTTTTCATATGAGGAAACTGAGACCCAGGGGTTAAATAGCTTTCTCAAAGTAATACAGATAATAATGTCAGAGGCAGGCTTCCAGCCTAGGTATCCTGATTCCAGAGCACTGGTCCAAAGAAAGCTCTGGTGTTGTCACTTGAATTCAAAACAGCAGAGGGGACTCACCTGTCCTATTGAAAAAAAAGTCTATTAGGAAGACTAATGAGTGTTCCTGAAATTCTGTCTTTCCTCTAGGACTGTCATCATCTCTGTTAAGGAAGAGATGCTGCTGACCTTTACACCCAAAGACAGGGGAATGTCCCCCAATCTTGATTTCAGCATTTTGTCCAACTTTCCGTCTATTTCTCCCTTATTTCTATCTGCCACTTCTGAGAGTCTTCTCTCTGTCATGGCTAATCACACATCACATACTCATTTCTCCCTTGGGCTGCTTCCTTCCTTCCTTCCTTCTTCTCTTGATGTATCTCTCTCTTCTGTCAGGGTGTGTGTGTGTGTGTGTGTGTGTGTGTGTGTGTGTGTAATAAGCTCTGAAAACTCAGACAATTGTATTGTGGATTGCATTTGTTTCATCTTCATTTGGAATTACGAAATTTCAAGATTAGTAGGAAGTGGGGGGATGGAGGAGGGTGATAGAAATCATATCAGAGGAAATGGAAAACAGGGTTTGGGAGTCTGGGATCAGGACAAGGGTGATCATGAGGTCCTTCCTACTGCAACAAAAGACAGTTCTTGATGTTCTCTTTTTTTTAGTTTTCAACATTCATTCTTATAAGATTTTGAGTCTTAAATTTTTCCTCCTCCCTCTCTGGTTCCCTCCCCCAGACAGCATGCAATCTGATATAGGCTATACATGTACAATCATATGAAACGTATTTCCACATTAGTCATATTGTGAAAGAAGAAACAAAACAAAAGGTAAAAACCACAAGAAAGGAAAAAGAGGGAAAATAGTATGCTTCAATATGCATTCAGACTCCATAGTTCTTTCTCTGGATGTAGATAGCTTTTTCCATCATGTCTTTTGGAATTGTCTTAGATCATTGCATTGCTGAGAAGAGATAAGTCTATCAAAGTCGGTCATTGTACAATGTTGCTGTTACTTTGTACAATGTTCTTCTGGTTCTGCTCACCTCACTCAGCATCAGTTCACATATGTCTTTCTAGGATTTTCTGAAATCCTCCCACTCATCATTTCTTATAGAACAATAGTATTCTGTTACATTCATACACCACAACTTGTTCAGCCATTCCCTAATTGATGGATATCCCCTCCGTTTGTAATTCTTTGCTGCCACAAAAATTATAAATATAAAAAGTGCTATAAATATTTTTATACATGTACGTCCTTCTCCCTTTTTTACGATCGCTTTGGGATACGGACCTACTGTTGGTATTAATGGATCAAAGGGTGGTTTTTGGTGTTCTGAAGAATGTCAGATACTTCTAGGCAGAATAATATAGTGGATAGCAGGTTATGTTTGGAGTCCAAAGAGACAAGTTCAAATCCTTTCTCTAATACATACTAGCAGAATGACTGAGCAAACTGAGATGAGGTTTTTTTGTCTATAAGATGGGAAACAATATAGTATTTAATAGAGCAGTTGTGAGAATCAAAGAAAAATGTAGACAACAGAAAATGTGTCAGCTTTTAAGTCAGCTGTTTTTGCATTGGCAGTGATTATAGCTGCTCACTGAAGGCTCTAATCCTTCATCTAGTCTATTAGTTAAATTTTATTTTACAGAGAAGGAAACTGAAGCCTCAGTAAGAACAATGACTTGCTGAAGTTTACGTAATTCAATTCAATAAGCATTAACTAAATTAAATTAAGTCATATCCCCAGTCTGAGAATAAGAAAGAAGGGCAAGGGTGGCTAGGTGGTGCAGTGAATAGAGCACTGGCCCTGGAGTCAGAAGGACCTGAGTTCAAATCTGGCCTCAGACACTTAACACTTACTAGCTATGTGACCTTGGGCAAGTCACTTAACCCCAATTGCCCTGCCATCCTCCCTCAAAAAAAAAAAAGAAAGAAAGAAAGAGGGGCAATAATCTGGGTCTGGACATGATTTGAGTCTATTGTAGATTCTCTAGAGTCTCATTTGTTCCTTTCTACCCAGCACCTGAGCTCAAATCCTTTTTCACTACTTGGTCTGGATGTGACCTTGGATAAATTGATTCATCTCTCTTGGCCTCAGTTCCTTCCTATATAAAATGAGAAGAAGGTTGAGTTGGTATCCTGGATAGAGTGCTGGGCTTGGGGTCTAGAAAACCCTGGTTGGAATCCCACTTCAGACACTTAATAACTGTGTGACTGTGGAAAGGTCACTTCTTTCTGGATCTCAGTTTCCTCATCTCTAAAATGAAGACTCAATGACTTCTAACATCCCTTCTGGGGCATAATTTATGATCTTATAATCATATGACTTCTTAGCTCCTTCCTAGCACTAAATCTATGCCATTGTAACCCATCCTTCCCAAAATACCTGAAAACTTATAATCAGAGGTATTTTTTCAGTTCTGTCCCATGTTAAAATGCAAATCCATTTCTCTCCTTCTTGTTCCTTCTTCTGTTGCTTCTTTCTCCTACCCCCCTCTTCCTTTTTCAGACGTTTACACTTCAGTGCAAGTGAGTTTATCAGATCTTTTTCCTAGCTTAGATTTTAATAGAGGAAGAAAGGGGAGAGAGGAGGACCATAAGGAGGAATTTTTGTGCCAAGAGCTTGTAACAAAATGTGCCCTTAGTTGGGGTTAGGTTGGGACACTGCTTCATGACAAGGAAATAGCATGTTTCACCACATAATCATTGCACCCTGAGTGGGATAATTTTTTCCAGCCCCAAATTTCTTTGTATCATTTCATCACAAAATTGCCGCATGGCATAATTCTGTTTGTCATGCTACTTAAAAGGTAAACAGAGCATCAATGTATTCACCAGTGGCATATGGATCAATGCATTCATCTCACGCACACTGCAAGCCATGAGCCTAGAATTCTTAGCATACACTCATTGTCAGTATATTTCTGAAAGTCGACTTGCTGTGGTTTGTTTAGAGCACTGCAGTACTAACGATATTGTCACTCAACCTAATGAAAAGCTGTTGGAACGTGGGGGTTGTGGGGTGGGCAGGTGAAGTTGCCATGAGTAAGTCACATGATATGGTAAGACTTGCATCTTCTCAACTTTAACAGATATTCACGAGTATTCTGTGCATCTTAATCTTACACCAAAGACAGTTTAGTAATAAATGATTTTTAAGTAATACCGGCATGATTTTTAAAGCTTCACATAATAGTCGCACCCCACATTTTTGCAAAAAAAATGGCATAAAATCTGTAATGATCATGTGGTGAAATATGGCAGACATTTGCTTAAGAGTACAAAGGGTAGGGAAAGCACTTATCCTGGTTTGCAACCTGGGAGTTTCCTATTTTTTTCAAATAATGTTATTACTAATTAGGTACAAAGTTTCATTGTTCATTCAAAGTTCAAAGTTCATTCAGTTGCCAAAGAACTGCAAATGTCATTTTCATTGCCCTGGTACAAAACTCCAGTCACCCTGCCCTAGTTAGAGATCTTCAAAGGCACATGAGAGCACCAAATACTGATGGGCTGGATAATTAAAACAAAATCAAGGGACAGGAGTGTCATAGATGAAGGTAAATTTCCCAGAAAGAGAATGTTGGGATGAATCAGAGAAAACCTTTGTCAATATTATTCTGCCAAGGATTGGCCCTATTTCTTCCTGTAATATAGTCATGCAGGTAAGTGCTGGACTCATTAACAGGAGTCTCTCTGTTTACTGCTCCAGTATAGGAGGTGGATCTCTGAATAAGAAGATAGGAGGGACAAATGAGAAGGAGGTAGGTTTCAAGGGGGAGCTTTGCAGTCACTCTGTTCACATCTTCAATGTTTCCATGATACTCTTGAATTAAAATGATTCTGGGTTTGGGGGAAAGGGGGAGAGGTAGTGCAGGGGGTTGGGTCCTGATAGACAAAAACAAAGGTTCTCTCTCCCACCCTTTTGCCTATTCCCTCCATGCACTGGAATGAAACTAGTAGTTGAAGGGGTGGGGGTGGGGGGGTGAAGAGCAGGGAGGAGAGAAGAGGGGCAGGCAGCCTCTGGCTAACCTTCCAACGATGAAATGTGGCCATTTACCTTCACACTTGACTGCCAAGACCTAAATCATTGTCTCGGCTCCCCAGGCTCAAGGTTCCTCTCCCAGCTTCCAACAAAGCTGCCCAGTACTCAGTTCTTTCAGCCTAGATCTGCTCACTCATCAACTCCCCCAGTATAAGCCATGTAGGAAAACATCCCTATGCTAAACTGGTGTTCCCATCACCCCACACAGGAGCTAGAGGGCATCTAAGACTATGGGAAAAGGGTAAGAAAAGGAGGTGCTTGTCACCAGAGAGGTCTATGAGTCCTGGGGTCAGAGCTACCAAAGATCTAGAAACACTGCAAGAATCAAACAGAATACACAGCCTTTCCTTCCTTCCTTCCTTCCTTCCTTCCTTCCTTCCTTCCTTCCATCCTTTCTTTCTTCCTTCCTTCTTTCCTTCCTTTCTTCTTTCCTTCCTTCCTTCCTTCCTTCTTTCCTCTTTTTCTTTTTCCTTCTTTTCCTCCTTCTCACCTACCACATTTCAGCCATAAGGAAGAGGGGAAGAAATGTTTACAAACCGGGAGAGAGAGAAAAAAAAGAAAGCAGGATTAAGAGAGAGGAGAACATATAAGACAATGAGCAGACAGAATCCTACACCACACCAAGCTATCACTGATCACCTACTATGTGCCAGCTATTCCATTAGGTTCTGGGTGATGAGTGGTGGGTGATGCAGAGAAGTGAGGAGAGCAGAGAAGAAACAATAGAATTCCCCCTGCCCCTGCATTACTAACAAGAATGGCTTCTTGGTTCTAGATATTTTTTCTGGACTTCCTTTGGTCCAGAAATAGGTTGGCTCCAGCTTGGGAGGGATCAAAAGATTCAGGGGGGTCACTAGTACAATACCTCATCCTAAATAATAAATGTAATTATAAATGGTTACTTAAGGGTTTGTTTTAGGGGAAGACGAGAGTCTGTAAGAGGTATCACCTGCCTGAAGGAGGTAGGCATGCCCCCCCTCACTGAAGCTGGCTAGATAATGATGGAAAGCCTAGACTAAGTGCTAGCTACCCCTGGAGAGAGATCCCAGATAGGAGGTGACCAGAGTAGCCCCTTTGGTCTAAATTAGCCATACCTGGGAAATATTCCTATTTATAGCCATCGTGATCTTCTCTATCTCTCACCTCTGAATAGGTTCCCCCTCTCCTCTAACCCATCAGCCTGGGTCACCATCTCCCCTACTCTCACCTGAATTCCTCCTTCTCCTCCTCCTCATTCCAAACTGCTCCATATTCACCTCTTTCGGGAAGCCATCTCTAACCCCTGGGGACTGAAGTCACTCCATTGCTCTAGGTCCCTTCAGCCCTTATGTACACAGTTTGCACTGTATTCATTTGCATTTTTCATGTATCATTTATCTGTGTTTTATGTCTGTTTGCTCTGTGGGGGTCCCATGTCCTCCATTACACTCAGAGTTCTTTGATGTCAAGGACTGTCTTCCAAGGGCAAAGGACTGTGTCTCTGGCAGTTCCCCTGCAGCAGAGACTTTGTCCCCCTCATCAGAACAGGGAATAGAGCAGTTCCCTAAGAGTAAGGAGACATGTCTCTGCTCATCTTCTATTTCAACATATCTGAAGTTTTTCTCTTTGCCTCACAGTGTGGTACAGTGGGGAAAGTACTAGACTTGGAGTCTAGAGGACTTGAGTTTGAATCCTGCCTCTGCCATTTACTATGAGACTCAGTTTCCCCATCTGTAAAAAGAGAGAGTTAGATTAAGCATCACAGTGAATAGAAGACTTCTCAGAGTTAGAAAGACCCCAATTCAAATCTTTCCTTGAACATGTAATAGTTTTATGACAATGGGAAAGTCTTAACTTTCTCAGCCTCAGTTTCCTCATCTGTACTATTAGGAGCTTGGACTTGTGGGTCCATCCAGCTCTAGATCTATAATTAGATAACCTCTAAGGTCTCTTCTACCTTGAAATCTAAGATCAGATGGTCCTACGACTAGATGACCTCGAGGGATAAATCTGTGCTCCAATGTTCTCCAAGCAAAGGGCAAGGCTGTCCTGCTCTGCTTCTTCCTGAAAAGCCTTCATCTCCAATCAAGATTCTGAAAAGAGGTCTTAAGGGTAACTGATGTGCACCCTTTCCATAGCAGAAGATTTAGAAGTGGAAAAGAACTTGGACGTCATCTAGTCTAACTCCTTCTTTTTATAGCAGAGAAAACTGAGTTCCATAGAGGGGGATTGACTTTCCCAAAGTCATCTAGCACAGTGGTTCTCAACTTGCATAATACCCTGACCCTTTAATACTTATATGTGGGCGTATCTGGGTGTATCTGCATGGGGGCAGACCCTCCTGGAGACAGATAAAGGAGTGGTGTCTCGGTTCCTAAGACCATGGGAAATATGTGTTTTCCCATGGTCTTAGGCTACCCCTGTGAAAGGGCCATTTGACCCCCCCAAAGGGGTCGTGACCCACAGGTTGAGAACCCCTGATAGCAGATTGCACATCTGAACCCAGACCCTCAGACTCCACACAACCAATGACTCCATACTAGAGATGGAGGGACAGGGACTTCACCTCCTCTGCCATCCCCACATCCCATTGTTCTAGGTTGGCTCCAAGGAGTCTTAGCAATTTTGCATCTTGTAGCTCTCCCTGACCTCAAGTCAGGGACCCAAGGTGGGAGAGGGCACTTCCTTAAAAAAAAAAAATCACATACCCCAAGCAAATGGGCAGTGGCCAACACCATCATCTCCTTCATTAGGAGGCGGGAACCGAAAGGAGTTAAATGTATTAAGCAATTTACAATTAATATAGAAGTCATTCCAGAGATAGCTACTAGAGAGAGTACAACAGGGCAATTAACCCACTAATACACTAGGCTATTACATCGCTATGTCTCTTATTTTAGCCTGAGGCGATTTGAAACGCATTGGATTAGAGGATATTACAGGAGATAGCATGAAAAATAGCTTAATGTAATGAGCCATCCCGTGATGTCTGCTATTAAAGATGATTTGCAGTTGAAAACTACAGCCTACCGTAGTTCAGCCATTTAGGGACTGGGGGTGGGGGCTGGGGCAGTGGTGCTTAACCCTTCCCTGGATGGTGGAACCCCCATCCCCCCTTCTCCCCAGGGGGCCCCCTATCCCTGCAGCCCAAGATTATCAAGTGCATCTTATTCTTCCACGATGGCATCTCTGGGAGATTGGAGATTGGTGCCCGAGGTTGATAAAGAACCAGTAATCTGCTAATAACCTTTAAAAATAGATTCCCCCAGAGAGTCCAGACTAATGTGCTGAGGCTGGGGAGGGAGGTTTGATTGGCAATGCTTCGCCACTGTGGAGAGAGTCGTAGAATTGGGTGAGAAGTACAGATAACTCAGGGTGGTGCCCGATCCTCTCCAACACACACACACACACACACACACACACACACACAGCCCCACTTATAGGAGAGCAAAGTTGAGGCCTCATTGACCAATCACCCTAGCTTTCTTTTCTCGATGTGGAGAATCAACCCCAATAGGAGTGAGGGGATTAAGGGAGTCTGGAGAAGTTTTTATCTTCCAGGGCCTTGGGATTAGAGTAACTACCTGTGTGAGACAAGTTGGTATGGAAGGGGGCTGGTGAAGGTGGGGCTGGTGAAGGTGGGGCTGGTGAAGGTGAAGTTGGGCGTGGGATGTGTGTGTTAGGGTTAGTATCATCTGAATCAGGGACTCAGCATCTGGTCGCAGGTGGCCCAGTGCTGGCAATTTACAGAGAGCCCAGCCAGACCTGCTGCTTCCTGTCTTAAAGGTCAATGGCCCTATATAAACACATGGACAAAGATGGACAGACATCAAAATTTAAAAAAAAACCGGACACCGAAACAGCTATGTAAAAATGAGGTATTTATTCATATAACATATGGTTAGGACTGTTCCTGTGTTTGTGGAGGTGTAATGTGTGTTGATATTGGCTGATATTACGTGTTAGTTTGTGTATGTCTACACATAGGGTAACAAGATCATAGGCTTAGAACCAGAAGGGACCTCAGAGACCATCTAAGTTCAACCTCTTCATCTGACAAATGAGGAAACTGAGACAGAGTGGCATTCGTGTTGTGCGTCTCATCTGTGCCTGTGTATATCTCTGTGTATGTTGTACAAAAGGTTGGATGTGTACGTCTCTATGTTGTATATCTCTGTGTACATGTGCCTCTGTGTCTGTTTTTCTGAAGCTCCTTTGGCGGGGATAGGTCTGTATTTCTGTGTTTGTGTGTCTGTCTCTGTGTGTGCATGTGGTTGCTGACCTCTCCAAACGGGACAAGTGGCCGTTCATTCCATTTCTGTCTTTTATCCTCATTTGTAGCCAAACCCAACCCAACAGGGCAGTGATAAATAAGGGTCACTTAAAATAAGAGAAGGCAACTCTGACTTGGAGGAATACTTCTGTTGAGCAGCTGGCACTCTCTCTCTCCTTGGGAAGGGTTACCTCGGGGCATCTTGAGTGAAGGGCCCTGATCTCTCAGGGCTCCTTACCCCCAGCCCTGTCATTCTGGTCCTCGGGGTTGATGTCAGGAGGGGGAGAATCACCCTACCTGCCCCCAAACTTCAGAAAGAGAGCAAAGAATAGTTAATGGGCATAACGCTCAGGTGATTCCCCCAGATCACTGGGATGTGCTCCTCAGGACCCTGGATGCTGTAGATCATAGGTGGGGACTTTAGAGGTAGTCTGATCCAATCCTTTCCTTCTATAGCTGAGGTCCAGAGAGGTTAAGTGACAGTTTGACTTTTCTGTGGAGAAAGGGGAAACAATGATAAACCAAGCCCCTACCCACACTCCCCCATCATCTGGGCTCCTTTACTCGGCTGTGAGTCAGAAAAGAGCAAAGAGCGTTACTGGAATCTGGAATTCCCAATCTTGTGGGTTCCCCCTCTCTAAGTCTCTTCTCTCTGGAGGATAGGGGTGGCTAGAAATTGTTGGAGGCCTCAAGCAACTGACCCCATACATCTATAAATAAGACACACATCTTAGCATTAGCTAAGATTTCAATTTGAATGGGGAAGAGAGATCAGAGGAGAGGGAGGTGGGAGTCTGGTGGAAGGAGCTGGGAAGAGAAAGGAAGGTAGAAAAAAGAGGGAGAAGGAGGGAAAGGGGAGAAGAGGAAGGGAGGGCAGGAAGAAGGGGGAGGCTAGAGAGAAGAAAGAGGAAGGGAGTAGGAAGGGAGAAAGGAGATAAAAGAGAGACTGGAAGGAGGGAGAAGGCAGAAGCAGGAGGAAGAAGGGAAAAGAGAGGGGTTGAAGAAGGGGGGATGGACAGTTTTCCCATGGAGCCTCAAACAACGGAGACTTTTTCTAATCAAAGGACTTGTCACTGTCATTCTACTGGTCGAGATGCCAAAAGCAATCAGTAGCCAATTCCATGGGGCCAGGATTAACAGGTGAATGTCCCCCGCCCTTTCTTACTCACCAGCTGCCCTCCTTCTCCCAAACACACCACATCTCCCTCCTCCAGCCTCCATCCTAGGTGACTGGGAACCTGTCAGGTCTCATTTTCTTCTCCCCGAACAAGTGATTTTGGAGGAGGGGAGAAGCCACCGAGCCCCTAGCCGACCTTTTCTCCTTCAATTTTACTTCTTGGCAACTCCCCAATCAGCCTAGGGAGAACTGACGTGCTCATCCAGGAGTAGCCCCCGAGCAGACACAATAGCCATGTCACTCACCATCAGACTAGGGAGGGAGGAAGGAAGGACAGTGGGCTGTCTCCTTCCCTGCTTGACCCCATCTCCTACCAGAGAGGCATCCCTGCAAACACTTCCTTGGCCTGAGATGAATGATCTGAGCCTGCGTCCCCTTCTCCTCCTATGGTCTCTGCCACACCCTCTCAAAATTCCCCAAGATCCCATTTATGGGACCTTCTTTCAACTGGTCCAAACCCCTGGGAAGCCACACCTGCCTTCCTCTTTTCTCTGCCCCTCCCCCATCTCCTTTTCATAATTTTAAGAGCGTTTGCCTCCTCAAATTTCATTATATTATCATTATTATTGTTATAAATAACATTCTTATTACTGAAGAAAGCTAGAATTTATATAGTATTTAAGATTTACAAAGCACTTTACATGTTAACTCATTTAATCTATTTAAATTTGTTGAAATATGGTATTCCTTCTCTTCCCCCCTCCCCAAAGGAGATATTTGTAAACCTAATAAGCACTTAATAAATGTTTATTTCCCTGCTTCCTTCTCTTCAAAGAGGCAGCCGGTCAAAGGGCTTGGTCACATGATAAGAGAGATCTGAATTCAAGGGCCACTCCTCACACATACTGACTATATAACCATGGGCAAATCTCTTTAACCCAAGGGTTCGTGGCCCTTTTGGTGGGGTGGGGGACTGGCAGGGTGTATCATACAGCACTTTGGCATTCCTATGAAGCCCTTAGAGTCATGTTTTTAAATGCATAAAATAAAATGCATAGGATTATCAAGGTAATTAATTATATTGAAATAGATTTATCAAATGGCAGATAGAGGCAACGAGGTGGCTCATTGAATAAAGAACTGGATCTGGAGTCAGGAAGACTCAAGTGCAAATCTGACCTCAGACCCTTACAAGCTGATTTAACCTCTGATTGCCTCAGTTTCCTCAACCATAAAATGAGTTAATCATAGCTCCTACCCCCCAGGCTGTTGTGAGGATCAACTGAGAAAATATTTGTAAAGTGCTTAGTGCAGTGTCTGACACATAGTAAGTGCTCAATAAATCCTTTTTCCCCTATGATGGGGTTTTTTTTAGTTCACAGATGCCAAGATAAGAACCTCTCCCTAAGTGCCCCCCAAGAAACTCTTTTAAGTTGCAATGCAGATACAGATCTGTATTGGGAGATGGGATTTCCCCCCTGAGGATTCCCTATGAGAAGAAGGAAGGAAGGAAGGAAGGAAGGAAGGAAGGAAGGAAGGAAGGGAAAGAAATGGAGAGAGGGAGGAAGGAAGAGAAGGAAGGAAAAAAGAAAGAGAGAGAAGAAGGAAGGAAGGAAGGAAGGAAGGAAGGGAAAGAAATGGAGAGAGGGAGGAAGGAAGAGAAGGAAGGAAAAAAGAAAGAGAAGAAGGAAGGAAGGAAGGAAGGAAGGAAGGAAGGAAGGAAGGGAAAGAAATGGAGAGAGGGAGGGAGGAAGAGAAGGAAGGAAAAAAGAAAGAGAAAGAAGGAAGGAAGGAAAGGAAAGGAAAGAGGAAAGGAGGGAGGGACAGAAGAAGGGAAGGAAACCAGCTGGTCTTTAAAAAAAATTTCCCCAGTGGACTATAAGTTTCTTGAAGACAGGGACTGTTTTGTGTGTTTGCATCCCCAGCACCTGGCACAATGCTATAGACATAGTAAGGCCATTAACAAATGTTTGTTGAATTGAACCAGATTCATATGAAAGCTAATGATTCTCCCTCTGCCCCACCTGGAAACAAGACTTCCTTGGATATTCTCCCTCACCTCTGACCTATCCAGATATCGTATAGCAAATTCTCATATTGGGTAGTCTGTTAGACCAGATGACCTCCAAATACCCAAAGCTATAAGAAGACTTACAGGATAACAGATTTTGAGCTAGAAGGGATCTTAAGGGTCTAGTCTAATCCCTTCATTTTATAGATGAGGAAGCTAATGCCCAGAGAGAGGAAGTGACTTGCCCCTGGTCACACAACAAGTAAATAAGGAAATCGGTAAACAAGCATTTATTAAGTTTTAACTCTGTTCCAGGAACGGTGCTAAGCACTTGGGGATACAAAGAAAGTTCAGTGCCTGCCCTAAGCTCACAATCTAGTGGGGGAGACATGTAAAAAAAAAAAAGCCTTCCTGCATACTGTAGAAATGTCTATATAATCTCAGGGGAAAGTCGCTAGCAGAGAAGGAGACCCAGAAAGGCTGCCTGAAGGTGGCAGGATTTGAGCTAAGTCTTTCAGGAGGCCAAAGAAGCTAGAAGGTGGAGAAACACAAGGGAGCACCTTCCCAAAACCTCTGTTCTGTGACTTTTTTCCTAGCTCTGTTCAGTGATGGGATTTGAACACAGTTCTCCTAACCCCAAATCCAACCTTCATTCTACTTCTTAACACAGGCCGCTTTCAATCTTTCTCTTCTGCTACCGGTGTGTCCTAGATACGTGCCCATGTGGTAAGGGTGTCTGCAAGCCCCACCTGTAAACCCAGACAGTCTATATTAAGCACCTAATTACTTGGTGCTTTACCAAGAGAATTGCAGAGGGAGAGACTGAAAGACAGAAAATAGTGATAGCTCAAGTTTCTGTAGCCTTTTAAGACTTGCAAGGAGAGTCTACATATGTTATTTCATCTGATCCTCACAATTCTGTGAAGTAGGTGCTGTTGTTGTACCCATTTTAAAGATGAGGAAGGAGAGAGCTCAGACAAGTTTTAAGTGACCAGTCTAGCTAAGCCTGAGGCCAGATTCCAAGTCAGATCTTCCTAACTCCAGTCCTGGCCGTCTGTTCACTACAAGCTGCCTCCTAAGGGAACATAAGAGACAAACTGCTCTCTGTGACTTGAATGCCTCCTGTCTCCTACTCACACATGCACACTATTTACCTCTACCTCACTATTTACCCCTTCCTTCAGAAAGCCCCCCAGAGATTAACACTCCCTCCATCATATTTGTTGTTATTCAGTCACATCCAACTCTTCATGACCCCATTTGGGGTTTTCTTGGCAAAGATACTGGAGTGGTTCTTTTTCCAGCTCATTTTACAGATGAGGAAACTGAGGTAGACAGGGTAAAGTGACTTGCCTAGGGTCAAGCATCTGAGGCTGAATTTGAACTCATGAAGATGAATCTTCCTGACTCCAGACCCAGAAGTCTATCCACTGCACCACCTCACTGCCCAACTCATCATATCACCTGGCCTTTATATACTTGGGTGTACTTGAATCCAAGATATTTGAGGTTCAAGACTCTTTCGTTTTCTTACCACTGTCTGGCA
Source organism: Pseudochirops corinnae (assembly GCA_028646515.1). Classification (NCBI taxonomy): domain Eukaryota; kingdom Metazoa; phylum Chordata; class Mammalia; order Diprotodontia; family Pseudocheiridae; genus Pseudochirops; species Pseudochirops corinnae. Next base: position 236,617,136 of record CM053586.1, on the reverse strand, counting down.
TACAGCAGGCAGTTAATAAATCTTTGTCCAAGTGTAAGGAGCAGAGAGGACAAAAAAAGAATGGACAAAGAAGAGTCATAAAACAGATCAAAGAAATGCCCAGTAGAGGGGAAGAATCCCAGATTGGGAGTCGGGATACCTGGGTTCTAGTCCCTGCCCTACCATTTAACTCACTGCATGATCCAGAGAAAAGTCCTCTCTGGGCCTATAAAATGAGACAGTTGAACCAGATGTCTCTAGGGTTCCTTTCAGTTCATAAAATCCCACCAGCAGAACCATAAGAACCACGAATTTAGAAGCCATCTAGTCCAGCTCCTTTATTTTACAGATGATGAAGGTGAGGCCCAGAGGAAGGAATTACTGACCCAAGGTCACACAGGCAGTATAGGGGAGAACTGGAATATGAACCCAGACCCTCTCACTCTAGACCCATTCTAGACTTAGCTCAAATCCTACCACTTTCAGGCAGCCTTTCTGGGTCTCCTTCTCTGCTAGCGACTTTCCCCTGAGATTATATAGACATTTCTACGGTATGCAGGAAGGCTTTTTTTTTTTACATGTCTCCCCCATTAAATTGTGAGCTTAGGGCAGGCACTGAAATTTCTTTGTATCCCCAAGTGCATGATGCCTACAAATAAAACGTTTTAGATTTGGGGTCAGACCTAGGGTTCTAATTCTTGGAAATATGTGACCTTGGGCAAGTCACAACCTTTCTGGGTCTCAGTTTCCTTATCTGTGAAATCATGGGACTGGGCCTAGATGGTCCATTCCAGCTCTAAATCCTACGATCCTCGAGAGACCCATTTTTCCTTAACCCCAAATCATCCCAGGTCCTAAGTAGAGGAGAGGACTGTCCGGTGAGAGCCCAATGACACCTCCCCTCCTCTACCCCTCCCCTCCTCACCTCACCCACAGTGTGCCCTCCATGCATAGGAGCGATGGGGAAGCTAAGGCCAAGGCAGGATCTCTGGTTTGCACTCCAGGAGAAAGTTGTCCTGATTTTGCTCAAACCTCTGCTTGGAATTCCTATTATCCAAGAACCAAAGGAACGAGAGAGACAGCCTAGATTTGGGCCCAGTGCACCCCCCAACACACACACATCAGAGCCCTGCCTAGGGCCTGGGAACCAATACAAAAGATGGAGGGTTGGAGGAGGGGGCTAAAGCTGAGGAAAGGCATAGGAGAGGGTGGTGTATGGGAGGAGGGAGAGTTGGGGGAGAATGGAGGATGGGTTGTGTGGGGCAGGTGAGAAATAGTCTCTGTGCCCTCCCCTCCAGAAGAAATTTTAATAGTCTGGGGCTCCCAAGTGTCCTTCTAATTTAAAAAAAAAAAATCTCTATTTAAATGCAAATTTGTTCTGGAGTTGGGGGGGGTGGGGCGGGGAGGGAGCAGTAGGGAAAGGAGCTTTCAATGGCTGAGAGCTGCCTCACCACCTCCCAATCCCATCCCTCCCCCCATGGTAAACTGCAATGACCCTGGTTTGGTGGTGCTGGGGGTGTCCACAGGCCAGGCCTTGGCGGGTGAGAAAGCGTTTGCTCTTTGTGATCCTCTTCCCTTGTCAGAAGCCCCGAAGTCCTCCCCTCCTCAAGCCTACATTAGTCTCTTTGGGGGTGTTTCTGTACAAACCCAGCCCAACCCCTCCCCCCCATCATGGGAGGGTGGGTTGGGGAGTGGGAGATCTTCTTAGATACCACAGCCACATTACCATCTGGACAGGGAGTATCTGTGGCATCCCTTTCCTTCTTCCCATGGTCCGGCCCTCTCACCTCACCCCTATCCCAGGAGAGTTGGGGAGAAGGAGGGGCTGAGGATAAAGCTGAATGAGACCGTGGGGTCCACTCTGGCCCTCCCTCTGTTCAAAGGAGAAGCCCTAGAGTGGGGGAGGAGATGGATTTTAAGCCACTCCTGCTGACAAACTGAAAACCATAGAGTCTAGCTCTAGAAAGAATACAGAGATAGAAACCCAAGGTTTCCCTGTCCTTTCCCCAGCTCCTTGATTACCGCCGGCCTCCACAGCCACATTGGGGTGAGTGGGAGAGGCAGGACACAGTGTGTGGCTACACAATGTGTAGTTTGTGAACATGTGCTCTGGAGAGTTGCCTCCCCCAACTGACTCCCTAGTTGGGGGACAGACATACATAAACCCCTGTTCTCCTTACCTCTCCATTCCTTCCCCCTCCTCCCCTCAAATTTAGGTGTAGCATCAAATTATTTACCCACGCACTTACACACCCTTCCCATCTCCATCGCCCATCTCTCTCTCTCCCTCTCTGCTCCCGCCTCTCCAAGCCAATTACTACTGGGGACAATTATCTGAGTTATTAGCCCTCCCTTCAAGGGTTCTTCACTGTCATTAACTCAGACTGGGTAGAGACTGGGCAAGGTTGCCCCTGGTTACCCCATAATACCCCCCTCTACCCTTAGTTAAGGGTGTTCATGGGAGCAGCTCTCTCTCTCTCTCTCTCTCTCTCTCTCTCTCTCTCTCTTTCTCTTTCTCTCAAACACACACACACACACACACACACACACACACACACACACACACACACACACACACACACACACACACACTGAACTTAAGACTTTGGCTTTTGAGAAAAGTGAGCCAGGCCTATGATGCCAAGAGAAGAGCTAAAGTCAGGTTTCCCACTCCCCCACCCTCTTTTCCTCCATTACTCTCTTGCTTCTCCCCTCCCCTCCCCGCCTTTCTCTACTTTCTTCCCTTCCTTCTTCTTGCTTCAGGGCCCTATTTTTCTCTCTTTCCTCTTTCAGTACTGTGGATGTAGAACTAGAAGGAGTGTCAGGCCACCCAGTCCAATCCCCTCATTTTAGGCCCCAAATTGCTTAGGATAATGCTGAATGGAAACACTCTACCTATCACAAATTCTTTTTCTTATCTATTTATGTATAAACTCTAGTCAGGATTTATTATTATTATTATTATTATTATTATTATTTTGCTTTTTGGAGGGGGGAAAGTGGGGCAATTGGGGTTAAGTGACTTGCCCAAGGTCACGTGGCTAGTAAGTGTTAAGTGTCTGAGGTCATATTTGAACTGAGCTCCTCCTGACTCCAGGGTCAGGGCCAGGGCCAGGGCCAGGCAGGGCCAGTGCTCTATTTACTAGGCCACCTAGCCACCCAGCTAGCCAGGATTTAGCAGCTAGCTAGGTGGCGCCATAGTGCACAGCGTGCCAGACCTGGAGTTGGAAAGACTCATCTTCCTGAATTCAAATCCTACCTCAGACACTTACTATCTGTGTGACCCTGGACAAGTCACTTAACTCTATTGGGCTCAGTTTCCTCATCTGTCAAATGAGCTGGAGAAGGAAATGGCAAACCACTCCAGTATCTTTGCCAAGAAAACTCCAAATGGGGTCACAAAGAGCTGGACGATTCAATGGGGGAGACAACATGCAAGTAAATATATGCAAAGCAAGCCCTATACAGGATAAATATGAAATAACTAAAAGAGGGAAAGTCCTGGGATTAAGAGGGGTTAGGGAAAGCTTCCTACGGAAGGTGGGATTTTAGTTAAAGAAAGCCAGGAGAGATCATGAGTCTGAGCAGAGAAGGGCATGGGAGTCATGTTTTTAAATGTGTAACATAAAATACAAAGGATAACAAAGGAAATCAATTCTACTGAAATATTATTAATAATATTTTGTTAACAAATGTTGTTAAATTTTTTTAAGTTTACAGACCCCAAGTTAAGAACGCCTGCCTCCGAGACCCTTTCCAGCTCTTAAATCTGTTGGTGCTCATTATTCTCCACACCCCTCTCAAAAATACCTTCCCTCTCTGATTTTTATCACTGCCCCACCCCTCTGCCCAAGAACCACCAGGACCATAGTTGTAGAGAAACTCAGAGGCCCATCAGGCACACAAAGGCATTATACAGATGAGGAAACTGAGGCCCACAGAAGTTAATGGACTTAGGGTAATAAATGTCTGAGACAAGATTTGAACCCAGGTTTCCCTGACTCTCAGTATAGAGCCCTACCCCATTAAGTCCCAGTGGTTCTCAGGAAAATCCAAAGAAGGCCTTGATGGTCACGTGGGTTGCCCCTTCTCAGCCTCCTTTAACCTCAGTCTTACAAAGCTCCCAGGACAAGGAGCAAAAACACTTAGCTGAAATAGACTGGGAATCCCCAAAGGAAAACCTTTTTTAGATATGATATTACAATCTTGCCTCTGCTAAGAGGAAATAAAGTTTATTATAAAGCACATTTTCTTTTAATTTAATTATGTATTCTTTTGTTCTGAAAGAACTGGGAGGGGGAAAACCCTGCCAGGGTGGGAGTGGGGCAGGGCCTGGATGTTTAAATCAGCCCCATTTCATTTTCAATGTACTAACCCATCACCAGGGGCAAATTGAATTAAATGAGTAGGTGTCTATGGAAGTTCTAGAGATGTGTCGTCAGAACCAGATTTATCTCTGAATTCCCCATAAAACACTGTCTACTACGGTGTTGGCTGGAAGCTTCGAAAGCCACTAGGGCTGGAGAGTCAGGGAGGGGAGGGGACAGTTGGGCAGGTGGGAAGACACGTCTTGCAGAGAACGTTTCTGGCCCCAATCTCTCCCCTCCTTCAATCACCTCACCCCCAGCCCCCCACCCCACCTACACATACACTTTGTCTAATACCCTCTATTTCTCACTAGGCAACCTGGCTTGGAAAGAAGAGGCTCATGACTAATGAGTCTAATAATCTCCTAACCACTACACCCCCCATACACACCCCATGATAAGGCCCGAAGGGGCCTCTACAGATCAGGCCTTGCCTAACACTTAACTCACCCAGCAGGGAGAGGTAGAGCTGAGATGAAGGGTCTCAGGGAAATGCCTTCCAAGGAAACAAGTGAAAGGAAAAGAAAATGAAAGGACAGGAACTAGGCCCAGAGAAAGCCTCTTAATCTGTCTTGGACTCAGTTTGTTGTTATTCAGTTGTGTCTGAACCTATTTGGGGTTTCCTTGGCAAAAATACTAGAGTGGTTTGCAATTCCCTTCTCCAGCTCATTTTACAGATGAGGAAACAGAGGGAAACAGGGTTAAGTGACTTGTCCAGGGTCACAAAGCCAGTAAGTATCTGAGGCCAGATTTGAACTCAGGAAGATAAGTCTTCTTGACCCCAGGTCTGCTGCTCTATCCACTATGTCACCTAGCTGATTCAGTTTGCTCATCTGTAAAATGGGGGGAGAGGGAGAATAGATTAAATGATAAACTATAAGATCCCTTCCAACTCTCAATCTAATCAGATGGGGAGACAGGGCCAGTCAAGACTGCTAGTGTCACAGACAGATTGTCTTGCACATATACACTTGTTTCACTAAACTCTTCAAGGGGAGTAAGCCTTGAAAGAGGTCATCTTGTTCCTCCCCTTCTGTCTCTGGGTAGCCCTGCCCCTCTCTGAAGCTGCTAGGTCAATGGGGAATCTTCCTCAGGCTCCCAGGATCTGATGGAAGGCTGGTACAAAGGTGGGAAAAATCATGGTGTAACCCTCAGGGTACCAAAAGATCCTTCTTTTTAGAACCAGCAAGAGGATGTTGGTGGTGAGGAGCTAACTTGACCTGTAACATTACACAGGAAAAAAAAGTCAGAAAGCAGAGGTGGTTGATTAAGACATCATCAGATCATCAGACTTGTAGCTGGAAGGTACCTTAGTGGTCCTCTATTCAGAGATGCAGGCTTTTAGACCTAGAAGAGTCCCTATGGGTTGATTAGTCTAATCCCTTTATGTTACAGGTAAGGACACTGAAATTCAGAGAGAGGAAGAACCTTACAAAAGGCCATACAGCTAGTAAGTTGTTAAATGCAAGAATTCTGATTCCAAATTTATTACCTTTTCCATGATACTGTATTTGGCAGCTAGGTGGTGCAATGGCTAGAATTTCTGGCTTGGGGTCAGGAACACTTCCTTCCTTCAAATCTAGGCACAGATCCTTACTAACTGTGTGACCCTGGGCAAGTCACTTAATCCTGCTGGCCTCAGTTTACTCATCTGTAAAATGACCTAGAGAAGGAAATGGCAAACCATTCCAGTATCTTTACCAAGAAAACCCTAAACGGGGTCACAAAGAGTCAAAAAATTATTGAAATGACTGAACAACATACCATATTTAATTTAAACTCCTCATTTATAATAAAACAGGTTTAGAGATGTAAATCAGACAGGTAGCAAGTAGCAGAGGAGGAATTTAAACTAGGTCTCCTGACACCAGGTCCAGGCAGCACATATTGCCTTTCAGAATCCACTGAGGAAGTAGTTGTTCAGAATGCAGCAGTTCAGAAGTCTCAGGGTTGTTATTGACAACAGAATCCCTGTAGTAGAGTGTAGACTTGCCCAACATTCTAGTTTTATTGGCCAGAGGTTATGAAAATAATCAATGATGCATGATGAAGATGATGATGATGATGATGATGATGATGATGATACACGTTTATATAGGTTTACTTTCTTCAAACTACCTACATGAGTATTATCTCTATTTTACAGATGAGAAAACTGAGGTTCAGAAGACATTAAGCAACTCCCCCAGGGTCAGACAGCCAGTAGCTATTGGAGCCAAGACTGGAATCTAAGTCTCTCCCAACTACTCTTCCTATAATAATCTTGCTTTGATGATTTTCATAACATACTATAAGAGACTGCCCTTATCTATTAAACTTGATCAATCAGCCTTGGACCTTATCACTTATTTTCCCCATCTCATCACCCCTTCCCAGCTTCCCAGAGGCTTCAGACCCCCCAGGAGCCTATTGGTATAACTAAGGCAATATCAGAAAGGGAAACATATACTTGGAGCTGACAGGCTGAGATTGAAATTCTGGCTCTGCCCCTTTTTGACTAACTATTAACTTTATCTGTAAAATGAATGAATCGGACTAAGGGTCTTCCCAGCTCTAAACCCTATGAAAATTCTCCCTTCCCCCTCTGCCAGAAATGATACTATATTACACATGACACATAAGGTCTCCTATGTGCAGAGTCCCGGAATTAAAAAATGCAAAATGACATAGTTCTGTCCTCAGGTAGTATAATGTTAAGGGAATTTGAAGATCTTCCCTGAGCCTTAATAGGCCCATGTGACCTGCTTTGAGCTTTGGCCCAGCCTACAGCTTGAGTCACATGGAGCCCCTGGTGGAAGGAACTTGCCTAATGAGTGGAGCTGGGAAAGAGGGAGGTAGAGCATCTAGTATGAGTGAGAGAGGGAGGAATTTTGCCTAGGGGAGCTTGTTTGTGGGGAGGCCTATCAGAGGGAAGGCTTGGGGATGTTAGCACTCCCTGGATTGGTGATGTATATGAACTTTTTTGTTACCATGGTGGAACTGGCTCTCTGGTATGTGAATAAATATCTTGGTTTTGTCTTTGAGGAAGAGAGTTGGTTATATTTTGCAATTCAGCCCTGAAAACACATCTGCATATTCATAGTGGCTGCTATGGGTTTTGCATTGGCAATACAGGTAGCTTGCAGTTTACTGGAGGAAGGTTGAGACATGACCCTAAATTACTATAATATAAATTAGAATATGGCTAAATATGCAGGGGTGGTCTATCAGTGTTATGATCTGCCTCAAGAGGGATGAATTCTCCTTCTAGCGAACATAATAGGGAGACACCTTGAAGGAGGGAGTACCTGAACTAAGCTGGGAAAGTGGGGAGGGGAGGAGCAGAGGAAAGCATCCATTCCAGGCACAAAGACGGAAGAAGGCAGAACAGGAAGAGGTGGAGGAGGTCAACAGTCTGATTTATCTAGAGTTTAGAATACATGAAGGAGAGTGGTGAGAGATGAAACTGAAAGTGTCCACTGGAGTCAGATTATGAAGGGCTTGGTATACAGCAGGTGCTTACTACATGCTTGTTAACTGACTTTCTAACTGTTTGTATAAGACTCAGTAGGCAATTAGGGAGCCATTGAAGGGTTTTGATGGAGGAAGAAAGTGACCAGAATCCACATAAGGAAGATTATGTAGGCAATAGTGTGAGGGATGGATTGGAGATGAGAGACTGGACACCAGGAGACCAGTAAAGAGTCTAGCATCATCATTGTTATGGGCTGCAGTGACAAAAACCCCATCTGTGTCGGCCACTGTAGAGCACAAAACAAATTATGTGGATTTACTGACAGAGTTGGACCCACAAACTATATTTTTTAAAAACCTTGTTGTTGTTGTTCAGTCCTTTCAGTCATGTCTGACTCATTGTGAGCCCATTTGGGGTTTTCTTGGCAAAGATACTGGAGCAGATTGCCATTTCCTTCTCCAGCTCCTTTTATAGATGAGGAACTGAGGCACACAGGGTTAAGTGACTTGCCCAGGGTCACACAGTTAGTAGGTGTGTGAGGCCAACTTTAAACTCAGGTCTTCCTGACTCCAGGCCTGGAGCTCTATTCACTACACCATCTAGCTGTGCTCATTTTTATCTTTTGTTTTTCCATAATCTTCATCTTGGAAATTTTTTTTTTCCTTTCCCCCTAAGAAGTAAACTTTCCATTTTAGAGTATATATAATATATTCGATGACTACAATAATGCAAATAGAAAGAACAAAAAAAAAATGAAATTGAATATTGTGTAATTATAATAATCAAGTTGGTCCCAAAGTAGATATGAGAAAATGCTCCCTCTCTCCCTTCCTTGCAGAAGTGGGGACTGTGGATGCAAAACATTGCACGTATTGCCAGACTTGGTTTGTTTGTTGATTCTTTTCTTATTTGTTAATTCATTTTCTGAACTGCTTTTTCCCCCTCTCTTTTTTATTCTTTGTTATAAGGGCCGAGGAGTAGAAAAGGTTTTATAGCTACTAAAACTTAAAACCGCACTGACTGTTAGAACACTCTGGATTCAGAAATGAAGGTGATGTAAAAACAAAAGTCATCAATAACTTTTTTAAAAGAAAATAAAACTTAATGGATTTGAAGCCACAGGACATGAATTCAAATCTCTGTTCTGCTATGTATTATTTGTACGACCTTGGGTAAGTCACAGTCTGGACTCTGTTTCTTCATCTATAAAATGGGGAGGGGGTTAGATAATCTCTAAGGCAAAGATGTTCTTAACATTGGGTCCATGTCTTTGTTTTGTTTTTTACTGTTATAATAATTATTTAAACATAATTGGTTTCCTTTGTAATACAATACATTTTATTTTATTAAAATATTTTTAACTTTTGTTTATTTAATTTCATTTAAAAACATGATTGAGAAGAGGTCTATAGGCTTCCTCAACTTGATGGCCAAAAGGGTCCAGGAAACACATACACAAAAAAAATTAAGAATTTCTGCTCTATCTAAGGTCTATTCCAATTCAAGACTTCAAAGGAAATCTCTGAAATGTAGCAGGAAATAATTTGCTTCTTTCTCTTTCCCCTTTTCTCCTCTTTTTCTCTTCCTTCCCTTTGCCTTTCCCTTGGACAACTTCATTCATTTCTGCTTTCTCCCAAACTGGATGCAACCTACCACCTGCCCGTTCAGCTTTCTCCAGTCACCTAGCCCTGTCAATGGAGGGAGTGCCCCACAACTGATGAAACCATCATGGAGATAGTGCTCATGGCACGGAAAAGGGATCTGGACATCTCTTGTTTCATTAATATACCCTTCTCTAGGGAATTCTCTGGACCTGGTTTTTTTTTCTGCCTCATGGTTTTTGGATCCAGGATTATAGATTTAAAATCAGAAGAGATTTTAGAGGCCATTTAGTCCGATCCCTACATTTTACAGATGAGGGATCAAAGGCAAAGACACCAAGTAGCCAACCTAGAATTTGGCGCCAAATCCTGACCCATTTTCATGAGTTCTGGTCTCAGGCTCTTACTAGCTATGTGACCCTGGGCAAGTCATTTGTGGTACAGTGGAAAAGGACTTTGACTTTCGAGTCAGAAGTTATGGTGGTGGTGGTAGTGGTGGTGGTAGTAGTAGTGGTGGAAGTGGTAGCAGTGGTGGTGGTGGTGGTTGTTCAGGCATTTTTAGTTGTGTTTGATTCTTCACGAACCTGTTTGAGGTTTTCTTGGCAGAATTATTGGAGTAGTTTGCCTTTTCCCTCTCCAGCTCCAGTTTTCTCTCCAGTAAACAGAGTTTGCCTCAGTTTCCTCATCTGTAAAATGAACTGGAGAAGGAAATGGCAAACTACTCTGATATCTTTGGCAAGAAAACGTCAAACAGGGTCACAAAGAGTCAGGCATGACTGAAGTGACTGAACAACAACAACCACCTCTGATTCCAAAGACTCCTTCCCCTATACCATGACTTGCTCATGGATACAGCTCTTTTTCCTATTCCAAAGGGACCTTCCCCTTCTCAGGAGCCTTCCAAACTGGCCTTCACCTCCACTCAAGCTCAGACCACTTGCCCTATTTTGAAATCTACACAATACTTGGCTGGGTTCTGATGCCCTTTCCACACATTCTCATCTATAAAGCAGTCTCCAAATAGTACTATGTACCCCATTACCCAATGGCAAGTGGCAACATGTTGCCAAAAAACAGAATTACATGGGAGAATCATGTAACAAAACAAAACCAAAAAAAGAGGCAGCAAGAAGAAGCAAGAGACTATGTGCTCTATGGGGGTCCATAAGAGGTCAAGGGAACCATGAGGCCTATATACCAGAAGACCTATATAAAAGTCACCCAGACTGGCAAGCCTTGGTAGATGGTGATGTGTATCTCACAACGAGATCAAAGATCTATCAAAGTTACTCATGACCAATTTTGCCTTGGATATGAAGGGACCATCTTCAAACCACGGCTTGATGACCATTTGTGAGGTAGAGAGGATCCTGGTTCAGCTGTGTGTTGGACTAGTTGTTCTGAGAATATCTTTCACCTCTGCGATTCTGTGAATCTGGTTTTTTTTCTTACCTTGCCCTCACTCCCATCCCCATAGGATCATAACTCTAGAGCCAGAAGAAACCTCAGAGGCCATTTATTTCAGCCCCCTCATTTTACAGATGAGGAGACACTTTAAGTGACTTGCCAGGGCAGTAAGCATCAGTGGCAGAATTTGAACCTACATCCTCTGACTCTGAGCACAAGCTTTTACTACTTAACCATACTGTCATCAGTAGAGTCTGCAAAGCCAGCTGGCAGGTTGCAGCTTTACCTGAAAGGCAGGTGTTTATTCTTCCCCCCCCAACCCCACCCCACCCCTTAAATAATGACAACAAAATCTAAAGTTCTGGAAACACAAGGCGTTGGCCTCTGGAAACAAATTGGGGACTGGGGGGGAAAGATGGAGAAACGGGAAGAAGGAGATTGTTCTGCTCCTTTGTAGCAGCAAATCTCTGCACTTAACTACTAATGCAATAAGTCCTATCAAGAGCACAGTGAAACGAGGTATAATTTTTTTGGAGAACAATGCAGGTGATGAATGCGTGTGACCTGCAAACAATAAAACTGTAGGACGCTGGAAAAAATGCCCCCAGTCAACACAATAACATCAGCACAAATACACCCCACGTAAAGCAAATAAATCTAGCAATCCAAATATTTTACAACATGCACACCGTGCGAAGGGAGGGAAGGGGCGTGTGTGTGTGTGTGTGTGTGTGTGTTTGGGGTTTTCCCAGAAATCTCTGGGCAAAATAAATAAATCTGCCAAAGAGCTACCCTCCTCCCCCTGCCACTCCACTCCCAAATAAATAAATAATAAATACAAGAGACTATGGGGGCGGCTGGTTTGCATCCCCCTGCGTCAGTGAAGGCGGCCAGGGCTGCTGGCCCCAAATTACCATTCATCCTGGCGTTGTTGGGAAAATTTTCAAGGGATTTGCAGTAATTATATGACAAAATGCTTGCAAATCTCACTCATTGCTGAACAGAAACATGCGGGTCAAAGATTGAACACTTTCAGCTGGGTAATTTGTAAATGTCAATCAGGCAGTGGGGCTGAGAGAAAGGCAGAGAGGCAAGGAGGGGAAGCTGTGGAGATGCCCAGTGATTCCGTAGCAACCACAGCCCAAGAGGCCTCTTCTCTGTCCTAGAGCCCCCTGGGAGGGCCTGCAGCAGAGAGGGGAGAAGGAAGGAGAGAAAAGAGAAAGGATGGTCAAAAAAAAAAGGAAAAAAGAGGAAAGGGAGGTGGGTGTAAAGGAGAGGGAGAGGAAAAGAATGAAAAAAGGAGAAAAGGGGGAAAGGAGCAAGGAATGTAGAAGGGTGAAGGAAGAGGATCAGGGTACAGAAAAGCAGAAGAAAGGAAGAGGTGAAGGAGGAAAGGGAACATAGAAGAGGTAAAGGAGAGAAGAATGAAGGAAAGATATCACAATGCTGTAGAAGAAGCAACGAGTCTAAAGATATGGGAGAAGGGCAAAGAGAAGGGAGGAGGAGAGAGGGAGGGAAGGAGAGGAGAAGAGGGGGAGCCAGGGTGGGGAAGGACAGGGAGGAGGGTGGTGTGAGCAAAGGGCTGGGGGAGGGGAGATGGCAAAGAAATGAGGAGAGGAAAGCAGGAAAAACAGTTTAAATAAAACCGGGGGAGATTAAATTAACTGATACATACATTCTGAGAGGTAGGTCGCTGGGAGCAGCCATAAATACTAGCTCCCTATCTCCCCTGCTCAAGACAGCGGGGAGAGCAAAATAAAATTAAAAGATATAACAATAAAAATTATAAATGCATCATGAGGGTCCTGGACTGAGGTCTGTAATGAAGGCGCCAAGCAGGGCTGGGGGTGATCGAGGATGTGCCCGGGAAAAGGCACCAGGCAGAGCTTGGAAGTGTGAAAAGGTAGATTTTAGGCCTGGGGAGGCTTAGGCTCTAGGGTCGGGTCCCTGTATTATTTGGGGCTTATTTTTGGTCTATTTAGTTGTCTGTTCATTCATGCAGCAGTTATGGAGGGCCTACTATGTACCCTACAGAGTAAGATCAGTTCCTAAGGGGAGGGGCAGAACAGCAAAAAGAAAACAGTCCCTGCCCTCAGGGAGTTTATAATCTCGTTGCGGAAACAGAATGCACACACACGCTAGCTACAAAACAATAATAGTAAAATAAGTCCAACGCAGGCTAATCACTCCGTAAGTGTATAACGGATATGGATCAGAAGAGCTTGATGGCCTCAGTCACGGAAACCTAGTGGCTTCCTTTCCTACACTGACAAATATTGTAAGAAAAAGCAGTGGAGTAGATTTAGAATTGAATAATTTGAATTCTCCCTGTTCTGTCCTCCCCAAAGGGCAAGAGAGACCTCTGGGAATGCCCACAGGTCTCAGGTTCACTGACTTTCTGACCCAGTCCCTCCAGACCAGGACATTAACCAAGGCCCCTGAGGGCTTCAAATCCCCCTTCTCCATAATGTTCCCCCAGAGACTAGGCAGGCAGTAGGAGCTCTATGACCCTGTTTATAAGTTGCATAGCTTAGCCTAATGTTCAAAGCTTTTCAGTAACTACTGTCCTGCATCTTTATTTCACGAGATACTTTAGGGAAGTCACTCATTCTCCAACACAGCTACTGTATTTTCATTCACTTTTCTACTTCCCCTCTCCAAAAACAGTACTCAGAGCTAAGCTCAGTGCATGGTCTTGGTTACATTGCATGTAAGCTTCACCAAAAAAAAAAAAGGACTTTTTCAATCACCTTTTATTTTACAGAGAAGGCAACTGAGGCTTGGAGAAGGAAAGGGATTTGTCCAAAGTCTCATCTCCAAAGCACTAAAGATATAGAAAGGCAAAGAGAAAGGAAAAAGCAGAACCAGGTCATTTGCCTGCAATTCTGATCACTTTCCATCTCACCATCAAATTGTTTTTATAAAAAGGATCGTTACCTACATCAGCACATGAGAGAGGAGATTACCACCCCCCAGAAGTGCCCATTATGGATGAACTGAGGTGGGAATAAAATGAAGTCTTCCAATTCCTAGTGACTTGGGTGAATGTTAGAAGGGCTTCTCTATGCACCTTCCCTCCTATCATTCACTTTACATGCTTCCACAAACTGGGATTAAGTCACTGAATCTGCAGCTCCAGAAAAGTCCCCTCTGCTTTCTTCCCCTCACCCCCACTCCATTCCCTGTCTTTCTCAATGATTCAGTTCTAATGCTGTGGAAGCATCTGAAGGAGGGGTAGGATCTACAGCTCTCTAAAATCCCCTACCCTTTAGCCTGTTTATATTCACATGGGGAAGTGTACCAGACCTTCCTTAAAAATAAAAGCTTCCAGAGAATGTGGTGCTTTCTACAATGGAGCATGTACACCCCTCCCTGCTTTTCCTCTCCCCCAAAACAATAAAAACAAGATAATGGAGTGCTAGAAAGTGTGCTGAAATTTTAAAATAGGAAATGCGATTTGCTTGTAGAAGCAACCTCTGCAAACCACTAAAACCAATGTCTCCATCTTCTAGGATGTTATTGGTTGGATGCTTGTCTCCTAAACTGAAAACAACTACAGCCCTTTCCTCTTCCCATTCCCCCTTTCTCTCTCCTCTCCCCTGGTATAGAGGCCAGATGTGCAAACTGAGATCCCCCTGAACCTAGACTGGACCTAGGTCCAACTAGACCTATCCCCCTCCACAAGGGAAGGGGGTGCGGGAATACTTACTAGCTGGATAATTCATTTAAATGGTTGGAGCCTCAGTTTCTTCATCTGGAAAGTGGGAATGATAATACCTAGAGTACTAGCTTCACAGAGCTGTCAGTAGGCAAAACGAAAAATGAATACAAGCTTTATAGTGTTATATAAATGTGGATTATTATTATCCTTTCCAAAGGCTAATATTTTTTACTACCACTGCCATCACATGGTACCCTCCTCACCCCACACAAGCATTGCAGGCCTGGGTCCCTTCACTGACCTGGGTCTATCCTCTCCCACCATCCCTCTCAAGTAAGTATTTGAAAGCCTGGTTCTCCTCACCTCTTTCTTTGATTTTCTTCCTTCTTCCCTTCTTTCCTTCCTCCCTCCCTTTCCTTGCTTCCTCCTCTTTCCTCTTCCTCCCTAAGTAAGCTTTGGCGATTTTCTTGGGCAATTTGAGAAATCTAAATTCTCTGAATATCCCAAGTCTCTGCCAATCCCCTAACCATCCCATGTTCCTACTACTTCTACGTATGCAATTACTGTCTTTCTATCTGAACTTGAGGTGGATGAGTGGATCAGGGTAGGATGAGGTAGGATGGGAGTGAGGGGAAGCAAATTGGCTCCCCAGCAGCGCATTAGAGTCTCTCTAGCCCTCCAGCTATTGCTGCCCTAAAGCAGCCGAGTGCCCTTCTCTCCCTCACCCCTCCCTCATCGCCACCACCAGCCCGGCAATCATGTAGGGACAATCTAAGCTTGCTTGTCCCTTTCCCAGACCCAGTGGGCAGAACACCACGGTAGTTTTCCGGTTCTGCAACATCTCTCCGTTCCCCAGCTCCGCTCTGCTTACACCCCCTGGAGACTCTTTCCCGCACCGATGGGCGTCCACAAAATAAGCACCCCACCATCACGTTATACGAGTGCACATCAGGAATTGACTCGCACCCCTACGGAGACCTCAGGGGCCAGGAAGCATTCAGATGCTATCGGTCTTCAGAAGTCCAGGTCACAGCCTGGCTTCTTTTGCGTCTCGAGTTGGCTCCCTACAGACCATTCTGGGGTCAGACGGGCAGAGATTTGTGGATGTGAGGATTTGGCTGGGAGGGGGCGTGGAGGGGAGGATGTTACCGATTCCTTAGCTCCCTTCTTGGAAATCTTGTACCTGCTCCCTTCATTAGCTCCACCCTCAGCTGAATTTAATGAATCTGAGAAAAATTATGAAGTCCCATAAAGCCACAAGTATCATAAAAAGTATAATAAAATTGAGAAAAGCTATTAAGTTATAAATACAACCAATGCACGCAACATCACTCAGACGGGGAGGAAGTCGCTATAAAATAAAGTCATTCTACAAGTGACTAAATCTCTTAATTCACAAGTCACACTCTCTCCTTTATGACATCCAATCCCAGGGTCTCCCGCCAGAGTTTTTATAAGAAGAACTTCCCTTGGAAAGAGACAATCAGACCGAAAGACAGACAGGAATAGATAGACAGACAGAGAAAGACAGAGAAACAGAGGCCGAAAGAGATACACAGAAAGAAACATATATAAAAAGGAAAGGAGAAAGAGAAAGAAAAACAGAAAGAAACAGCGGGAAAAAGAGAGAACCCTCAAAAGAGAAACAGATCCAGAGAGTGAGGGAGACAGAGCGGAGGAGAGACAGACAAGCTTTGAGAGGGAAACAGACAATGAGAACAAGAGACAGACAATGACAGATATCAAACCGAGGGCCGTTTACACTTTGCAACCTCTCACTGGGGACCTCAGGACAGGTCCTTTCGCAACCCGTCCCAAGGGCAACGCGCGCGGTTGGGGAGGAGGGAGGATTTGTTGTTGTTGAATTTGGGCACTTATTTTAGCTCCGCCGAACTGCTGCACACCCATTTCTGTTTCATTCCTGCGGTTCGGAAAGTCCTAGAACTCCGCGGTTTCCAGGACATATCGTTCCCCTCCCAAGTCTTCTCTTCTCCCTCCTCCCACCTGGCTCGGTGTCCCGGGGTCACGAAGGAAGAGCCACGCTGGTTCATCTTCCCCGCGCCTCCCTACTGTCGACCGATTGGGACCCCCCCCCCCACTCCGGACCCTGGCCAGCCTTCCCCTTCATTCCCCATTGCTTCCCGCCTCACTCCAACCCCCGCAAGTTCCTTCCCCCCCTGCAGTGCAGAGAGCCTAGGGCTGCCTCCCGCGGTTTCTCTCCGCGAGCCCCGCAGCCTTCACTCCGCGGCTGCCTTCTTTCAAAAGTCTGGCGCGCTATGAATATTCATCGGAATAATTAGGAAGCTCACTCATCGCCCATTATGTTTATTGTGGGTCCAATAAAAACAAACACGTTAATGACGATATTTGGTGCGGGACAGGAGGTGGGGGCCCGAGGGGTTGAGGTCCTTGGGTTGTCTGCGACCTTCATAGACTAGGAAGAGGGGAGGGGCACTGTGGTCTGCTGTGATTTTCAAACCGGGGAGGGTGATGGGGGGGATCCGTAGAAAAGTGGCCTGAGGGGGTGGGGTAGGGGTTGGCAGAGGAGGATGGAGGAGAAAGGCCTATGGAGAACAGACTGGAGGAAAGAGAAAAGGAAGAATGGTGAACAGCTGGGAAGAAAGAATGGAGAGAAAATTTACAGAGAGGAAGAAGAAAAAAGAAGTGAGAAGGTGAACGAAGAAAAGAGGAAAAATGATAGGGAAAGGAGGTCGGAAGACGGAGAAGAAAAGAAGGAAGCATGAAATCTGTGGCTGCCTGTCTACTTGGGCAAGTCTACCGCTTTCTGGGCTAAGGGAGGCCTAAACCATCCCTAAGGTCATTGGTTCATAGATATAGAACTGGAAGAGACCTCGGAGGACACTGGGTCGAATCTCCTGAACTTATAGACAAGGAAACCGAGGCTCTGAAGAAGGTAACTGACTTGCCCAAGGTAGAATATAGGTAGGCAGCAGCAGAATCCGTATTCAAACTCAAGTTCTGGAAATCCAGGACTCATTTCACTGTCCCCAGTTATCTTACAGATCTAAAATTCTATTATCCTATGAGTCCTAAGGAAAGAAATGGAGAGAGAAAAAGACAAATACGTCCCATCGCTGACTTCATTTCCCCCAGAAATCATTTCCCTTTGCCTGGACAAACGTCTATAAGCGGAAAGAGAGGTCTTTGAAGACATCGTGGGACTTGAAAAGACTACAATGCACAAACCGGCTTTACAAGAACGGAACCCTTTGTCTCAGCACAGATTAAGAGAGGTGACACCAAGAAATGGATCTTACTCCCCAATTCTACCCCTGCCAGACAACAGCTTTCAACACAAAATACTTGTCGCTTTCATTGAATTTTGTTTCTATATTAGGACAAAGCCTAGGATAGGGTCCCCCAAAATTTCCACCAGTAGGTCTCTGATGGGGCAGGGTTCAGAATCTTTTTCTCTTCTTGTGAACCTTGGGATTGATATCACTGGTGTAGGCCTAAGTAAAGAGAAAATTATTGCTGGGTATTGGAGGAGGAGGAGGAAGAGGAGGAAAGGCTTAGCATCATAAACCCATAGATCATCAGATGCAGAAGAGACCTAGTTCAACCCCCTCTCTTTAAAAAAGGGGAAACTGAGGCCAGAAAGGGGAAAGGAGAAAATAGGACGAGGGAAGGGGTAGAGAAAGGAGATGGAATGAAATAGAAAGAAGAGGTTGTATTGAATGTAGGGTGAGGGAAGGGAAAGGATGGAGGTCAGGAAAAGAAAAGGGATAGAGGAAAAAGAATCGGAGAATCAGCAGGTGTGAGGACTGGGAGGTAAGAAAATATAGGGAAGGAGAGGAGAAAGGGAGAAGATGTCGGGGGTGTGAAGTGGGGGGGGGGGTGTGAATGGATCCAGAGAAAGGGATTTTTTGCATTAAAAAAAAGACCACTAACCCTTGGGTCCTCCCTCTTCTGTTTCCCTGTCCCTGATCCACTGGAGAGGCAGGAGGCAGGCAGTGCCAAACGCAATCTGGGATTCATCAGTGAGGCCCGGGGCGGGTCCTCGAGTGGTCGCCATTCAGCCTGTGTGAAGTAGTAATTGGCTGCTACAATCCATCTCCTCTCCAGCGGTAAACATTCCGCAGCATTAGACAACAGCCGAGTTAATTTCAATGCAGCCTCGCTATCAACCGAAATTGGCAGGCTAAATAGGAACTGCCGCTTTTTTTGCTACTTACCTCTGTCTTGTTCGCCTTAAATACTGAGGAAAAACCCTGAGCCATTAGGGTCAGAAGGAAATCACAGGCGTGCACAGTGGATGAATGAAAGGATATTTGAGATTTCTTGGAAGGGGAGGAGGGAGGGGGCAATAAACTCCCTCTCCCCCCCCCCCCCCAAACTGAAGAAAACATGGAGGAAGATTTTTAAGTTCCTTGAGCCAAACAAGATAAAATTAGAGATCTGCTTCACTCATGGGAATCTTCATTCTAGAACACAGGTTGGAGAACTGGGAAGAGTTGAGGAATTGGGGAAAGCCTCATTTTGTGGTAATATCCAAATTTTAATGCCTGCAAAATAACTTTAAAGTGAGAATTTTAGATGTCTCTTTTCTGGTCTGTTAATGGAGGGAATTAAAGGGAGGAAGTTTACAGAAGGTGATTGGTACAACAACCAAGGGAGTTGCCCCTCTCTTCCTCCACACACACACACACACACAAACACACACACACACACACACACACACACACACACACACACACACACACAATGACCCCCTGCCGTGAGACCCAGTAACCATCCACGAACAACTCAATCCCTGTGGACTTGGCTAATTTTTCTCCACTTTGTTCAGAAACACCAGGGATACTCTCTTTGAATGGGACAAGAGGAAGGGTACCCCCAAAGGAGACTTAGGGGTTGCTAGCCTGTGCCTACCTCTTTTTCCATCACCCAAAAAGGGATTAATTGGAGACAAAAGTCAAGGCACATCCATTCCCTTCCCCAAGCACTGCACACACTAAATCTCATGGCATCGTTCCCAAAAGTCAATAAAATGAGAAGGAAGCCGCAATAAAATTAAGGTGGAAAGTGCAAGGAGGAGAGGAAATGGGAATATTCTTTTTAATTTAGTTTTAATTTTTATTTTTTTTTGTCACCACTCCAGCAGCCTCTGCCAAGGTGGAAGAGGGGGGAAAGCAGTGGCCTAGAGCTCACACAATGCATCTACACTGGCCACTGTTGATTTTGTCTCCTAGCCATTCTTATCCACCAATAAGGAGGGATTTTTCAATGTCTTTTTTTGGGAGCTGTCCCTGTGGATGCAATCCAGATTCCAGGCAAACAGTGCTCCCACCTCATTCTCAACCAATTTTATTGTGGGTGGTGTTGCTGTTTTGCTTACACTGTGTTAAATCACATTCCTTCTTCAATATCGCTTGGTTTCCTAACTCAACATGCCAAAGTAGAAAGAACCAGGGTCCCACTGTAAGCAAAGGCCTTGGTTCAAATCCTACCTCTGATACTTTACTAGCTGTGTTGTGACCTTGGACAAGTTACCTAAGTTCTGAACCTCAACTCCCTCATCTGTAAAAGGGGTTGTTGTGTTACAATTACTATTAGGAGGACCGAATGATATAATGTGTTTGTACTTTGCAAACCTTAATTGCAAAAATCATTTTATAAAAGGGTTTTTGCCAGTTGGGAGGGGGGAAGGAACCAGATCATCCATGGGTATAGGGAACCCCCTGAGAGGAAATTTCCTTTGCCAAAGCAGATCTGAAAAGTGCACATTGGGTTTGAAATGAAAGGACCTGGATTTGAATCTGTCTTTTCTACTTCCTACCTGTGTGACCTTGGGCAAGTGACTTCATCTCTCTGGACTTCCTCTGTTTTCTTATCTGTAAAATGAGGGATTTGTACTAGGTGGCCTCTAAGGTCTCTTCAATTCTAATTCTATACTTCTGTGAATATGGTACAAAGTTTAATAGATGCTGAGAATACCAGATAGTCAGGGTGGAGCTCATGAAACATTCTATTCTGTGCTCCTAAGGATCCAGGATTTGGGAGCTAGGAAGAACCTTAAGTCCCAGCAAGCATACCCTCTCTAAGAGAAACTGTGTTTTCTCTGCAGTTAAGTGGGAAACGGGACTAGACAATAAAGAGATTGCAATTCTCCTACCATTTCAAGCCCAGTGTGAAAAAAAAAATGTCTTCCAAAGTGTGAGATCTATCACCAGGAGGCTGGGTCACAGGGCAGAATATCCTAACCAAGTGTTCAGGCTACCACTCCCAGAAGAGGACACCTTATTATCCTCCCCTGGAACACAGTCCCCATCGCCCCATGGAGAAGTACAGCTTTGCTGCACTGGAAGTTGATCCTGGAAACCTGGGCTGAGTTATTACAACTAGAAGAGTGGGCGAGTTCTTGAGAGAAAGAGTGAGAGGAGATATTCATTCTCTTTCAACTTAGGGGTCACCCAGAGAAAACCCTGATCTAAAGGGGTCAGGAAAGAGGAGAATGAGGTGATTTGTTTGCCCTGAACTCACAGACCTGAAAATAACATTTTCGGTTGTGTCTGAATCTTCATTACCCCTTGAGGGGAGGGTTCCTTGGCAAAGATACTAGAGTGGTTTTGCCATTTCCTTTTCTAGATCGTTTTTTTTACAGATGAGGAAAGTGAGGCAAAGAGGGTTAAGAGACTTGCCCAGGTCACATAGACAGGGTCACAAATCTGTCTGTGGCCAGATTTGAACTCAGGAAGATGAGTCTTCCTGACTCCAGGCCTGGAATTCAACCCACTGCACCACCTAGCTGCCCTAAAAAGAACATTAGAGATCATTTGAGTGACCAACCTAAACCTCTCTCTCCAAAGTTGCTTTATATCTGCTTTATATGTATTTGGTACATACTCATATATGAATACTTTGTCTTCTCTTTCCCACTAGAACGTAAGCTCCACGAAGGCAGAAAGTATTTCACTTTTATATTCACATCCTGATTGTTTAGCACAGTGTTTATCACAGTAATACACATTAGGTATTTAATAAATGCACCAATTGATTGACCTAAACAGGAAAAATTACTTGTCCTATGTCACATGGATAGGGACAGAGCTGGAAAGAGAACCGAGGACTTTTGATTCTTGAGTCAGCGCTAACCTCTGTTTCACTTTAAAAAATGTTGGACAAGATATCAGAAGACCTCAGTTTTGGTCATAGGTCAAAGAATAGGAGAATGCTGGAGATGAAAGGGATCTAAGGACAACCTGTCAGATGTCCTTGACTGGGGGCTCATGAACTTGTTTATAAAAACATTTTGATAACTGTATTTTAATATAGTTTGTTTCCTTTGGAATCTCATATATTTTATTTTATGCCTTTAAAAATATTCTGAGAAGACTTCATCAGCTTGTCAAATGGGTCCATGACACAAAAGAGGTTAAGAACTCCCTTTTTAGAGAGTTTCCTGGGGTGCTTCAAGGGTAAGTGACTTGCTCAGGATCACACCGCCAGGAAATATCTGAGGCAGGACCTGAATCCAGTCTTTCTTGACTCCTAAGAATCTGCACGCCAGACTGCCTCTGTGACTAGCACCTAGCAGTTTATTCAATGTTTGTTGAATTGCATTTGATGGAATTGAATTGCTCTTGCTAGTCCAATTCCTCCTTCTCCTCCTCCTTCTTCTCCTTCTTCTCCTTCTTCTTTTGCTTTTTGGAGCGGGTAGGGTAGGACAATTGGGGCTAAGTGACTTGCCCAAGGTCACACTGCTAGTAAGTGTTAAGTGTCTGAAGCTGGATGTGAACTAAGGTCCTCTGACTCCAGGGCCGGTGCTCTATTCACTGTGCCACCTAGCCGCCCAATTCCTTCATTTTATAGAAAAGGAAACTGAGGCCCAGAGAGAGAAACCATGACTAGAATCCAGCTCTCCAGTCTCCCATCATGTCACCTCAGCCATCATTGTCAAAAAACTTCAACAGCTCCAAAATGAAATCTAACTGCTCTGTGTAGCATTCCAGGCTTCCCACAACGGGGTCATGGAATCATCATAGATAGGGAGCTGGAAGGGACCTAAGACAACATTTAGTCCAATTCTCTAACTTTATACTTGGGGAAACTGAGGCCCAGAGGTTAAATGACTTGCCATACACCACATAGGTAATAAGGTCCTAACCTCTCCTTCCAGGCTTTTTTTCCCCCCACTCTCCCCAGGATACTCCCCCAGCAGCTCCCTCATCATTACCAGGACAATTAACCATTCCCTTATTATTCACACATCGTGATTACTAATCACCCTTATTAATATACTTGGTTCATAGTCACCACAAGGCAAACCCCCCTGGGCATGCTCAGTAATGTCCAGGAGCCCCAGGATATCCAAGTCTTCTTCCCAGTTGTCCTTCCCACCTCCCAGCCTCCCCCCCTTTATTCTCTTACTCCTAAGCGAGCTTCCCCTCCTTTCCCCAGGATCTTTTACTGCTCCTGGGGGAGAGAACTGCTTTAAGAGAAGTCATGTCCTCAAGTTAATCAGCAAGAATCCATGGACACATCTTAAACCCCAGCCTATGGTAAGCCTTTTAATATTTCACCAGACTCTGGAGCTATGAAGTGGTCTAGTTGTCCTGGAAAATCATTTGGAATTACACACACACACACACACACAGACACACACACACACACACACACCCCATTAAACTGTGCATACTCTTTGACCCAACAATACCCATACTAAGTTTATATCCCAGAGAGAACAAAGAAAAGAGGAAAAGGAATTATATGAGTAAAAAATATTTATGGTCAGCTCTTTTTGTAGGGACAGAGAACTGGAAACCAAGGGGATATGTATCAACTGGGGAGTGTCTGAACATGAATATAATGGAAAATCATTAGTGCCATTATAAATGACCAAAGGTTTCAAAGAAGCCTAGGAAGATTTGTGTGAATTGATGCAGAGTGGAGTGAGCAGAACCAGGAGAACAATTTGTATAATAACAACAACATTATGAAGCCAAACTGTGAAAAACTTAAGAATTCTGATCAATACAATGATCAGCCATGATTCTAGAGAACACATGATAAAGCATGCTCCCCACCTCCATACAGAGAGATGACAGACTCAGTGTGCAGAATGAGACACATTTTTAGACATGACCAATATGAGAAGTAGTTTTACTTAACTATGCATATTTGTTACATATATTGTTCTTTTTCCTTTTTTTGGAGAGGGGCAGTAAGAGGAAGAAAAAATAATTGATTGATTGATAATTAAAAAAGATTAGCCAAAAAAACAAAAATCTTTCCTCTTACCTTCTACTCCAATCAACTTCCCTTTTAAAAAAGATTCCCGAGGTGGCTAGGTGGCGCAGTGAATAAGAGCACCAGCTCTGGAATCAGGAGGACCTGAGTTCAAATCCTGCCTCAGATACTTGACACACTTACTAGCAGTGTGACTTTGGGCAAGTCACTTAACCCCAATTGCCCTCCAAAAAAAAAAAAAAAAGATTCTCTCATTGAAATCCACCATGGTTTTAATTCAGTAATTCAATTTAACAAGTATTTATTGAGTGTCTACTAAACTCCAGGCACTGTGCTAGTTTCTGAGGCTATAAAGTCAAAAATCAAATAGTCCCCATCCTTAAGGAACTTACATGCTCCTAGAGAATGGGGTGGGGAAACAACATGTGTGTAGATGAGTATGTTCAAAATACATAGAGATTAAATTCAAAGTAATTGGAGGGAGCAGATACTTGAGGGGGCACTAGAGAGATCTTTTGGAGGAGGTGGCACCTAAACTTCCTTTGTAAGAAGCTAAAGATTCTGTAAGGTAGAAGTGAGGAAGAAGAGTATTTCAGGCATGGAGTCTTAAAAGAATAGGAAATTGAGGTGGTACCCATCAGTTGGGGAATAGCTGAATTGGTATGATATATGATTGTGATAGAATACTACTGTGCTATAAGAAATTATGAGTGAGATGGTTTCAGAAAAACCTGTGAAGACTTATATGAACCGAAGCAAAGTATGTGAGCAGAACCAGGAGAACATTGTACATAGTAACAACTATATTTTAACGATGATCAACTGTGAATGACTTAGCTACTCTAATGATCCAAGACAATTCCAAAGGACTACTGATGAACTGAGTGCAAATCAAAGCATATTGTTTTTCACTTCATTTTTCTTGCCCCTTTTTTTGCAACACGACTAATACAGACATGTATTTTGCTTGACCTTACATGCATAATGGGTATTATATTGCTTTTCTTCTCAGACTACAATATAAGAAGGATTGGGGAAATGGAAAGAATTTGGAACTCAAAATTTTTTAAAATGAATGTTGAACAAAAAAAACCCAAAAAAATTTTTAAAAGACACAGAACCTAGAGTTGGCATGTCATGTTTGGGATTGTGGGAGGAGAATTTAATTTGGAGTCAGAAAAATTGGGTTCAAATATCAACTCTGCCACTTATGGCCTTCATGAATTGGGGCAAATCACTTAATCTCTCTAGACCTCAGTTACCTAGTCTATAAAATGAAGAGGTTGGATTAGATTCCTGTTAGGTCCCTTCTGGCCCTAGATTTATGGTCCTATGATACAAAGGAAGTTAGTTTAGCTGGATTGTAGAGTCTGTAAGGAAGAGTAAAGTATGATAATCCTGGAAAGATGGAATAGTAAAGATAGGAGCCAGAATGTGAAAGGCTTTAAGGATCAGACAGAGGAGTTTGTGGTCTAATTTAGAAGCCAGAGGGAACCACGGAAGCTTCTTGAGTAGAGTAGTTTCCACAAAATAGTTTATTGCATGTACTCCCCAATTCGATACAAATTAGAGGTAGTTGAAAGTCATTGGGCAATTCTCTCAAAGCCTTAAACTTAAGAAAGTTTCCCTTTCTGATCCTCAATTTTCTTCTCTATAAAATGGAGAGGTTGAACAAGATCAGAGGTAATGTCCCTCATAGTTCTAATGCTTTATGGTTTTATGATACTGCCTTTTTTAATTTTAAAATTCCATGACTATATGAAGCTCCACTTGGGGACCTTATCCCATTTCACTGAAGTTTCAGTAGGACTTACCTGTGTCCCTGTTGGAAGAAAGGGGTCCCAGGCTTTCCCGTGGATGTGACTCACCCTGAAATCAAGAAGACTCTGAAAATAAATTCTAAGAAGATGGCTTAGATTAGAAGTAGAGGATTAGAGAGATTTTTTTTAAAGTGAAAGCCACAAGAGGAGTTGTGAAGAAATTATTTTACCTGTGTTTAAAAAAATCATTAAAGAACATTTACCGACTCACAAACACTATTAGTCACTTTAGTCACAAAACATCTCCATCCCTAATCCTTATAATCATTCCTACATGTCCTATGACCTGGCCTGGGTCTGCAGACAAATAGTTATCTGCCAGCTGGTTTTCAGGTCCAAGGTGATTTTATTTTTTTTAACTCAATTATATTTTATTTTCAGTTCCAAATTTTCTCTCTCTCCCCCTCTCTCCCACCCATTGAGAACACAAGAAAAAATAATTACAGATATGTATAGTCATATAAAACAGATTTCCATATTAACTATGTTCCAAGAAAAAATATTAGCAAGAAAAAGCAAGGAATTGAAGAAAATATAATTCAACCTGCACTCTGAGTCCACTAGATCTCTATCTGGAGATGAATAGCAAATTTTACTACGAGTGGTGGGTTGATAAGAGTTGATTATCAACTTCTTGATATAGGTATTATCAATATTATCAACTTCGTGATATTGATATTATCAATTACAACATTGCTGTTGCTATATAAATCATTCACCTGGTTCTCCTCACTTCACTTTGCATCAGTTCACACAAGCCTTCCCATGTTTTGCTGAAACCATCCCATCCATCATTTCTTCCAGCACAATAGTATTCCATCACATTCATATACCATATTGTTCAGTTATCCCCCAATTGATGGTTTCCAATTCTTTGCTATTACAAACAGATCCATTATGAATAATTTTGTACATATAAACCCTTTTCCTCTTTGATCTTTTTGGAATATAGACATTGTAAAGGTAACACTGGGTCAAAGGCCATGTATAATTTAATAGCTTTGGGGACATAGTTCCAAATTGTTTTTCAGAATGGTTGGACACACAGCCCCAGAAACAGCACATTTGTGTACCAATTTTCTTGCATTCCCTACAGAATTTGTCATTGTTACCAATGTGATAGAGGTAAGGTGGCACTTCAAAGTTGTTTTAATTTGCATTTCTCTGGGTTTGAAGCATTTATTCACATTACAACTGATACCTTTGAATTTTTTTTCCTTTGAAAATTGTCTATTCAGAAGATGGCGGCGTAGCAGCAGCGACACATCACAGCTCTCACATAGCCACCCCAAAATACCCATAAAATAGGACTCTAAACCAAACCTACAATCCCAAAGCGCACACAAGGTTACTTCCCACTAAAGTCAGCTCGGCTACTAGGAACCATATCAGCTCTGCGAACCGAAACCAGCCTGGCCTGAAGCCACGGCTGTGCCCCGGGGG
>CM053586.1:236472778-236589694 GCA_028646515.1 Pseudochirops corinnae | reverse complement strand
AGCTGTGTGACCTTGGGCAAGTCACTTAACCCCAATTGCCCCTCCCCCCCAAAAAAAAGCAAAAAAAAAAAGTTTGACCCAAAGAAGAGATACAAGAAGGTACTTCCTGTTATGGGAATCTGAAGATCTTCCCTGCCCCTAGGCCCTCTGATAGGCTTAAGTGGCTCTGAGAACTTTTCCTGATTTGAAAGTATATTCTGCCCCCCAATAGGCTGAATGTGGTCACATGGAGCCTGTGGTGGGAAGCTTGTTTTTCAGGAATGCCCACACCTTATTATTTTGTGATTGGGCAGTGGGTCAAGAGGGCTGTGACATTCTCTGATCCAGGAGAAGGCTTTGTATACCGTGATGTGAGTATTTGCTTTGGGGCTCACTTTGGAAAGAGTTGTGTGATTTGGCCAGATGAGACTCTGGGAAGCCATTGAGCCCCTCGACTTTGAAAAACCAGATATTGGCGCTTCCCTCTCTGGTAACTGACTAGGTATGGATGTGATGGTCAGACAATTGGACACCCGTCTGCTGATCTATCTCTCTGTCTGCTTGTAATATCTGCTTGTATTCTGTTCGCATTCTCTGAAGTTCAGGGTGCTGACTTTTTCCCCTGAACTAGGTAAATGATATTTGTTTGATTGATTAAAGTAAGATTGGTAACCCATTTTGAGTTGCTTTCCTTTAGAAAAGCAGATCTAAGAATCTGTGCTAGCAGCCACCTAGGGTGCTTGCTGATATACCTCCCCACCTACTTCTTTGCCAAACTGAAAAGTCATTTTTCAGTCATGTCTGGCTCTTCAAGACCCCATTTGGGATTTTCTTGGCAAAGATACTCAAGTGGTTTGTCATTTCCTTCTCTAGTTCATTTTTTTACATATGAGGAAACTGAGGCAAACAGGGTTAAGTGATTTGCCCAGGGTCACACATCTAGTAAATGTCTGAGGTTGGACTTGAACTCAGATCTTCCTGACCTCAGGACAAGCAGTCTATCCACTGTACCACTCAGCTACCCAATTATGGGTGTAGAACCGCATATAGTGTCAGGGTTTTTTGTTGTTTTTTTTTTATGATGATGATTAATTTTGCTGATGGGTTTTTTTTTCATCTTTTTTATTTTTTGTTACAAAGGATTAATCTCTGGGAAAGTATACCTTGGGAAATGTAGGTAAGAATACAAACCAAAAAGGCTAATCAAAATTTATTTTTTAAACTACAACCTCCTCCCACTAATTTGTAAGTCACACCACAGAATGTGACTGAACTAATTTTTTGAATCCATTTCACAGACGCAGGCTTTGAGGAAGGAGAAGAATGTGACACCAAGAGGATACGAGGTAACTGCAGTGAGGGGAGAGTATGGAGGGAGGAGCAGCGAGGGGAGAGGAGGAGAGGAGAGAGGAGAGGAGAGAGGAGAAGAGAGAGGAGGGGAGGAGAGGAGAGGGAGGGAGGATCTGACTAATTTTCACCAAGAATCTACCATTCCTTCTTATGGAAATTAAGTTTTCCAGGGTCAGGAACTCTAGCTAAAGTAAAGACTTTTCTGTCTCTCAGGGGAGCTAGTACAATTCAGGGAATAGTTCCCCCTAAGGTTCATGCACAGCCAGTCACATAGAGTATAGAGTACCTTTGTACACAACTTTAGAGTCAAATGACAAGAGAATTGAACACTGACTTTATCACTCTTTGTGTGACCTTGGACGAGTTACTTCACCCTCTCTTTCCTCAATTTCTTCATCTGTAAAATGAGTGGGTTGGACCATACAACCTTGGAGATCCCTCTTGGCTCTGAATTTCTGATTAATCTATTTGCATATTTCTCCTTTAATACAAATAGAGACGAACAGGGTAAGCCTATGGCCAAATTGAGACATCTTAGAAGTTCACCTTTTTTTTCCATCCTCATCTTTACTGCTCCCCTTTGCCTCTCATTGGCATCACTGCCCCCCATGACCTCCCTTCTGCGTTACTGCATTCTAGAAGAGAGTGCACTTCAGATGAAATGAGAAGCTCTTCTCATATACTGCAGTCCTCCAGAGAATCACATATCCAATCCTCAAGCGTAGTCTCCAAAACCAGGGCGGGGGTGAGAGAAGGCTTGCTGATTCCCTTTCAGAGAAGCCCTCCCAATTCATCACCTGACCTCTCCCCATGGGCCTGCTCCCTCAGCTGTTTCAGCACCAAATCTCCTCCCCAGCCAGTCTCCCCCACCTGAAGTAGAGAGGCAATAGCCAAGAGCAATAGAAAGCAGGCAAGTCAATGGGTAGTTGATAGCAGAAATAGGGCAGGGTTTCTCCCATCCTTTCCTTCTGTTATCCCAGCCCAAGATCCACCATCCTCTCAGCCCCAGCCCACTGCATGATTTCTATTGCCCAGAGCAAACCACTGCTCAGGACTCCCAGCAGAGGGAAAAGTGAAATGATTCTACTCTGAACAGGGCTTTCTAAAATGGAGAGACTTGGGGTGGGAAAGACCTTCCCAATCCAACAATCAAATTCTCACCTGTCTTGGGTTGGAGGGATGAAGTGCTTCCTGTGGGGTGGTAGCATAAGGGGGGCCCAACCCCATGCTTAGGGACAGCAGGAACAGCTTCTCTGTCCTTCTCTCTCTCCAATCACTCTTCCTCTTGCCCCCTTCCCCTCCCCCACCATGCAGCCTTGACATTCCCATGCTGGGCTGCCCACCCCTCTCCTTTCAGAAAAGGCGGCTGTATTAGAGGGGATGAGAAAGGGGAAGCCTATGAAGGGGGAGGAAGGGGGGGAGGGCAGTCACATCAAAGAGTCACAAAATGTATTAGAAGCAAATTTGGAAGGAAATCAATGGTATGTAATGAGATTTGATTTTTCTCCATGTTGGGTTGGGCTAGGGGTTATATATGGGATCTCTGTGTGAAAGGAGCAAGGAGATTAGACTGGAGGATGAGGGTCTGGCCAGGGGGCTGGAGCAGCAAAGTGTGACGGCTCCATCATCAGTGTCAGAAGGGGAGAGGGAGGGACACACACACACTCACAGAGACAGAGAGAGAAACATAAAGAAATGAAGAGACACAGAGGAACACAGAGGGGGACACACACACATAGACAAACATACACAAATATAGAGACAAAGAAACATATACAGAGAAAAGAACAGGACACATACACACACAGAGAGAAAGAGGTCTTATATGTACATGAACAAAAAGAGATACACACACAAACACCAAATCAGACACACGTACACCAGACAGACATACAAGGAGATATATACATAGAAATGGAGATACAATCATACACAGATACAAAGAAATAGATATATATACATATACACAAGAGAGAGGGAGAGACACACACACAGGAATGGAGCAGCTGGAGCCGCCTTGTAGTGGCTCATGAGAGTCAATTGTTAAATTTTCAGCGTAACCACTACATTGGAAATTGACAAATGCTATAAACCAGGGCCTCATTTATTATTTTGTTGAATCTGGATTTAAGGAAGTGATAGAGAAAAGGCTAATAACACAAATTAAACTTAGAGTGTATTGCGTTTTTCTTTTTTTCAGAGAGCTAGTTGTTAAATGTTTACCTGCACATCTCTGCATATACAGCAATAGCAAAGGACATATCCATTCACTGGGACAAGAGACACACACATATATGTCTATATGCATAAAAAATGGGGAGAGGTACACACACAAACAGAGTGAAACACACAGAGACAAAGAGAACACATGCATAGAGAGACTGACACCCATAGACAGATGAACACACATGTACACAGAGATAGAGACACATGAGCACACACAAGGACAGAGATACACATGAATACATGGAGATGAGGACATACACATAGAGACACATGCATACACAGATATACACATTTGCAAAAAGGCATACACTCATATGAAGAGACAAAAAAAATCCACAAATCCACAGAGACAGTGACATAGGTAGGAAAAGCCAGTAATACCCAGATATTGGGGAAGGAGGAAGAAGGGGAAGAGAATAAGTATTTAGATAACACCTACTATGTGTCGAGCTCCATGCTAAGTGCTTTACAAATATTATGTTAGTTAAAGAGACATCTTCATATACACAGAGACAGAGATCCACACATAGACACCAATGTAGAGACACACAACCATAAAGACAGAGATGCACAAACATACACAGTAAGAATCACAAAGATACAAATGCAAATAAACACACACACACACACACACATATATATATATAGGACTAGACATGCAGAAAGAGAGAAGAGTACTCTGTCTAGAGTGTGCTTTCCCAGGATTAGAATACTCCCAATCCCTTGTCCTGCTCCCCTACACCCCATCACAGAAGAAGCTAAAAACCAGAAAGTTCTAATAGTTGACAGAGTTTGCCCAGAAAAGTTGACCTGCGAATGGGATACAGGAATTTTAATTTCTTGGTCCTAGAATGTAGGTGTGGAGCTGTCCATGGTGCAAGATCTCTCAATGGAGAAAGGAGATTGGCGGGGCAGGTTTGGGGAGAGGACTCAGGAGAAGCTCTGGGGGAAGGGGTGGGGATTTGGGGATTCTGAGAGGTGTCCATGGGTTATTTTCAAGCACTTGTTGAGAAAGGCACTAGACTAAAGAGAAGTATACTGACTGTTCTAAATGGTGTTCTCCTCCTAAAAGTATAGATACGTTTCTGATGGTGACCTGGGGAATTGTCTTTTCTTCACCTACACTCCCCACCTCATGAAAGCCCAAGTCTTCCTGGTCCCTGGGCCATGAGTGTAACTCAGGGACAGAGGGAACATGCCACCCCCTTACACCATCACCTCCTGCCCCTAATCTATGAATTCCCCCAGCCGCTGGTTCCCACAGTTGGCCCCAATCACCAATGTCTCCCATCAATACTGTACTCCTGGCAGCTCTGCCTTGGCTCCCATCCCAATCAATAAACCAGCGGCTGCTATTGATGAGCCTGTAGGATATTTGAAGTCGGCAGGAGCTGACGGCAAACCAAGCAGGACGAAGAGTACAAGGCCATTCCTGGAGCCAAGAGAGGCCTAGGATCTGGACTGAGTTTCCATTGCTTAACAGGAACAAAGAAAAGGGAAATACAGAGAAAAGGACACAGATGGCAGAGAGATGCACAAAAAGTGACTAAAGCAGGAAGAGAGAGATGGACAGTCAGAGACCCTGAAGCAGACATTCATTCAACAGACTTTTATTTGGGACTGGGCTAGGTGCTAGGGGCAATACAAAAGTTAAAAAAGACAAGGTCTCTGCCTTCATGGAGTGCACAGTCATACAGAGAGATTTAGGACACATATATAAGTTACTAGAATAAAAAATAAGAACAAGATAATCTAATGAGAAAGCTACAAGCAAAGCAAAATTAGGTGAGGGGGTGTGTCATCATTAATTGGAAGAATCAGGTAAGGCTATGAAAAGGTGACTTCAAACTGAATATCAAAGAACAGGTAGGGTGTTGAGGTTTTTTTCAATTAACAAATATGTATTTTTTTCTCTCCCACCCCACTCCCAGTGTAAAAAGAAAAAAAAAGATAAATAAAACCATGTAACAAATATGCTTAGTTAAGCAAAACCTATTTCCACATTTGTAACATCCAAAATGTATATCTTATTCTGCACCCTGAGTTGTGTAGCATGCCTCATATCTTGGGTCATGGTTAGTTTTGGTGTTGATCAGAGATCCTAAGTCTTTCAAAGTTATATTTACAATATTGATGTTTTGTATCAATTGTTCTCCTTCTTCTGCTCATTTCACTCTGCATCTGTTCCTACAAGTCTTCCTAGGTTTCTCTGAAATCTCCTTCATCATTTATTTTTTTAATTAAATTTAATTTTTTTTTGGTTACATCTTAAGTTCCAAACTGTCTCCCTCCCTCCTTTCCCACCCCCCTCCCAGAGAAAGTCAGCATTTGACATATATATGTAAAACCTTACTATGCATACATCTATTTATCAATTCTTTCTCTGGAGGGGGATAGCGTCTTCCTTCATTGATGCTTCCATCATAGATGCTATATCTAAGTATAATAATTTGAGTAATTATGATATTCAGAATAACTTAGCCCTTCACAATTATTCTTCAAACAATATTTCTATTACTACATACAATGTTTTCTTAGTTCTGCCCATTTCACTCTTCATTAGTTTATGCATCTTTCCACGTTTTTCTAAAATCAACCAGCTCATCATTTTTTACAGCAGAGTGGTATTCCATCACAATTCTATACCACAACTTATTTACCCATTCCCCAACTGACAGACATCCCCTCAATTTCCAGTTTTTTGCCACCACAAGGAGAGCTGCTAATAAATATTTTAAAACATATTTTTCCCTGATTGCCTGGGGGGAAAACCTAATAGTGATATTGCTAGGTCAAAGTGCATACACAGCTTAATAACTCTTTGGGCATAATTCCAAGTTGTTCTCCAAAATGGTTGAATCAATTCACAGTTTCAACAACAATGTATTAGTGTCCCAATTTTTCCATATCTCCTCCAACATTTGTCATTTCCCCCCTCTTATTTTAGCCAATCTGATAGATGTGAGATAATATCTCAAAGTTGTTTTAATTAGTATTTCTCTAATCAGTAATGATTTAGAGCATATTTATGTGACTATATACAGTTTTGATTTCTTCATTGAAAAACTACCTCTTCATATCCTTTGACCATTTATCAATTGGGAAATGATTCATATTCTTATAAATTTGACCAAGTTCTCTATACATATGAGACCTTTATCCATGAAACTGTCTATAAAATTTTTGCGCAATGTTTTGCTTTCCTTCTAATCTTAGTTACATTAGTTTCACTTGTACAAAAATGTTTTAATTTAATGTAATCAAAATTATCCATTTTATATCTCACAATGCTCTCTATCTCGTATATTCATAAATTCTTCTCCTATCCATAAGTCTGATAAGTAATATGTTTCATGTTCTTCCAAGTTTTGTATGATATCTCCCTCTATATCTAAGTAATATATCCATTTTGATCTTATCTTGGTAAATGGTGTAAGATACTGCTCTATACCCAGTTTTTGCCAGACTGCTTTCCGGTTTTTCTAACAATTTTTACCAAATAGTAAATTCTTATCCCAAAAGCTCAAATCTTTACATTTTCCAAACCCAAGGTTACTATCACCATTTGCTACCTCATATCATATATCTATTCTGTTTCACTGATGCACCTTTCATACCAGATAGTTTGGGTAAGTACTGCCTTATAATATAGTTTAAGATCTGATACTGCTAAACCTCCTTCCTTTACATTTTTTCATTAATTCCTTTAACATTGTTGACCTGTTGTTCTTCCAAATGAATTGTGTTATTATTTTTTCTAGCTCAATAAAATAATTTCTTATAATTTAATTGGGATGGCATTGAATAGGTATATTAGCTTAGGTCAAATTGTCATTTTTATTATACTGGCTCTGCCCAGTCATGAACCATTACTATTTCTCCAAATATTTAAATCTGATTTTATTTATATAAAAAGTGTTTTATGATTATGTTTGTGTAGTTCCTGGGTTTGTCTTGGTAAATATATCCCCACATATTTTATACTGTGTACAGTTATTTTAAATGAGGTATCTCTTACTATCTCTTCTTGTAAGGTTTTGTTGGTGATATATAAAAATAATTGTGATTTGTGAGGGTCTATTTCATATCCTACTACTTTGCTAAAACTATTAATTGTTTCAACTAGCTTTTTCATTGAATCTCTTGAATTTTCCACATATATCATCATATCTTCTGCAAAAAGAGATAGTTTTATTACTTCATTGCCTATTCTGATTCCTTCAATTTCTTTTTCTTTCCTTATTGCTATTGCTAGCATTTCTAATACAATATTGAATAATATTGGTGATCATGGGCATCCCTGTTTTACTCCTGATCTTATTGCAAAGACTTCCAGTTTATTCCCATTACAAATAATGCTTGCTGATGGTTTTATGTCTGTCATCATTTCTTATGACAAAATAGAATTTCTTATGACAAAATAGCATTCCATTACATTTATAAATACCAAAATTTGTTCAGCCTTTCGCTAGTTGATGGGCAGTGTCCATCAACATCACCAAAAAAAAGTTGCTATAAATAATTGTAGATAGATAGATATAGATATAGATAGATATAGATGTGTGTATGTATATATATATATATATATTAAATCAAAATAGGTAGGGTTTCTAATTTTTAAGGAATTATTTTCTTCAATTAGCTTTTAGCTTCTTTTCCATTTGGCCAATTCTACTTTTGAAGGAGTTATTTTCTTTTTCCTAGATATTGACTCTTTTTTCATTATTCTCTCATATCACTCTCATTTCTTTTACCAATTTTTCTTTTACTTTTCTTATTTGATTTTGAAACTCCTTCTTGAGCTATTCCATGAGTTCTTTCTGGGCTTGAGTTCAATTCTCATTTTTCATTGGGGGGTCTGTCAATAGGTGTTTTGATGTTGTCCTCTTCTGAGTTTGTATCTTGATCTTCCCCATCACCATAATAATTTTCTATGGTCAGGTTCTTTTTGTTTGTTTGCTTGTTTGTTTTGCTCATCTTTTCCAGACTTTTTCCTTATTTTTAAATTTGAGCTCTGCTTCTGAGGTGGAAGGGGCACTGTCCCAAGCTTCTTTTGCTGGGTACTACAGGCCCTGACAGCCTGGTGCTGCACTGGTGCTGCTCTGGGGACCACAAGGATCCCTTGTGCCTGGTGCTGCACTAGGAAGGTTGGGAGTGGAGGAGGGGGGCTGGTGCTGTTGGATGCCATAAGGGCCTGGCAGCTTACCTGGTGCTGCCCTGAGGTGTTCTATCCACTGTACTACCAAGCAGCCCAGTGGATAGAGAATTAACTTCAATTCAGAGAGATCTTCATTTGAATAAAGACACTAACTGTGTGACTAAACAAGTTACTTAACTAAATGAAGGACCTCTAAGGTCCCTTCTACCTCCAAATCTCTGATCCTTTAATAAATGTCAGAATTGAGATTTGAACCTATGTCTTTCAGATTCTAAGTACGGTACTCTATCTACTATACCACACTAACCCTTTTAATATTATCTCTTATAAAAGTATACATTTCCGGGGCAGCTAGGTGGCTCAGTGAATAGAGCACCGGCCCTGGAGTCAGGAGGACCTGAGTTCAAATCCAGCCTCAGATACTTGACACAAAAAAACTAGCCATGTGACTTTGGGCAAGTCACTTAACCCCAATTGCCCTCCAAAAAGCAAAAAAAAAAAAAAAGTATACATTTTCACAGACAGAAAGTTATATCCTGAGGCATCTGGTGGCAGAGTAGATAAGAGTTCTGGGCCTAGAGTTAGGAAGTCCTGAGTTCAAATTCATCTCCAGACACTTAGTGGCTGTGTGACTCTGGACAAGCTGATAAACCGCTGCCTGCCTCAGTTTCCTCAACTGTAAAATGGAGGTCATAACAGCATTTGTCTCCTAGGGTGGTTGTAAGGATCCAATGAGATAATATTTGTAAAGTGCTTCATGGCACACAGTTGATTGGTTATTGACCTTCATTCTTGATGAGGACCGACATGACACCACTGTTGGGGTCAAGGTACAATATGTTCAACTGTGACTGATCAGAACAATATGAGCTCAGAAGACTCTACCACAGTTTGGGAATAAATAGTCCATATGAACATTTGGGACGGAGATGTCTCTAGATTTGCATGTCTCATGGTAAGCATTTAATAAATGCTTGTTCTTTTCCTCCCACCCCACCCCCAAAGGCATTTGGATATTTATTTTGTTGAATGTGACAAGTATCAAAGCTATAATAACAATGACATACAGGAAGATAAAATTTTAAAACCTTACCAAGGGCACACAAATACCTTGTGCCAACTCTTCATTGAGTCCAGTGGCTCCCAAAGGCTCATGTACTTCAAGTTTTACTAGATGTGTCATGAAAATGTTAAATATTACATTATTGCAGATCAAAGAAAACTGACATATAATTTTGTTTACCCAGCATATGTTAAGTATGGTATTTACAAAATAAATAAAATTTGCCTAATACACAGAGGCACTAACCTCAACACAGGCCACTCCTTGAACTTGCAAAAAGTTCACTATTACGAGGGTTTTATCTTTCCTTTTTTTCTCAATGGAGGAGAGAAGCAAGTGAGTGAGAAAATAGGTTTTTGTTCATTGGAGAAAAAATTTTAATTTAAAAAGGAACAAAAAAAAAAGAGCTTTGCTTACTGAAGGGAAACTCGTCCCATATACGTCTCCTGACTCTTCTGTAGGAAATGCCATGATTCCATATGGCAAAAAATATTGTGTTGGAAGAAATAAGTGTGAGAACCACTCATCTAGTCCTCACCCATCTCCTTATTTGATAAGGAGGAAATTGAAACCCAGAAAGAATAAGTGGTTTAACCTAGGTCACACAGCAAGTTAGGGGCAGAGCTCAGACTAAGACTCAGGAGTTCAGTGTACCCACATTATCTTCCCTATTTCCTGTACTATGATTGAGGTTTATATTTATAAAAATGAATCTATCTGAGATCTCATATATAAATATATAATATATATTTATCTATGTGTATATATATATATATATATATATATTATAATCCACAAATTGGATAATCATGAGCTAGCTGTCTACCATTTATCCATCCATTTATTACTCCACAAAGCAGAAAAGCCCAGGAGATAGGCTCAGGAAAGGATGATGCTGTGGATCGGGGAGAAGGCCCCCTCTGTCTATCTGGAGGGCGCTGAAGCTATGGGAGGAGTAAAAATGAGAAAAGGGACACACACTCTCACCCCAGGCCCCAAAGCAGCAGCTGGTGAAGGGCATCCTCTGAAATTGAATATTGTAATGAAGGAAGGGCAAAGCAGTAGAAGGGGGAGGAAAGGGGGAACAAGGGAAAAGAAGGGAGAATTGACATAATAATCCTTTCTAGATTCTAATAGGGAGGGAGACCTATTTAGAAGCAGTTTTTCCAATGATGCTTCTAGTGTTCAAGGTGTAAATCTACCAGCCCAATTGCTCCTTCTTCCCTGGGTCAGTGTAAGAAATTGAGAGAAGTAAATGGGGGTAGGGTGGGAAGGAGCTAAACTTGGAGCCCTTCTACTGCCCATACAGTGACTGATGGATATCTTGATCCCACCCTCATCCTCACTTATTAATCCTGGAAAACCTGATTGCACCAGGCAAGCAAGATGAGGACAGTCTAGTGGAGAAAACAGACTAAAGAGAAGGGGAGACTGGGGACACTCTTAAAAGTTATTAGCAGTTTTCCTAGAGGAAGAAATCTTTCTTGGAGGCAGCTGTAATAGAATAGGAGTACTGGATTTGGAGTTAGAAGAATCCCAGTTCAACCATTTACTACCATGTAACCTTGCATAAGATTCAAGCCCTCACCTTTACTATATCTTTCTGTGCATCAGTTTCTTTCTCTTTTCAGTCAGGGAAGAGAAAAGGTTAGTTTAGATCAGGAGCTCTTAACTTGAGGTTCACAAACCCCCATGAGATCCATGGATAGATTTCAGCAAGTCCATGAACTTGGAAGGGGGGAAAAATCTATCTTTATTTCAATACAATTGATTTCCTTTGTAGTTCTCTGTATTTTATTTTTTTCATTCAAGAACATTATTCTGAGAAGGGGTCTGCAGACTTCACCAGGATGTCAAAGGAGTCCATGACATGAAAAAGGTCAAGAGTACCTGTTCTGTATCATCTCTAAAATCCTATGATTTTATTTGCCTGTTAGAAAGGATTTAGGAGTGACCTTAAGGGCCATCTAGCCCACCTTCCAAATTTTACCATTGAGAAAATGGAAGCAGGAGACAGGGAAGTAATTTGCCCAAGGTCAAACTGATACTGAGTGACAAAGCTAGGGACCCAGGTCATAGATAGAGCGATAATGGAGCATGGAAAGATGATAGACAGACAGATAGATAGATAGATAGATAGATAGATAGATGGTTAATATGTAGATGAGAGCTATATAGATAAGTAGGTAGATGATTGATAGATAATTGATAGGTATATGATAGAGAGATGGATGGACAGATAGATAAATAAGTAGATGATTAATAGACAAGTAGTTGATAGAGAGATAGAGATGGATGGATGGATGGATAGATAGAAATAGATGGATGGAGAGAGAGAGATATGGATGGATGGATGGATTGGATAGACAGAGATAGATGGAGGGATGGATAGGTAGATAGATAGATAGGTAGACAGATAGAGATGGATGGATGATAGATGAAAAGTGAATAGATGGATAAGTAGGTAGATAATTGATACATAGGTAGATGATAGAGAAATAGAGAGAGATGAATAAATAAGTAGATAGATGGATAGACAAGGTACACAACTGATAGAAAGATAGGTAGGTGATTGCTAGATAGGTAGACAGAGATAGGCAAGTAGGTAGATGATTGATAGATGGATAAATAGGTAGATGATAAAAGAGATAGAGATAGATGGATGGATGCCAACTCTTTAATTTAACAGATGAGGAAACTGAGGCCCAGAGAGTCAAGTTCCTTGCCCATGATCACACACCATGCAGCAGAGCTGGGAAGTGAGCTCAATCCCAGTGACTGTATTTCCACTATACCACAACTTGAATCCAAATCCAGAGCACCATCCATCCCCAAATAATAAAGGGAGGAGAAATGACCTAATCTCCAGGCAAACACTCGGTCTCCCACTAACAACCTCCTGGGAGGTTGTCCGTGCACCCCAGCTGGTCAGCTCTCCCTTATTAAGAATGGCTGTTCCCGAAAGCTCCCTAACTCTACCCCTTACATGTGCCTCAGGCTCCCTAGACTCTTCTGAGCCCTGAAGCTCCCCTCACTCCCTCTGGAGCCTCCTTTATCTAGTCACCTCCTACCCCACACACACCACAGAGAGCCAACTCTGAGTTGATTCTCTTCCCCAACCCCCAGCCCCAGCCCAGCAAAACAAGAGACCACCTGGGGAAGTGATAATGAGGCCCAGGAAGCTGTGAACAGACAGGCACAGGTGTAGTTTCAATCATATATCACCACCTCCCACCCCCACCCCACCCTTTAATGAGTAGAGATCTACCCCTCTCTGACTGTCCCAGAGAAGCTTTTTAGTCTTTCCCTTTGCTATTCTTACTGGCACAGGCCGTCCTTAGGTTATGAGAGAGAACACCAGGGGGCTGGATCGCTGCATCCTCTCCTTTGTAATGGAACCCACCAGGCATAGTGGTTAGAAGGCTCCAGCCAAGTGGAGGGGGTGCTGGTTCTGAAAGCACAGGGTGGGAATCCCAGCTTTGTCACTCAATACCTAATATGACCTTGGAAGTCACTTCATTGCTCTGTAAAATGAGGGTTTTGGACTAAATGACCCCCAAGAGCCCTTTGGGTTCTAAATCTATGATCCCATGGATGTTTGTGGTTGTCTCAAGTCAGGGTTTCTGAAGACCTGGACAGCCCCATTGGACAGATGTAGGGATGAGCCCATGGGGGCAGAATCCCCCAAACTCTCTCCCCACCCCAACTCTGCCCTGAGAGAAGCTAGAAAGTGTCGATTCTCCCATCATCCAGCCCCCTCTAGCCTCACTCAACCCCTCCCTTCCTCTCTGTGTCCATCTGTCTGTCGCTCTCTGCATGTCTCTTTCTTCCTTTGTCTCTGTTTCCTTCCCCCTCTTTCTCTTTCCCCTCACCTGTTTCTCTCCCTGTGTCTCTCTGTCTCTCCCCTTCCCCCATCTGTCTCTCTGCATCTCTCTGCCTCTGTCTCCCTCACCTTTCCTGTCTCTCCCTTCCCCTCTCCTGTCTCTCCCTTCCACTTCCCTTTCTCTCTCCCTCTGTCTCCTACCCCCTCCTTCTCTCTCTCCCCCACCTCTGTCTCTCCCTTTCTGCCTGTCTCTGACTCCCCCTCCCTCTCTCTCTCTTTCCCCCATTCTCTCCCTTTCTCTCTCCCTGTCTCTGTGTCTCTCTTCACTCTCCCCTCCACTCCTCTTTCTCTCTCCCTGTCTCTGTCTCTCTTCACTCTCCCCTCCACTCCTCTTTCTCTTTCCCTGTCTCTGTCTCTATGTCTCTCTTTCCTCCTTCCCACCCCCACTCCCTTATTCCTAGAATGCCACTTCCCAACTCCAGTTTCACCCCCTGGACACCCTTTCATTTGTGTTTTTCTGTCTCCACCAAGAGACACAGTACAACAGATTGAATGCTGGGCTTGGAGTCAAGAAGACGTGAGTTCAAATACTACCTCAGACACTTATTTACCTCTGTCACTGCAGAAAAATCACTTAATCTCTCTGGGCCTCAGTTTCCTCATCTGTAAAGTGAAAAGATTGGAATGGATGGCCTCTACGTCTCCTTACAGCTCTTGATCTATGATCCAATGTCTTTCTGAACGTCTCCACTGGATCACAGATTTATTGCTGGAAGGACCACTGAGGCCCTCTAATCCAGTTCCTTCCCTATGTGGATGAGGTGGTTTGCCGGTCACAGTCAGTGAGTGGCAGCACCAGGTCTTCTGACTCCAAAAATCCAGTGTATTTGCTCCTGCAAGGTCAAGCGTCCCTACTTCCCTCCACACCCCAGCCCCAGCCCAGACCCTGCCCTCTGAATATGCTCATTTACCAATATTCTTCCTTTTCAAGAACAGCCACAGCCACCCTGCAGCCTGTGACTGACTGGTCTGCTCTCCATCCTTCCCTCTGCCCACGTGATGATGCCAAGGAGGTAGGAACAGGGGAGGTCCCCTGCCCTGGAGGGAAATACTCCCTGGGTGTATTTGTGACAGATTGTGGGAGCAGGAAGCGAAGGGGAAGGACTTTGTGCTACACTCGGGTGTGTGGTGCATATTTGTAAACATCATTAATCAGGGATTAGCAGATGGGGATGTTAATTGCACCTGTGCAAGCCTGAGACCTTGAGGTTGATTGCCTTTACAAACTGTGGGGATCCCAGCCACCTGGCTGTGGGTGAGAACAGCGGGGAGGAGGCGGGGAGGAGGCTGAGAGGGGCAGGAGACTGCGTTGTAGGGGAATGAGGGAGAAGTCTCTGATTTGGGGACCATTCTGCTCAGGTCCATGCCCACCTCACTTTGAAAACACTGTAGGCGTGGTCCTGGAATAGGCACCTAGGGATTGTTGGTAAAGGCTCAGCAAAGAGAAGGTCAGGATTTCCTCAACTGGTCACTGCCGACTTACTTAAGACTCAGAACTGGGGGTTTAGGAAGCTTCCCAGATGAGAATACATAAATACATAAATAGCCATTGCAATCAACCACCATTTATTGGGCACCTACTATCCGCAGCTTCCTGGACATAGTACCATAGGAAGTGGTAGTAAGACATAACCCCTGACCTCAGGGGACTTGTAATCAATCTACCTGTACAGAGAAAACATATGCATTTGCACATACAAGAATATATGTACAAGAAGAAAGTTTTA
This sequence comes from Pseudochirops corinnae, assembly GCA_028646515.1. Classification (NCBI taxonomy): domain Eukaryota; kingdom Metazoa; phylum Chordata; class Mammalia; order Diprotodontia; family Pseudocheiridae; genus Pseudochirops; species Pseudochirops corinnae. Next base: position 236,574,308 of record CM053586.1, on the reverse strand, counting down.
TTATAGTGGAAACCTACAGTTTCTGATACAGATCACAATTCATCTAGGGAGTAGGCCCAAGAGATTGCCAGAAACACATAAAGCAAGTCACCCAGAACATCAAAAGCAAGCATTCGAACCCAGTACTTCCAACACTCTACTCAAAAGGCAACACTGCCTCTATACCTTTGCACACAGAAGATAATGAATGAAGAAATGAATGAATAATGATCCAATATGGATTAAAAATCATAGAATGTTTGAGCTTTAACTGAACCTTGGAGATAATCTCAGACACTTCTTAAGTATGACCCTAGACAAGTCACCTGTAAAATCAGGATGAAAATAACAACAGCATCTACCTCACAGGGTTATTGTGAGGACCAAATGAAATAACATGCATAAGCACTTTGTAACCTTAGTTGTATAAACCCTAGTTGCTGGCAGTTGTTATCGAACAAGATAAGAAATCGGGGCCCCAAAGAAAGGAAAGGTCATTTGACAATTTATGAGAGGGTGGGACCAGAAAGAACCCAAGCTTTCTAATTCCTAGAATAGAGTTCGTTTCAATATACCCCACTTTCCTTTCCACGGCCAACCTAAATTCTTATTCTGTCTTTGTTTGGTATGGTGTTTATTTAGTCTGGAAAATACTTCCTAAAATAACCATCTTTTTTAGGGGGAAGGGGAAAGCAATTGGAGTTAAGTGACTTGCCCAGGGTCACACATCTAGTGTCTAAGGTGGGATTTGAAATGAAGGTCCTCCTGACTCCAGGACTGGTGCTCTATCTACTGCATCACCAACTGCCCCAAAATGACAATCTGGGCCCTGTCTCTTTCTCTATTAAGCATCTGCTGTAGATACAAAAGGGATGTGGTGACTAGGTTCAGTCCCTGGGAGAGCCTGACTGCCTAAAAGAAAGGTCAGACTCCTCTTCTGACACTCTCCCTTGTTATACATACATCATCATGCCCCAGGGCATTAAGTAAGTTCTTAAAACTTGGATTCGACTTATGTTTAATGTCTCCTCAGAAGGTTTATAAAAAGCTACTCAATGTACAATGAAAAATCAAGTGTAGGACAACTATTTCCTCTATACAAAAGAAATGCTTAATATATAATCAAACATTAAAAAACTACTGTTATATTATTCCAGGAGGTTACCATCAAAGAGTTTTGTGGAACTTTTGAATAGATACTTTATATTTCACCTTGGCTTTGCACTGTACAAAAAATTCCCTCTGAATTCCTGCCCTAGGCCAGCACTTGGGCTCATTGCCTTATCAGTGACTGTCTTCTCTGTAGCAAACTCTCCCTGGAGCCAATCAGCACTGACCAATGGACCCAGGACCTCTGGACCTTCCAAATTCATAGGTCACCTCCAAGGCTGGAAATATCCACCTCAGGATTACTGTTCATACCTATATTCAGGCAAGGAAACACAAAGAAGAAGAGGAGCCAGAAGCCCAGGTGCAAGCTCACCTAGTTGAGCCCCCTAACTCTAGCTGCTGCATTGGAGAAGTCACCATTTTTCCTGGGGTCAAGGAAGGACACTATTCCTCTTCACTACCTCCTTACAGATATGCAGCTAAGAAGAGAAGACAGAGCCAAAGGATGGGATGTTGTATCCAACTCTTCATGAACCCATCTGGGGTTTTCTTGGCAAAGATACTGGAGTAGTTTGCCTCTTCCACCGTATTTGACAGATGACAGAAATGAGGCAAACAAGGTTAAGTGACTTGCCCAAGTCCTACAGCTAGTGTCTGAGGCCAGATCGGAACTCAGGTAGAGGAGTCTTCCTGACTCCAGGCCTGGTACTCAGTGCACTATGGCACCACCTAGCTACCCCTAGAGAGTGTGATACTTCCTTTAACATTCTGCTCAGTCACTGATTGGTTCTTCATGCTCAATTGCCATTAGAGAGGTTGCTTAGTCATCTGAAAGTACAAGTCCTTGAGTAATGAGTCACTCATATACCTGGATTTGCAGGGGAGTTCTGATGCACATTCCCTAAGATGCTATCTCCAATTCAACCGCCCCACCCCTGACTCACTTGGAATGATTTTCTGCTCACTCCTTGGGAAGAAATCAGAACAATGCAATGAAAGAAGTACAGCTGTATTTAAAATTAGAGGACATAACTTAAGATGTTGGACAAATCACTTAACCACTATGGGACTCAGTTTCCTCATCTATAAAATAAGAATGTTGATGCTATAAAGAAAAAACAGCTTTGAAAAACTTGAGAACTGTGATCAATGCAATGATCAGCCATGATTCCCAAGGACCAATAACAATGAAGCGTGCTGCCCATCTCCCGACTGAGAGGTGGTAGACTCAGGATGCAGAATCAGGCATACACTTTCAGACTCTGCCACTGGGGGAATTTATTTTGTTTAACTGTGCAGATTTGTTGCAAAGGCTTTGTTTTTCTTTTTTCTTTTCCAGTGAGGATGAGGTAGGAAGCAGACGCAGGACAGAGATAATGCACCCCCAAAATAAGAAAAAAAAAAGGAGGGTCACTGAGGCATATTTTTTTAAAATACAAAGAAAAAGTAAGAAAGAATTGCAAACAAGCCAGACAACGTTGGAGGTTACAATTTGATCTTATTATATATTTTAAAAGGAAAGAAAGCTATACAGAACAGAGACCTGTAGTTTCATGCACGATCCTTTTTTTCTCTTCTATTCACTATATATGAAATTGCCCATTTTATTTGGTGTTTGTTAATTTCAGAATAAAAATACATTTTAAAATGATAAGGTTGGATTAGATAATATCTTCCATCTCTAAATCTATAATTCTATGATAAGTAGGGGCTTTCCATGATCCATTATTAGAGAAGTCACATGGATAATACCAAGCAATTTCTACTTCCAACCAACAAAAATTTTTCTTGCTAAATATTTTATTTGTGCTGTTACCTTTCTTCTTTTTTTAAATATCTGTCATTTCCCAATGACTCCTACATAACCCCGAAAGAACCCTCATTGTAACGAGTAAACACAGTTAAGCAACACAAATTAGTACAGTGACCATGTCTGTAAAATGTATGCCTCATTTCCCACCTGTTGTCCACCACCTTTCTGCCAAGAGAGGGAAGAATGCTTCACCAACAGACTATTAAATCACAATAGGACCCTGAAGCTTTAACACCTTTTTAACTGTGGAAGCTCTCCTCCCACACTGCCCTAGTGTGACTGGATAATACTATCTGCAAGACAAGAGTTTCCCAAAAGAATTCTCTTAGCTTTAGGAATGTGTTAGCAGTATGCCATTCTGGGGAGGGGCAAGGGGACATCGGGGAGATGAAAGGACAGATTTACCTTTTTGTTCAACCCAAGCTAATATTAAAATGAGTCTTTGTTGTCAACATGAAGACCAATTCCTTGAACCTTCCCTCTTGTCTCTGTTCTGTTTTCCATGGAATGCATGGGTCAGCTATTCCAACATAGCCCTCACCTTGGAAGCTCTGGAACCTGACTATCTACCACCTACCTTGCTAATTAATAATGTCTCCTGGCTAAATCCCATCATCTATCTCCTCTATCCTGAGTTCCAGGGTTGGCTGGAAGAAAGCGCAAGACTATTCAGGTGACCTAATGTCAGCCAGGCTTAAAACACTGCTCAGAGAATCTTTTATCCATCTCAAGCCAACTCCTGCTATGTTGAAATCATAGATGTTTTGAAATATTGACTACTGCTAATTTAAAATTCTCTGGGACTCAGTTTTCTCATAAATAAGATGAAGACTTCCCTCCCAGCTCCAAATCTATGATCCTACAATCTTGGCATAATAATGGCTAGCAAATTATGTACCATTTTAAGGTAGACAAAGTCTTTTACCCATGTTATCTCATTTGATACTCATAACAGGTGTTATTATTCCCATTTTACAGATGAGGAAACTAAGGCAAACAGAGGTTAACTGACTTGCCCAAGGTCACACAGTTAGTGTCTGAGGCTGGATTTGAACCCAGGTCATGCTGACTCCAACCCCAGTACTGTATCCATCATGTCACCAGCTGTACCTAATCCAAATCCTAATTCTGAAGCTAGTGCTAGAAAGAGCACTAGCTCTGGAGTCGGAAGGTCTGAGTTCAAATCCTACCTGTGTCACTTGCTATCTATGTGCTATTGTTGCTGTTGTTGTTCAGTCGTGTCCCACGCTTCATGGCCCCATTTGGGGTTTTCTTAGCAGAGATCCTGGAGTGGTTTTCCATTTCCTTCTCCAGCTGATTTTACAGATGAGGAAACTGAGGCAAACAAGGTGAAGAGACTTGCCCAGGGTCACACAGCTAGTGAGTGTCTGAGGCTGGATTTGAACTTACAAAGATGAGTCTTCCTGACTCTAGGCCCAGCACACTATCCACTGAGCCACCTAGCTCTTAGCTACCTGTGTGACCATGGCAAATCACTTAAGCTCTGTTCGCCTCAGTTTCCTCATCTGTAAAACAACTGGTTTTTGAGGTGGCTTCCAGGCCTAGATCTATGATTCTATCACCTTCATTTCCCAATACAGCCCTCTACCTCTCCTACCACAGAAGCCATCCTTTGAAACAAGGGAGGCAAAGTAGGGGGAGGGAGGGAGAAGCTGTTCAGCACAACTAACCCACATATCAACCAAGAATAATGGTATATGCAATGTTCCACATTCCTTGTCCCCCACCTTGGCAAAGGGTAGGGGTCGGGGAGAAATGCATTTTCTCATCTCCTCATTAGGGACAATCTTCCCACAATACTTCTTCCCTCAACATCTTGTTCATTTCCACTTCTCCGCTCTTCATAATGTCTTCAATCCTCAGCTCTCGTCTGAATCGGCTCCCTTAATGGACTTTCTGAAAAATCAACATATTCAGTCACTTTTTCTCTCTCCTTTTCCTCCTGATCCCTCCACAGCACCTGGCACTGCTGGCCACCGACTCCTACCAGTGACTCCCCTCCCTTTGCTTCCTTGTCACTGCCCTGACACCTCCTGCCTATCTAGATACACCTTCTGTCATGTCACACCCTTCCTCCTGCCTTCTCATTACAGCTATTCCCCCAAAATGTCTGAGCTCAGCCATCTCTCCTCTCTCTCTTCTATTCCTCACCAGTGTTAGCTGTTTCCATGGCTTGGAGTCAGCAAGATATGAGTTTGAATCCTGCTACAGTTTCTTCATCTATAAAATAGGGGTTAATACTAGCACCCACCTCCCAGGGTTATTTTGAGTAGCAAATGTAATGACTTACATCAAGCTTGTTTGCAAGCCTTAAAATACCGAATAAATGGTGGTTTTAACTTTATCATCATCACCTCTATGGAGATGAGTGTCCCTTCAGTATCTCCAGGCCTGATTTGCCTCCTTGGTTCTTGATGTACATTCCCACCTAGGTGTACCTCCCTAGCATCCCAAACTTTATATATCTATAATCAACACCGTCCTTTCCCTCAAACCAGCTCCTCCTCCTGACACACCTCTTTCTGACAAAGCCTTTCATGCCATTTTCAACATGTCCGAGATGGAACTTATCTTTCCCCCTAACTCCCACCTTCCCTGTTCCTGTACAGGGCAACACTATCCTCTCAGTCCCCCAGGCTCAAAAGCTAGGCGTCCTCCTAGACTCTTCAATATCTCTCACCCCACCCCCATATTCAATCTATTGCCAAGGCCGGCAATTTCACCTTTGCAACATCTCTTGAATATACTCCCTTCTCTCCTCTGACACTACCACCACTCTAGTGCAAGCCCTCCTCCCTTGGAGCCTTGATTATTGTGCTAGCCTGCTGGTGTGGGTCTGCATGTCTCAGCTGTCTCCCCACTCTAATGCATTCTCCATTCAGTCACCAAAGTGATTTTCCTAAAGCAAAGTTCCAACCATGTCAACCACCCTACTCAATAAATTTCAGTGGCTCCCTGTCACCTCCAGGATCAAATGCAAAACCCTCTGTTTAATGTCCCAAGCATAATATAGCTCCCCTCTACCTTTCTGGTCTTTTTATACCTTATTCCCTGTCATATACTCTAATCTAGTGACACTGTCATTTTTGCCATTCCACGAATAAGACGCTCTATCTCTCAGCTCTGGGCATTTTCTGTGGCTACCCTTCATGCATAGAATGCTCTCCCTCCTCATTTTAGCCTACTGGCTTTCCTGGTCTCCTTCAAGTAGCAACTAAAATCCCATTTTCTACAGGAAGCTTTTTCCCACCCCTCAGTTCTAGTGCCTTCCCTCTTCTAATTATTTCCTATTTATCCTGTATACAGCTTCTCTGTACATTTTTGTTTGTGTGCTGTCTCTCCTACTACATTGTAAGCTCCTAGAGGGCAGGGATTGGTTTCTGCTTCTTTCTGTATCTCCCATGATTAGCACAGTGCCTGGAATGTAGCAGGTGCTTAATAAGTCTTTGTAGACTGACTGATAGCTATCTCTGATAACAAGACAGAAAGATAGAGATAGTATAATTAGATGAACTTCCAACTTGCTGGATTACAAGAATAAAAAAAATATTTATGGATTTACATTAACTTAAGATTGTGTGGTTACAGATCTAGTCAAACATCCTGGAGAATGGAGTCAAATGGGCCTTAAGAAGCACTGCTTCTGCCACAATAAGGCCAGTGGAGGTGACGGAATTCCATCATTTTTAAAAATATTTATGGATTTACATTAACTTAGATTGTGTGGTTACTGATCTAGAGTCAAGCATCCTAGAGAATGCAGTCAAATGGGCCTTAGGAAGCACTGCTTCTGCCACAATAAGGCCAGTGAAGGTGATGGAATTCCATCATGTTTAGAACCCTAAAAGATGATGCTGTGAAAGGGCTGCACTCAATATGCTGGCAAATTTGGAAAACATAGCAGTGACTGCTGGATTGGAAAAGACAGTTTACTCCCAATCCTAAAGAAGGGCAATGCCAAGGAATGATCAAATTACCAAACTGAGCTCACTTCACACTCCAGCAAGCTTATGCTTAAGATTCGTCAAGGTAGGCTTCAGCAATATGTGAACCAAGAATTACCAGAAATGCAGGATGGTTTTCAAAGAGGCAGAGGAACTAGAGACCAAATTGCCAACATTCAGGCTTATCGAGAAAGCAAGAGAGTTCCAGAAAAGCATCTACTTCATTGACCACAATAAAGGCTTGGACTGTGTGGATCACAACAAAATGTGGCAAGTTCTCAAATAGATGAGAGTGCAGGATCATATTTTCTCCTGAGGGCCAAGAAGCGATATGTAGAACTGAATATGGAACAACTGATTGATTTAAGATTAGAAAAAGAGTACAACAAGGCTGTCTATTGTCACCCTTTTTATTTAACTTGTATGCAGAGTACATCATGTGAAATGCCAGGCTGGATGAATCAAAAGCTGGAATTAAGGTTGCCAGGAGAAGTATCAACAACCTCAGATATGCATATGATACTAGTCTGATGGGAGAAAGTGAAGAGGAATTAAGAAGCCTCTTGATGAGGGTAAAAGAGGAGAGTGTAAAAGCTGGCTTGAAGCTTAACATCAAAAAAAGCCTAAGATCTTGGCAACTAGTCCCATCACTTCTTGGCAAACAGAGGGAGAAGAAATGGAAGCAGTGACAGATTTTATATTCTTGGACTCAAAGATCACTGCAAACAGCGACTGCAGCCATGAAATTAAAAGATGCTTGTTCCTTGGAAAGGAAAACTATGGCAAATCTGGACAGCATACTAAAAAGAAGAGACGTCATCTTGCCAACAAAGGTCTGTATAGTCAAAGCTATGGTTTTTCAAGTAGCAATATATGGCTGTAAAAATTGGAGTATAAGGAAAGCTGAATGCTGCAGAATTGATGCCTTCAAACTGTGGTGCTGGAGAAGACTTTTGAGAGTCCCTTAGACAGCAAGGAGGTCAAATCAGTCAATACTTAAAGAAATTAATTCAGGCTATTCACTGGAAGGTCAAATACTGAAAGGTCAAATACGGAAGCTGAAGTTTAAATACTTTGACCACATAATGAGACTACCACCTAATGGAAAAGATCCTAATGTTGGAAGATTGAAGGCAAATGGAAAAGGGGAAGGCAGAAAATGAGATGGATAGATAGTATCACGGAAACTTGAAAATATGAACTTGGATAGACTTCTAGAGATAGTGGAGGACAGAAGGGCCTGGTGTGCTACGGTCCATGGGGTCACAAAGAGTCAGACACAATAAACAGAATAACAACCTTAAGATGGAAGGATGTCCCTGGTGGAGTAACACAGAGATCTACTCAATGCTATTCTACGGTAGTCAGGACAATTATTTAGATGACAGCATTTTTCTAAAACTATTCCCTTCTCCTTCTGTCCTTTATTACCTCCTGACCAAGTACAATAATAAGTTCCTAACCAAACTCCTTACCTTGAAGGGTGACCCACTCCAAATCATCCCATATAACACTGCCAGATTAGTATTCCTAAAAGCAGAGTTTTAATCCAGGTTTTCCCCAGCTCAGAAATCATCAATAAGCTCCTCATTGCCCCTACCACTCCCCCAAATAAAACCAAGTGTCTTTAGCCTGGCATTCAAGGCTTTCCATTATACTCCAGTATACTTCACTAGCCTCACCTCTCTCTGTGGCATAATACATTCCAGTCATACCAGACTAGTCCCCATTCCTTTGCTCATGCTGTTCCCTCCATTTGGAATGTCTAATTCCTCCTGTTCTACCTGTTCAAGTATCTTTCAAGATCCAGTCCAGATTGCTGTGTGAAGTGAGCAGAACCAGAACATTGTACTCAGTTACAGCCACATTGTGCGATGATTAACTTTGATAGACGTAGCTTTTCTCAGCAATGCAAGGATCTAAGACAACTCCACGACTTGGGATGGAAAATGCCATCTATATCCAGAGAGAGGAATATGGAGTCTGAATGAAAATTGAAAGATACTATTTGCTCTCTTTTTTCTTGTTGTTTTCTTTTGTTTCTTCTTTCCTGTAGTTCCTCCCATTGGTTCTATTTGTTCTTTACAACATGACTAATGTGAAAATGTTTAATATGAATGTATATGTAGAGCCTATATCAGACTGCATGCCATCTTGGAGAAGGGGAAGGGAGGGAAGGGGAGAAAATTGAAAACTGAAAAGTCTATGGAAATGAATGTTGAAAAAGCAAAACAAATTTTAAAAAAAAAAAACTTATCCAAAAAGAAAAAAAATCCCATTCAAATATCACTTTTTTCCCCCATGAGTCCTTCCTAGGTTTGTCTCTCCAAAGGTCTTTTCACCTCTCTTAAGGCACTTAGTATAGTCTGCTTTGTATTGTGCTCATTGATGCAATTGTATTTATCTTAACTCCCTACCTGGATATGCACTCCTTTAAAGCAAGAACAGTGTGCTGTTCATTTTTTTTCACCCTATAGCCACCCCAACCCTCCAGCACAATGCCTCCCTCATGATCACTTCTCAGGAGGTGTTTACTGAATCGAGCCACATTCTCCATTCAGCAGAAGCTCACTTGTGATTAAATATTTGCAGTCAATAACACAGGGGAAGCCTAATGATCTAGGATGCAGACAGATCTCTGGTTTATCTAGCCCTTGGGGGGGCCCAACTAGAGAGAAAACAGAAAAGTCCTATGGGAGGGACCTTGGTATTAGTATATGTGGTAACCAAAAGGGGGACATGGGAGAAGCCAAGAAAGAGCCACATAAAAACAGCATACTCCAGACTACATGGTCTTGTCCCCTCCCAATTCCAAGCCATGTGTATCCATGAAGTCTTACTGTTAACTCAATAAGCATTTATTAAATGTCTGCCATGGCCCTTTTGTCAGGTTGGTAAAACTATGGACACCTTCTCAGAATAATGTTTTTATTTATAGTTGAAGGAAATGCTAAATTTCAGTTAAAAGTTAATTAAAATAAAGATGTAATTTTTTTCCCCACGAAAGTTCACAGATCTCCAGTTAAGGACCCCTGCTCTAAGAGCATAAGTTACAAAGAATGTATTGACCGGCATGAGCACAGGAAGCTTCATCTGTGGAATCACACATCCAACACCTCTCTCTATTCCTGTGTGAAAGTTACTAGATGTTGGGGAGCTTGCATTCTACTAAGGGGGGGCGGGGAATACATGTGTATACTGAGAACTAATTATGGGGACATATGAAGAAGTTACAACAGGTAAAGTAATGAATGAAGGTTTCAAAGAGAAGGGGCCCACTTTAAGATGAAGATTCTAAGAGTTCAGGTTTGGATGCAGAAAGGTAAGCAGAACATGGAATACATCAAGGAACTCCTCAATGGAACTGGCTAGAATATAAAATATATGGCTGAGAGCAGCATGAAATAAGGCTGGGAAGTCGTACATTCATTTCTGGTAGAATTCCAAGTGTGCTGAATCTTTCTGGAGCACAATGTGGTAGTATACGTTGACAGTTTCAATTATTATCTCACCTTTTGATCTAGTAAATTCCATTGTTGGAAAGATGCCTTTTAAAGTGTTATCAAAAACAAAAAAAGGAAAAAAGCCCTATCTGTTCAAAGACCTTCATGGCATTACATACAGTTGAAAAACTCGGAAACGACCTAAATGGTTAAGTTTTGATGGTTGTAGTCAAGGAAATGAAAATTAAGGCAAAGGTAATGATAACCTTAAACAGAGAATGGAATATGTCAGTGGAGAGAAGAGCATGGATAAGAAACATGTTGCAGAAGTACAACTGAAAAGACCTTGACAACTGATTGGACATGGGGGGAGGGGAGATGGAGAGGGAAGTCACGCATGGATAATTCAGATCTGCAATTTTTTTTTATCAACATTTTTATCACTGCCTGTGGAATATGGAATGCTAGAGCTGGAAGGAACTTTAGATTTTACTACGATCATCTCACTTTACAGAAGTGGTCTATTTCCCATCAGTGTGTCCCTTGGCCCTCCCTGGGATCAGGAAGAATGACCCTCTTTAAATTAGGAGCTTCCTAAGAGTAGTGATGGGAGCTATAACTAGGGTAGGGCAACAAAGATTCTGTACCAGGGCACCAAAATCAGATCTGTCAGGGGAAGAAGAGGGGGTCCTCTATCCCATATCACCCAGTCCCAGGATCTGTTGTAGCCCACATGGTACACACCTAACCCCATCCCACCACCACAAAGCCCATTCACTTGTTCCAGGTTGGGTATTTGAAGGTTGGAGACCACAGGCTGTGTGTTTCAAGGAGCACAGAACTCTTAGAACCTGTACTCTCAAAAGACTTTATCCCCTGACCTAATGCAACTAGACTGGGGAAGGAATGTCTTCTATGCCACCTCCCCTAATGTGAGATTGTAGTTAAAGCTCAGGGAGGTACCTCACCACCATATACTGGGATCCTTAGCTGATTTATGGTCTAATTCAAGTACACCTCTCATATAAAGCCAATCCCAATCCCCACAAGTGGCTGGGGCCCCATCCTGAAATTACCTTGTTCTTATTTTGTCTATAAGTCTATATGTTGCTTCTTCCCAGTAAGATTGTGTAAACCCCTAGAGAGCAGAAACTACTTCATTTTTGTCTTTGTACCTAACACAGTGCCTAGCACCAATGGATGTCACTAATTTCAGATAATGATACAGAAAATGCTCCCACACCAATCAGAATGTGTTGGATGGCCAGGGACATAATTCTGTTCCTGGGATACAATTATATAAGCATTTACTGAGTCATCTCCAAGCACATTGTCTCTACACATTTTCTACTCAAGGTCCCACTTGTTGGGAAAGTTGGACTTTATACCTAAGAGCCACCTTGAGCTTTTGAGAGGCTGTATCTTATACGGATCCAGGCCTCTACCACATTTGTCAGCTACTTCCATGCCAGACAGACACACAGTACCATCCCTTCCCTTTGCAGCTCCCCTTTATAGGTTGTCTTCTCCACCTCCCTCCATTAGAATGTAAGTTTCTTGAGGACAGAGGAGTGTTGCCAGTACTTGTATCCCCAGGACTTAGCACAGAGCCTGACACATAGTTAAGTGCCTAATAAATGCTTTCTCCATTCTACCTATCTCTGTCTCTATCTACCTATTGTGAAAAATCAAGATCCCACCTTTGTGAATCTTGCCATCAAGACAATCATCTATTTTCTATTCCTTTATCAAGTGAAAACCTGAACAAAGATGGACAAGGTACATTTGTTTTTTGAATTTTTGAGGTTTTTTTAAAGATCCCCAGGGCCTATGATTCTTGGTATTTATTCCTACACACACACCCCCCAAGACATGAAGAATACCCATGTCTTGGGACCTGAGAATGGGACAACCTGCCACCTTCTTGCATCCAGAACTGTCCTTGGTATTAGAGGACCTAGGTCCACATCCAGGCTTTACAATTTACAAGGTCACCTATGCGACCTTGGGAAAATCACTAAACTTCTTTGACCTTCAATTTGCTCATCTATAAAACAGGGAGTTAGCTACTAATAATAACTAAGATACATATAGCCCTGTGTGCCAGGCACTGTGCTAAGTGCTTTACAATTATTTTCTCATTTGATCCACACCAACAGCCCTGAAAGGAGGGTGCTATTATTATTCCCATTTTACAGGTGAGGAAACTGAGACAGGCAGAAGTTAAATTACCCAGGGTGACACAGCTAGTGTCTAAGGCCAGATTTGAACTCACATTCTCCTTAGTCCAGGCTCCCGGCTCTCCACTTCACCACCTCATAGCTATATACTAGGCCTGTATTCCCAAAGAGATTAAAGAAAGAGAAAACAGCTCCCCCATGTGCAAAAATATTTCTAGCAGCCTTTATTTTTTTTTGCTTTTTTTGGAGGGGAACACAATTGGGGTTGACTTGCCCAAAGTCATACAGCTAGTAAGTGTGTCTAGTGTCTGAGATGGGATTTGAACTCAGGTCCTCCCGACTCCAGGACCGGTGCTCTATTTCTTTTAATTTATTTTTTGCTTTTTGGAGGGCAATTGGGATTAAGTGACTTGCCAAAGGTCACACAGCTAGTTTTTGTATTAAGTGTCTGAGGCCAGATTTGAACTCAGGTCCTCCTGACTTCAGGGCCGGTGCTCTATTCACTGCGCCATCTACCTGCCCCATAGCAGCTCTTTTTGTTACAGCAAAGAACTTGACATTAAAGAACTGCCTATTAATTTGGTAATGGTTGAATAAGATATGGTGTATGAATGCAATGGGATACTATTATTCTTTAAGAAATGAAAGAGATGACTTCATAGAAACCAGGGAAGCATTAAATGATGCAGGGTGGGGTAAGCTGAATGAGAACAGTTTATACAGTAACAGTAACACTGATAAGACAAACAACTTTAAAAAACTTCAGGACTCTGATCAATGCAAAAACTAACCACAACTCCATGGGGCCATAGATGAAGCACCGTGATGAAAGATGTACAGAATTAAGGTATATCTTTTTAGGAACAGCCAAAACAGACTTGTTTTGTTTAACTGCATATTTGTTGCAAAGGTTTTGTTTTTCTTATTTTGGCAATTAGAGTGACTGGAGGAATAAAGAAACAAATATGTAAAGAGAAAAGAAGGCCAGAAGGAATCACACACGAGCAGGACAGCTCTGAAAGTTACAAGTTGAATTTATTAAATCCTTTAAAGACAACCTATGTGACTTAACAGGTATAATTGAAATCAAATTGCTTGCCTTCTCAAGGAGGTGGGAGGGGAGAGAGGGAAAGAATTTGGAACACAAAATTTTTAAAAATGAATGTTAAAAATGTTTTACATCTAACTGGGAAATATCTAACAAAACCAAAATATATTTAAAAAATAAAAGCAAGTTCTAAATTATATTCAGTTGTATGCACCTCTCCTATTTCACACTGTACATGTAAATGTTAGTTTTATTTGGTTTTTTAAGTTTAGAATAAAAACAAAAATAGAAAAAATAAAATAAAATGAAGGTATTGGACTAAACAATCTGTAAGGTTCCTCCTTCCAGGTCCAAGTCTATGAAATGCTATGAGCTCCACAATTCTGTGGGGTTGTGGGAGGTCCTCTTGGCTTGAGAAAGAAATTTACTCTATGTACCCCAAGAAACCAGACACATCTCGGAAGGAAAGGGTCAGAGGCATCCACTAGCCTTCAATAAGCATTTCCTTCTATCCCAAAACCTTCAGCTGGTGGACAGGCCTACCGAAGAACAAGGGTGCCACCTAATGGAAACAGCCAGGTTTCATGAATGATTCCCAGAAACACTAGGTGATTTTCCCAAAGCCTTTGGACTCTTTCCATCCTGAGACCAAACAACAAAACTCAGAGTCCTTCCTCTTCTCCCTGGCTCACCATGCCAGGGATATACAAGGATACAGGGGTAGGACCTTATGGGACACAGGTACCTAAGTATCTAGTCATCAGACATATACGAAAGCCTGTTTTTTCTTCTTTTTGGACATGACTAATGTAGGCATTTGTCTTCCATAACCATACATTTGTAATGGGTTTTGTTTTTCTTGCTTTCTCAATGAAGGGAGAAGAGAAGAAGAATATGAAATGGAAAATAAAATTGAATCACACAAAAATACAGAAAATTTTTGAAAAGCAAAAAAAGAGAAAAGAACAAGGCTTCCCTCTATGTAGAAAGATACCATAGGAGAGAGCCTGCAGAAAGGAGGAAAAATAGGCCTCGGACAAAACCAGACGTCATTTGGGGAATGGTGGGAGAGGATGGAGAAGGAGAGGATTCCATTTCCCCATCCTCTCCCCCAAAGAAGAAAGGATCCAAATTTTCTAAGCAAAGCCAGGTCTGGAATGAACAAACCGTATTCTATCAGTTGTAATGGAATATTCTTGTACTACAAGAAATATCCAATTTGTAAAGATTTCTATGAAATGATAGAGTGAAGAGCAAAAGAGAAAAAAACAACATAAGAGTAATCCCAAATTCGAATTCAGATTAATGAAATGATCAGTCTTGATTCTAGGGGGCGGATAATGGAACCTACATCCCTCTGGGGAAATACTTTATCTAAAACGGCTTTGGTAATTGTTTCTGTTGGTCACAAGGAAGAGTTCTTTTAGAGGGGAGTGGTTGATTGGAAACTATTAGTAATACAAAATAACTTCCAACACATTTAAAAATAAGAAAAAAAAATGGAGCGAGCTACAAGCTAAGACCCCTCAGTGGCAGCCCGTTAGATTCATGGAAAATAGAAGGAACAGGAGACAAAGGGCATCCAAATCTACCTAGGCCTCCATTATCCCAAAGCTTTCTGGGTTGAGGGGGATCTCCAGTGGGGTGGGCTCTGGAATGGGGCATCAGAGCACCACACCACAAGTCAGGAGACTAAGAGCTCTAGTCCTGGCTCTGAAAGGCATTTTTTATATGTGACCTTCTTTACCTGTCTGGGCTTCAGTTTCTTCCTCTGTAAAATGCTGGTAAGATTAGACGGTCTCGTCTAGCTCTGACATTCTGTCAGTGTTTCTACTACACTGGCAGGGGTCATTCTTCTTCTCCCTATGCTCTCCTTTTAGGCCCAGAAACCTCTCTGGGACTCAACCTTGACATCTGTAGAATGGGGCAGGGAGGTGGCCTAGATAAGACATTCCCTCAGGTCCCTTCTAGTACTAAACATACTATCCTCTAACTCCATCCCCCAGGTTTGGGATTATGCTGATAACAATAGCTAGCACTTACCTAGCACTGTAAGGCTTGCAGAGCATGTTTTAATAAGCTACATGATCTCATTTCATCCTGAGAGGCAGGTGCTATTACAATCTTTTTTCAGATGAGGAAACTTCACCTCTCTTAAGAAGTGAAGTGACTTGCCCAGCTAGTAAGAACTCAAACTAGGGTCTACCTGACTCCAGATCCAACTCTCTGTCCTCTATCTGCAGCCAATCTGACCAGTCATTCTATCTCCTTTTTCTGCCTAGGGGTGACAAAGACAGACCCCACCACCACTACACACATAAACACACAAGCATAACAGCAGCTCACATTTATATGGCACCCTGGGGCTTACAAACCACATCACATGTATTTCCTTTGATCCTGACACACCAACCCTTCAAAGGAGGTGCCATCATTATCTCTATTTTACAGATGAGGAAACTGAGGGACATGGGGTGCAGTGAACTGCCCAGAGTCACCTAGTCAGTGTCTGAAGCAAGATTTGAACCCAGGTCTTCTCGACACTAAGGCCAACAGATGATCCAACATGCCTAAGAAAGGAAAATCCCTTGGTCCAGGCATCTGCATTCCCCTAGTCCTCACAGAAGAAAGGTGAGACACACTGTCCCATCCTCCCCACTGACAAAATGATTCCTCCAGGAAAGTTCAATGATACAATGAATTCCTTCCCATCAGCCCCTATACTAAAGACTCACAGCGTGGGCTGCATTTATGCACGTTGATAGGTTTTGTATGCATGTGAACACACCTACAAACACACACTCTCAAGGACTCAAATGTACTTGGACTTGCCCATGTATTCAATCACAATCAGTCATCAGGTTCTCAATTATCCTGACATACAAAGACAAAAATACAGCCTTTGTCTTCATGGCACTTACATTCTATCAGGGAAGTCAATACATACAAAGTAGTTGGGGCAAGGGCAGAGATAAGGAATCTAAAAGCTAGAAGAAAATCCAGAAAGGCTTCATTTTGTGTAGGAGACAGAGGAACATGAGCCACGTCTTGAAAGAATGACCAAACACAGATACACACGTGCACACAGGTAACGTGGAAACAAGCAAATGCCCAAGATCCCAATCAGCTCCCCTCTGGTCTCTCTCTTCCTGATCTAGGCTCTGCATCCACAGCTGATACCCATACCCTTAGGCCTTGGCTGGCTCTAGGTTCAGGCTCTTGGGAAGAAGCTGAGGATTCCTGAGAGTCACAAGCAACAGCATGTGTTTCCTTCACAAGCAAGTCTTCCTGTCCCTTCCTCTGGCTGATGATGGAATAGAGAAGGATCCCTGTTCAACACAAAAAGGGCAATGACTGGACTGGGAAAAGAAGAGAGGGAAAGGGGCAAAACTGGGGAAGAGAAAAACAGAGGAAAGGGAGGTGAGGAGAGAGCAAGAAGGGACAAAAAGGGAGGAGTAGAGGAGAGGGGAGGGGCTGTTTTTGTTTTTATGTTCCCAGCACTTAACCCAGTGCCCAATACATTGAAGGAAGAAGAAGGGAGGTAAGACAACCCTTACCTGCAGCCACAGAGACATTCAAGGACTCCACTTCTGGGATGAGCTCCTGCCCAGGGCGGATGGTTAGAAGAATATGGCACAAGCTTCTGACCTCCTGGGACAGTCCAGAACCTTCATTCCCTATAGGGCAGAGATTGGGCAGAAGAGTCCATACTGCCCACAACTTGAGCTTTGGAAAACCAGTACAGCAGGGAAGGGGTACAACAAAAGAACAGGGAAATGCAACAGGTACCTCATGTGGTAGCTGGACTCCTGTCACCTACCTAACACCAGGAGAGTAGATCGATCCCAGAGGAACTCTAGACAGCTGACAATGGGTATGTCAGAGCACCGAGTAATCCCAGACCCTGGGCAGCCCACAGTGCCAGCAACAAGCCAGCCCTGTTCAGCCTTAGCCTGGCAAGTGGAAGGAGAACAAAGTGATTTCCAGATTCATCACACTTTATCAGTAATACTATTTAATTAATCCACAAGCATTTATTAACAGCTTTCTATATATCAGGCACAGAGCTAAGTGCAAGGAATAGAAAGACAAAAACAAAAACAGCCCCTACGCTCAAGAAACTTAAATCCTAGGAGCAGCGGAAGCACACAAAGAGAGAAAAAAGGGGACCTACAGTGGGTTCTGTGTGGAAGAAATCAGGCTGTGGGCAAAGAATAATGCAGAGAAGTTGGAATTCTACCTCTATTACAAGGTTCCTGGAATCTAAAGGAGATTATTAGCAAGAGATTTTTCTGAATCCTTCTCTACCATCCCCCTCATCACATGCAGCTGGACCCTTCACTATTTCCCTACTCTGAAATACTGGCTCCTCACTGCCCTGACCTGGAGAATGGAAAGAGGGGCTGCTAAGTATGAGACAACATTGCCTCCATGTGGCCAGCAAGAGAGTCACAGCTAAAAATCCAGAAACAAAATTTAGGAAAATAATTTTCAGGGGCCTACCAGCCTTATTTCTTCCCAAGGTCAAGTAAAATTCTGGTTTAAGATAGCCACACACCAGCCAAAATGATCAAGGTCTCCCTCCATGTCGTTTTAAGAAGAGATTATATGAGTACTTTTTGGAAGAAGAAATCAAAGATTTATCTAGTAATATGAAAAAATGCTCTAAATCATTATTGACTACAAAAATACAAAACAACTTTTATTAAAATGTCTATTAGATTGGCTAAAATGATAGAAGGCAAAATGACAAATGTTGGAGGAGATGGGGAAAAACTGGGACACTAATATACTTGATGGAATTGTGAACTGCTCCAACCATTTTGGAGAGCAACTCAGAATTATGCCCAAAGAGTTACTAAACTGTGTATAGCTATTAGGTCTGTTTCCCAGAGTAATTAAGGAAAAAGGAAAAGAACCTACATGTTCTAAAATATTTATAGTAGCTGTCTTTGTGTTAGCAAAGAACTGGATGCCCATCAATTGGAGAAAATTGCTTAATAAGTTGTGTTACATGATGGTGATGGTGATCAACAGGCAGACTTTAGAAAAACATGGAAAGACTTGCATGAAATAATAAAGAGTGAAACAAGCAGAACCAAGAGAAGAACATTGTATACAGTAAAAGCAACACTGTTCAAAGAGTAACTGTGAATGTTCAGCTATTCTGAGTAATGTGAACATTCAAATCAACCACAAAGGACTTATGAATGAAAATGTTATCCACCTCCAAAGAAAGAACTAATATATGGAAGTACATATTGAATGGTTCCACATATATATCTACAACTTAGAACTCAAATTGCAACCAAAAAAATTAAATAAATAAACAATTACAAACAGTTTAGTCTGTATTTTTTGCTTCCCCAGTGTCTGGAGTATAGTAGGAGCTTAATAATGTGTGTTACATTGAACTGAGCTGAATGGAATAAAACTGAACCGAACACTCAAAAAAAAGAGAGAAGGAGAGAAGTTCTATAGTCTAGGCCCCCCTTTAGCCAGAGCTTCAGGGTCATGGAGGCAATCTCCCTCTGGGATGATTGGATCCCTCCTTGGGAATAAGGATAAGAATTCCAAACCGTAACACCAGATGGGTAGATTCATTTGGGACTAAGAAACTGATTCCCCCTGAAATCTAGAATGAAGTACAGATATGATAGCATTAGCATTTGTCAATCTCAACTTCTGTGTTTCCCATTCCAATCAACCAACAAACATTTAGTAAGCATTTACTACGTGCCAGGAATTGTGCAAAGTGTTGTCAATACTATAAAAAAAGAAAACAAAAACACTCCCTGCCCTCAAGGAGCTCACATCTGAATGGGATACAAAAAAAAGAATAGATACAAGGTAACCTTTGTGGTGAGCACACTAACTGACTCCACTATCAATTACCTTCAGCAAGCCTGGAAGATCAGCAGCAGCAAAGACATCCATCACCTCCATGACTCCTGCACTGGCCTTGCTAACCACTGGAGTCAGGGGGCAACTGCAAAGTTCAATTTCAATTAGACTCAACAAACATACCAAAGCACCTATTATGCACAAGGCACTAGAGACAAAATTAAAACAGTACCAGCCCTCAGAGTTTGGATTCTCCTAAGGCAGAGGTTCTCTGCCTGGGGTCCATGGATAGATTTCTTGAAGAAAACAATATTTATTTAGTATTTACTATTTTCCAGATACTGTTTTCAGGGGACATATAAACTTGGATGGGAAAAATTATTTTATTGTTATATGATATATATATACATACATACACATATAATTATATCTTATTTTCACAAACCTTTGGTTTTCTTGTAACTCTATGTATTTTATTTTATGCATTTAAAAACATGAACTTGAGGTCAGTAGACTTCCCCAGACTGCCAACGGGAGTCCAGGACACAAACATAGCAATGTAGACAAAGGATCTGAGTTTCCATCCCAGCTTAAGTCGAACCTGCATGACCTCAGCTATTTAGTCTCTCTGAGCCTCAGTTTCCTCACCTATAAAAAGAGAAGTATCATGATGAGGTATCAGGATACAGTGGGAAAAAAAAAGGGCTTGTTTCAAGTTAGAGGAGCTAGGTTCAAATCAGGGACTCTCTCACTACCTGAGTGACTATGGGCTGTTTCCTATCTGGAAAATAGAGAGAGTGGAACAAATGCCCTCTAAGATATCTTCAAGCTCTAAAACTACAACCTAGGAAATAAATACAAATTTGAGGAGGAAGACAGCCCTAATACAGGCAAGATCTGTTCCACACAATCTCAAGGTTATTAGGGTGAGAAATCACAAGTTTTCCCCACCCTCCAGTTCCAAACTTGCTAAATTACCTTACTTCCAACTCACCCCAGGAAGCTTTAGTCTCAGAGGGGATCAATGTAACTTAGGGAGGTAGAGGCGAGGGAGTGGAGGACACAAACCACAAATCTTCTTAACCAGCAAGAGGCAATCAGCTTGGCCTGGTGGGTAAGAAGCTTCCAGGTACGAGTGGAGGCCACAGACCAGAGGAGCTGGGGGGGTGAGCTATCTACAGGTGGTCGGTGGGATCAAGGGAGGCCAGGTGACTTGAAGCTGAGCAGGCAGGATAGATGGTACAAGAAAGGTGGAGAAGGAGAAGCTCTACCTGTTTGTCCGGCTGGTAATGACCTTGTCCACGCCCAGGAAGTGTGCGGTGCGCAACACTGCGCCCAGGTTCCGAGGGTCCTGGATATCCTCCAGGATTAGCCATAGACGCCGCGCCTCCAGGCCCTCCCCCGGGCCGTCCTCTCTGCCCCCCGGCCAGGCTTTGGGGAGTAGCGGGGCCACCTCCATGCACACGCCCTGATGAACCTGACCCCGGCACAAGGCATCCAGCTCCCGCCGCCGCATGGGCTGTACCGGGACGCCCAGAGCCTCGGCGGCTCGGGCCACTTCGGCCCGCGCCAGGTAACCCGCGCCCCCCTCGTGGAGGAGGAGACGGGCCACATGCCGACGACCGGCTCGCAGCGCCAGGGCACAGGGGGCTAGCCCGAACAGGACTTCCAGGCGCCGGACCAGAGGCAGGTCATCCTCCCGGAGGCGGAGCAGCTCTGCGCCCCCCGGGCGGGGCTCAGGACGGGGCCCCGCCTTCCAGGGGGGCCGCCTCGGGGAAGAGCTGTTCCGGGAGAGAAACCGGGCCGCGAGAAAGGCCAGAGCGCGCCGGGCAGCAGCCCCCGAGCGAGCTGGCAATCGCATGTCCCGCGCAATTGCCACCCAGCTGCAGTCGGATCTACTGTGTAGACGACACAGCGGCCATTTCCTTCCCGCTCGGGGAATCCGGTTTCTGGGCCCCGAGGAAAGTAAAGGAACTACAAGTCCTGGCTCCCTACCGTGGTATCCGGAGGTCCGGAGTCTCTGCCCAGGACCTCCGCTACAAAACCCCGGCGGATAGTGGAGAGCAGCAGGTGAGTCACGTGCAGCCGCACCCACGTGAGAGGCCTTTGAGTTCCGCCCCTCTATAGGCAAGGCAAAGTAGGACTTTTGGCGCAGCGTTAGCAGAGCCATCTAGCTCAGCTTGTGGCTTGTTCCCACAGCGCCACCTGCTGGGTTGGGGGAAGGGTGGAATGGGGGCCTGGAATCCTTGACCCCATCCTCCTCTAAACTTCACTGTAGGAGGATAAGGGTCATTACCGCTGTTTAGGCAGACTATAGAGCTCATGCTCACAGTGACCTGTGTCTCACGATAGAGAGAGCTTTTTAAAAAGTCTGAGAAGGTCTGGGAAGGATTCTGGCGACTCTCAACCCTTCCAGGTTTAGGTATGGTGAGGAGCTGAGAGAGGAACCCATAGGGTCTAATGACTCTTGCCTGTACCAATAAAATCTGTCTCTCTCTCTGTCTCTGCCTTGCCTTTCTCCCTCTCTCCCTCCCTCCCCTGGGCCATTCAGCCCATTATTCTGCAGGGTTCCAGGGGGCATCTTTTTCCTAAAAAGATCAAGACTTAGAAATGTATACCAAAGTTTCCTCCTAACATTGGCTCTACCCTGATCCAACCTATTTTTTGGAGCATGCATTACCAGGGACCCACATGGGGCTCCATAAATTTACTACTCACTTATACCCTTTCCATTTCTTTCTACCACCCACAGAGCAATCTGCCCCTGCCACAACACCCAGTCCTCTCTTTCTCTCTTCCCCAGCCCTAAAAGTTACAGAGCTACCCTGGGTAGAGGACCCCTCCCACTCAAAGAGCCATCTTAATGTACTATAAGGCCCTACACCAGGGAAAGGAGTAAGTAGAAATAAATTTCCAAAGCCAAAAGTTTGTTTTTTTCTCTTTTAATTCTAGAAGTGAAAACCTCTTGGGAGACAGGGCCCTGATGTTGTCCTGCTGCTATGACCGGTGTGGTATAATCCTTCCAGATCCCAGGGTCAGAGAAAAGGGAAGAAGGAAGATTAGCAGGAAGAAAGGGAATATAGAAAAGGGAAAGGAAGGATACCTGGAGCAACAGGTGAGGGCCTGCTCCCAGACCCTGGGGAGGAGGTAGGGTAAAAAGAGGCATCAGTAAATACTGCTTCTGATCTTGGCCTCCTTCCCAAGGAGGAAGCAAGATAAAGTAAGAAGACAAAGCTCAATGAGCCCCAAACAATGACTAAAAGATAACAAATTGAGAAGTAAAATAGAAAGGAACCACCCCCACCCACCACCCACTTTTCATCTGTGAATCACATCTGTACATGAAACAATTTGAGATCACAAAAAAAAAAAAATTGGTGGGTTTTTTGTTGGGTTTTTCTTTTTTGTTGGGTTTTCTTTTTTAGTAATAGGGGCAGAAGAAGGAGATTGAGTCCAGGGGTCAAAAATTAACATCTACAATCCAGATTTAGGAGCCAGGCAGGAGGGGTCCATGCCCCAGGCTCGGCTCCCAACCAGATGCTATGTCACCTGTTCCGTTGGCCTCATCTGGATGTCTCCAATCTGCAAACAGTACAGTGGAATGGGCAAGACTTAAGCTCTCCCCCTTCTCCTCTACAACCCCAAGAAAAGGCTATCTCCAGAACTAAAGCAAATTACTGAGAATTGCCACACATACACACCCAACCCTCTAAGTCTCTAGTTTCACTTTCGGCTTTCTGTAAATAGTTAATCTAATAATCCCTCCCTCCAATCCAGAGAGAAATCAGTATAGATATTACATAAATGTGTTTCCCACTTCCATTTTTTTTCTACTCTTCTACTATGAAGTTATGGACAGTGATTCCCCCGAAGTCCTTAAAAGAGCAATGGTCAGGTCTAGACTCACCTGGACATGTGGTGGGGTGCTGAGGACAAAGATGACAGCTTCAGCTACATCCTCAGGTTTGAGACACTGAGAGCATCAGGAAAAAGGATAAGAGACCATTTCTATTCCTACTCTCCACCCCAATCCTCCCCTCTCCCCATACACCTGTCTTACTCTTCGTGACCTCAACCCTTAGTCATGGAATGTCTTACTGATTATAGGACTTGGCCATTCTAGTAAATGACACTTTTGGCTACTGGAATTTGTGGGGTTAGGAGGTCAGTGACTTGAAAACTGGACTGAACCAAAACTTTTTAGAGCTGAAAGATACCTTAGAGATCATCTAGTCCAACCCTCTTGTTTCATAGATGAGGGAAATGCGGCTCAGAGGTTACAATGTGCAAAGTCACAGAACAAATCAGAACCAGAGCTGGGACTGGATGGGATCCAGGTGGCCCAACTCCCAGTCCAAAGCTCTCTACATTGTACTGTGAGGCCTTGTCCTCTCCCCTATGACTCAGTGTCCAGCCCTTCAGATCCCACCTTGATGTGCTCGTAGGTCTCAGCTGCTTTCACAGGGTCGTTGTCATGAAGTCTGAAGGCAAATTCTGTCTCCACAACCCCAGGGGAGATGCACTGGAGGGGCAGAGGATGCCTACTCAGAGGATAAGCCTCCATTTCTACTATTCCTTCCCTTCCCATTCCCTGTCCCATGTGAGGGAAAGAAAAATCAGCAAAAAAGAACAAGCCATGATGAAGAGGGCATCATGAGGGGATGCAGGCCCAAAAGATGAATTAAGACCATAAATGCCTAGGGTACAGAAATGACTACTCACTGTCCAGCAACCCTTGCACCCTCTACAAGGAACATCAAATAGTAATCTACTCTCTCATGATCAAGTCAGCCACAACCCAATCCCATTCCATCCAAGCAGTCTTCTTGATGCAACCCTGCCCCAGGTCCTCCCTTCTGCCTCAGAATCTCTGTCTGGTCCTCCTGTCCTCAATCACAGAGGAAAAAAATCAAGGCTTAGACCAGGACCATGAAAACAGCAGAGACAGGAAGAAACCCAAAACTTATGTCTCATTCCCCACCACAACTAAATGCACTGCCAGGAGAACTGTACTCCCTCTAAGGTGAAGGTTCACCCTCCTCAAATCCCCCCATGGGGCAAGAGTTCCCTCACTGTGGCTCGGATATGAGTATTGGCCTCTCGAAGCTCCTGCCGCAGTCCCTCAGTTAGTGCCGTAATAGCAAACTTGGTTGCACTGTAGAAATGCACGTCAGACTGGGCTACCACCCGGTGACCCAACATGCTGTAGAAGAAGGGTGAAATCAAGGTATGAGAGGAGAGTCTGGCCCCAGCCCACACCTATCCCCTACAAAAGCCCTTCCTTTGACTGCTCCTCCTCAGCTATTTTGCTCTCTCCTTACTCCAATATGTTGATTGATACCTTAGCTTCTCTGCCTTCTCCTAATCCCCTGAATTTGCTCACTATTCCCTTCACCTCTCTTTGAACTATACCTGAAATGTCCTTCCCCATCAATGGCCATTCATAGGATCACAAAATTTAGAGATTCAGCCCAGGGATTCTTAACCTGGTTTGTGTCATAAACTTCTTCTCAGAATATTTTTAAATAATGAAAGGAAATGTTAAATTTCAGTTAGAAGCAAGTGAAAATAAAGATGTAATTTTTTTCCCCATCCAAGGTCATAAACCCTCTTCTATCCATGGGCCCCTTGGGGGATCCCAGGTCATGAAGAGTCCTGATCTAGTGCAACTCATTCATTTTACAGATGAGAAAACTGAGGTCTGACATGGGTGGTTAGGAGAATTGCCTGGGGCTACACAGCTAGCAGAGTTGTGATCTGAACCCTGATCCTCTGAATCCAACCACTATTACCATGCTGCCTCTCAATTCTTCCTATCATTTGAGCAGGTCCTGAGTCTACTCCATCAAGGAAACCTTTCCAACCTATGGAACTCCCCCAAATCTTGCTGAAAGTTCACCCTGTTCATATAAATAACAAATACTGCTGCTTCCTTCTCAGATGTGTTTTTGGTCTAATCTAATAGTCTAATATTGCAAAAACAATGGCACTGAACCATCCCTGCATCATCACCCTCCCCATCATTTACCTGCTGATGTTGATAATGTGTCCATCATCCACACTCCTCTCCTTCATAGACTGGTATGCCTCCCGCGTACAGATACTGACAGCCAATACATTCACCTGCAGGCAAGGACCAAGGATGGAGAACGGAGAAGTCCAACCAGGAAGATTTTAGGGTTGCACCAGTCCAAGCTAAAACTGAAGGAGCCTGAGAGTATTGAGGGGGATGGAGTAGGGTACTGGGACAATTATGTGAATTTTTAGTAATATTTTTTTCTTCCCAAGACTGTTTAAAGCCATTGGGGCTAGAGAATGGAGGAGAGGGAGATTTACTTTCTCTTGCATTTTTTAAAAATGTCAGATGTGAGGGCAGGTCAGTGGCAAAATGAGCTATTGAGCACTTGCCCTAGAGTCAGGAGGACCTGAGTTCAAATATGACCTCAAACACTTGACACACTTACTAGCTGTGTGACCTTGGACAAGTCACTTAACCCCAACTGCCCTGCCTTCCCTGCTTCAAAAAGTGGGGGAAAAAAAAAAAAGAAAGGTCTGTGTTCCACCATCAAAGGGTCTGCCGGAATCTTACACTGGATGGAGGAGCAGCAAAAGACTGGCTCCTCTTTGTCTCCATCTGCTCTTTCCCTCTCCTTTAGAAATAGTGTCTTATTGGTGATGAAGAGGACAGCAAGAACCAGACTAGTGCCAAAGTCTTAGAGGCCAAGGAACCAGGAAACCTCCCTGCTACAACTAAGAACCTCTACAAAGAGGTTTGCCCAGATCGGCTACAAATAGCCCATTTTGGCTTCCAGTCTATATATCATAGCCTCCATACTGGGGCATCTCCTACTAAATGACTTGCTCTCAGAATTTCTAGTGTCACTAGCCCTGTCCTTCATTTCCAGGCAGTTCACCCAGTATCAGAATGAGGAACTCATGATAAACTTAGCCTAAAAATATCCCAGTATCCTCCTCCTCTCCCTCTGGCCCCAACTTTCCATACCTCCTACTATCATTTTCCTTAAAGAAATTCCTGGGACATGGAAAAGATGATAAGATCCCAGGAATATGTGAATTAAAACAGTTAATCTCAAAAGGTTTACCCACCCATGCACGTAAGAGACATGGGCTGGCAGCTTCATCTTCCTTCTGGCTCCTCCTCTAGCCTATCTACATGCTATCCCACCAACCCCAAGCTCCTGGCCTAACTATGAAGCTGAACTAGCTTGGGGGGGAGGATCCCCAAGAGGCCCAAGGAATTACCTTTCTGGCTCCCAACAAACCCACATACCACTGACCTTACTTGTTCTAGCAAAGTGGGGCACTTCCAGAATCTCCATTCTCCAAAGAAAATGGCAGGGAAGGAACTGGCTGTGCTGTGGCCCCACCAGGCTCATTGCCCATGGATATAGATAAGCCTTTCACCAGTTCTTCACATCTCTCCTCTCAGAGAGAGAGGTAACTGGCTAGGAAGATTAGATGTTTCTCCTTATCAGGTGTCAGACCTAAAGCCTCAGGAATAGAACACCCATAGTGTGAACCTGCTTCAGCTCCCAGTGACATTGGGAGATGAGGCATATATGTCAACAGGGAAGGGGGTGTGTGTGTGTCTGTGTGTCTGTGTGTGTGTCTGTGTCTGTGTGCAGTGCTCTGCCCCTCAGAGACTTAATACCACTGTGCTTTGTACTGGGCAAATATGAAAATAAAACAAAAGACCAAAAAAGTAAACCCCAGATCTAAGCAAAGAATGAATTCTGAGCAGACCAAACAGAATTCAAGGGAAAAAAATTTTTTAAAATAATAGTAATGATAATCACTAGATCAGGGACAAAGACCTATCCCAGAGGGAGATGGTAAAGACAGGTTGACATCAGAAAAGTGGGGGAGGGAAAACTGGCAGAAGAAGAATCACAAGACAATAGGACTCATCCAGAATCACACAGGGCTGGGTTACAGAAAGTCAAATCTGGAAGTTATATCACCTAACTCCCAGGACTGTGCTCTTTCCACTATACCAAATGTCATGTTCCTTCTTGTCAAAAGAAATGGAATAAAGGTTTGAGGGAAGGGAAAAGCCACCTTGTTGTATATAGTACTTAATCTTTCAAAGGACTTTCACATATATTATCTTATTTGATATTATGATAAAACTGTGTGTTAAGAATGATGCCCCTCTAGAGGTGGCTAGGTAGCACAGTGAATAGAGCACCGGTCCTGGAGTCAGGAGGACCTGAGTTCAAATTCAGCCTCAGACACTTAATACTAGCCCTGTGACCCCAATTGCCCTGCCTCCCCCTCTAAAAAGCAAAAAAAAAAAAAAAAAAAAAAAAAAAAAGAGAGAGAATGGTGCCCCTCTAGCAGAGAGCCTTGGAAAAAACAGGCAATTATCAAATGTTCATTGAGATAAAGTATATACATACATACACATACACACACACATATATAAATAACATATATAGTTGTTTTTTTTTTAAGAAGAGGAAGCAGGCACTCATAGAGGATAAGACCTAAGGTTATACAGCTAGCCAGCCACTGGCAACAGCTGGGAAACAGAACAGAGAGCTCCTAATTCCTAGGCTGCTGCTTTTCTTGCTAGACAGTGATATTTTCCCAATCATATAAAGTCTCAAGAAATAGATATACACCTTAACTCCAGGGACAAAAAGGAAGCATTAAGGCTAAATATGGTAGTTAAATGGAATGAGGGAATGAGGGGGATTATTAAATCTCCTTCTATAGAGAGACATGACTTCACCAGGGCCTCATTTAGTAAATTCTGGTCCTGGATCATCCACTCCACGAAGTTAACTGTCCCACAGCATACCCCATCCTCTAAGGGAGCAGTACTCTCCTTCCTCCCACCCCCCCACCCCTTATAAAAGCCACAAGTCTCACATTCAGCATATCTTTCCAACCACTAGTGTTGCCACTGAGTAGGGGCTCAGGCCGAGCCAGGCCAGCATTGTTGATGCAGATATCCACACCCTTATGTTGAGCTCGGACAGCTGAGAACATGGACAGAATGTCTTCCTCTTGGGACAGATCACATTTGTAGGGGACCAGAATCCCTGGGTAGCCAGCACTCTGACACTCAGCAGCCAGTTTCTGGGGATAAAGAGAAGAAATCTGGTCAGGAGACTAATAGATCTGAGTTATTAAACTCTCTCTGTCAAGTCACAACTCTCTCACCCTACTCCTTCAGGCATAATCTAGCCAGCCCCTACCACAAAAGACTACTTTTCAATAGTCACCACCAACTTCACCCCAAACACCAGATGGTCCACTGCCTGGGTGATGGAGAGAAAGAGACAGAGGTGAAGTTGGGTCCTAGTGCCAGGCCTCAGCTCTCTAATCTATAGAATGGGAAGAGAATCTACCCAACCTCCAAATGTAAGGAGAAAAGATCCAGAATAGAAAGTGTAGGTAAGAGGCAGCTAGGTGGTAAAGTAAATAGAGCACCAGCCCTGGAGTCAAGAGGACCTGAGTTCAAATCCCACCTCAGACACTTAACACTTACTAGCTGTGTGACCTTGGGCAAGTCACTTAACCCCAATTGCCCTGCCTTCCCCCATCCACAAAAAAAAAAGAAAGTGTAGGTAAGGGTCACAAGCATACCCAGGAAAATAATAATGTCTATATCTGGAAACTCTTATCTCCTGCCCAGTTCTCCCCCTTTCCTCCACTCTAGCCAAGAAAGTCACTGATTCAGTAAAGCCAGAGTTTCTAATCCCTCCCCTGAAAGGTTTGGAGCTACTAGTCCTATCTCCCACTGGAGCTGCCAGAGAGGAGCTTCCCACTTACCTACATCACACTGGAAAGGGAAGGAACGATGTCCAGAAAGTTTGCTCTAGATTTCTCACAGATTTGTTTAATCAGGCAGAAGAGAGCTATCCCTAGCCTCAGTTCTCTCCTCCAGCCACCCAGTGCCATGCCATATCTATTCTCCCTTCTCCCAATAAGAAGTGCCAAGTGCCCTAGATATATTCTCCCTCTTCTCTCCCCCTTCAAGCTTTTTCCTTGAGATCATAAGGTAGGTGATCAGGCCACATGAACACAAGTCTCCTTGGGGGGCTCCCTGTCAGCTTGTGCTCCCCCAGGGAGGGTACAGAGTATCCACTCTGCATCTAGAGGAGCTTCAGAACAGTAGGGAACCATGAAACACAGACAACAGGGAGAGAGGCCAAGACAGAGAATGTAGAACCAGACTGACAGACAAAGAAAACCTCTAGGACCCTGTGACACTTGCACAGAAACTGTCCATGAGGTGCCACAGCAGAAGGAAAACAATCTGTTAGCTGGGGGTGGGTAGTGCCCATCTACTCTGGGCACCTGGGTTCTATTAAAGACATATGGGTGCTGGCTCCAATCCAGCTTAGCCATCTGCCAAGACCTGAGAGCTCCCTTCCTTTCCTACCAATAAAAGAACCTGTAAACACATAATTCCTATGGCTTAGAAGCAGCTTCCGTCTCCTAATCTGACCAGGTACAAGGGTCCCTTGCCAGAAAGCTAGGCCTCAGATAGTCCTTCGGAGAAAGCAGGCACTGGCTTTAAAAAAAAAAAAAAAAAGCAAAGTTCTAGGTGAAGAAGCAAATGATTTGCAATGGAAACTCTGCCCCCCTCTTTCTCTCTCTCTCCATACCCATCCTCTTCCCCAAAATAAAATTCGAAGACACAAGCCATCCCTCTTTCTCTAGACTCAGAATGGGCAAGGCCAAAATCCTTTCTAACTGAGTACCCCAGACTTTAGCCCTGGAGGAAAAAGGAAGAAGTGAGGCCAGAATCCTGTGGGAGAGTCTGGATGAAGAGGTCATGGAAATTCAGTCCTTCCCATCTCCTTCCCATCACCCAACTAGCTCCAAAAATCTCAAATAATTTCATTTGCCTCTACCTAGAGATATTGTACAGAGGATGAAACAAAGACTATATATCCTAGAGTTTATCTGGTTAGACGGAGCCTATTTGGAACTCAATGACTGGCATCCTGGGGTTATTTGGTCCTGAAAGGTATGACTATTTTGGTGTCAAGGGGCAAGGGATAGAAAATTGGCTAAACGGTAGTGAGATCCAGATGTCTAGTGACCAGCCTAGTCCTCTGACACCAGACTACACTGCCCAACCACAGGGCTGAGACTGAGCCCTGAGCTGCTAATCACTGACTGGAATGAAGGGGGAGGGTAAGGCAAAGGATAGGTGGAGCCAGGTGACCTTGCAAATATCAGAGAGGCTATAAAATGAATCACTGGTCAACAGTATCTAAGGCCGAGGACTCTGCCCAAGAAAGTGATAATCTTTCTCACAGACCTTCATCCACATCAGATCTCTACACTTCCCCGGTAGAGACTCTGAATAGTGGATGAATGTTAAAATTTCAG
Source organism: Pseudochirops corinnae (assembly GCA_028646515.1). Lineage (NCBI taxonomy): Eukaryota > Metazoa > Chordata > Mammalia > Diprotodontia > Pseudocheiridae > Pseudochirops > Pseudochirops corinnae. Next base: position 236,543,553 of record CM053586.1, on the reverse strand, counting down.
CCAAGCACTAGCCCACAGGCCCTGAAAGAAACAAAACTGTGATCTCCCATAGAAACTCCCCTGTGTTCCTGTACCCTGGTTGCTCTGTCCAGCTCTGATTTTCTAAGCACATAATATCCATAACCCCAGCGGCGACCTAGTTGAGGGGTAAGGAATGATCTAGGAGTTATCTGAGGTCTCTTCCTCAGGGTTCACATTTAAACCTTAGTTCAACACAATGTCCTATATGGGACAGTGTAACTGACAGATATTCCTAGTCTCCTGGCTCCATAAAAGATCCAAGCTAGGACAGAGAAGGAGATATTAACTCTCAGGAATCCTTTCTGTGTTAAAGGCTCTTTAGAGAAGGCAACACGCTGACCTGTTCTTGCTCCTCTCATTCCTAGGTCTCCCAACCCAAAATCAGAATGGTTATTAATTACTGTAATTGATTTAAGGCCTGTTAGAAGCGCAAATACACTCCAAATGGAAGGGGGTGGTGGGTGGTGAAGGAGAATGTCTCTCAAACTGGCTGCCTAGGTCCACCTGGCCTAGATCTGTCTGGAACAGCAAAACAAGTAATGAACAACCCTTCGTCCCCCACCTCCCATCAAATATCTGATGGCTTCTTTTTTTCTCTCTCTTCTTGACTTCCCAGTTGACTAATGTTCTCTTACCCTTTCCCTTCTCTTCTGCTCTAAATCCAGAGAAAGCAAAATATCTGGGTGAAATGCTAGAGGTCAAGGATCCCATCACTGTAGATGTCCTGGGGGTAGGATCAAGATGATACCTGGAGGAAGTACCAGGTTTAGGAATGATAACGTTTTTTCAGCAGGCTATGGGGTTCCTAGCCTTTGATAGCCACACAGGTAGTATTCAGTCAACTCTAATGAATTATCCTACTTCCTCAAGGGTTGAGTTTCTTTCCATTTTTTGTGTCCTACTCCCCTCTGAGAGTCTAGTGAGCCTACAGACTCCTTCTCACAAGCACCTTTGAGTATACCAGCTCCTAAAAACCCCAGGGTCCGTCCAGCTCTCCCACTTCTCAGGGCTCTTCTTCCTTCTAATCCCTGCAATTACAGCCCCCAAACTTCCCATCACAGCCCTGCCCCTTTCCAGATCCCCAACCCTAAATCTCTGGAAATACAGTTCTGCCCCACAGCTCCCTCAAAGACCCCTGGCCACAAAGCCTCACTATCACAGCCTCCTCAAGATCAGAATCCCCAACCCTTCAGCACTGAAAAGCTCACAGAGATCTTGTACTTCAAACCCCCACTATTAGAGCCCAATAACATGCATTTCCAGTAACAGTTAAAAATACACTGACAAACTGCACATGTATAACCTTTATTAAATTGCTTGCCTTCTCCATCAAGGGGGGAAGGGGGGGGAAGTTAGAGGAGAAGGAGGGTAGGAAAAAATTTGGAACTCAAAATTGGGGGGTTTTTTACATGTAATCAATAAATATTAAATATTTTAAATGTAAATATTTTACATGTAATCAGTAAATATTAAAATTTTTAAAATACACTAACAAAAACATACCAAAAAAATACATACACAAAATTTCCGTGTTCATTGTCCCCACCCACACAGGGAATCCCAAATTCCCACTGATCACAGTCCCCCAGATATCTATACTCACTGCCTCCTGAAACATCCCTGAACCTGAAATTTCTCACTATTACAACCCAACACACACGTACATTTCCACTATCACGGCACCCTCAAACACAAAATCTTCATGGTCACGGTCCCCACCCACACAGGCACCCCAAACTCCCACTGATCACTGCCCCTACCTCTTCTGCCCCGGAAACATACTCAATCAAGCCTCCTGAGATACCCCTGTACCTTAAACCCCTACTAGTTCAGCTCCCCTCAAAGCATTCATAAGATCTCACTCCCAGAGGCCACCCCAAATTCTCACGGATCACAGCCTCAACTTCTCTGCCCCGTCCCACAACTCCAGCACCTCCACTCCTCCCGCTCACAGGACCCCTCCCCAAACACACCGGGACACCACGTCGGCGATCCCAGCCCCGCCCCTCCCCCAGGGCGCCCCAAGTTCTCCCGGTACCTCGATGTTGCTCACGGTGCGGGCGCACCCCACCACCTTCAGTCCATACTGCACCAGGGCCCGGGCCACGGCCGCGCCGATGCCGCAGGAAGCACCCGTCACCAGCGCCAGCCGGCCCTGCCAGCGCTCCATGCTGGGGGTATTGGCTTCCTTCAGAACGCAGCCAGCCACGCCGACCCAGGGCCCCGACCCCAGCAACAGTCCCGCCTTCTCCTGCGGCTTTAGGGAGTCCATCTTCCCCAAGCCCGGCGACCGACTCGACCTCTCGGCTCCGCTCAGATGCCTGCCGAGCCTCACTTAGTTGGTCGGCCAGTCAGCCACCACTCTCGGCCCCGCCTACCCCGGCCGCTGCCCTCTCCACGCCCCGCGCCTCCCACCGTCTCCCCGCCCGGGCCGGCCAGAGGCACCGCCCCCAGCGCGAGAGCGACTACTCGCCGGTCCCCTCCAGCCAGAAGCTCCGATCCCCCAGCACGAGGTCGTAGGAGCCGTGGGCATCGGCCCCGCCCTTCTGGCCAGAAGCTCCGCCTCCCAGCGCGAGGAAGAAGGCGTTGCCGTCTTCGGCCTCACCTCAGGCACTGTTCAGGGAGTGCGGTGGCACCAGCCCACCTGCTCCCGGTCCAGTACCCGTGCCTGGACTCTCGGACCCTTACGCCGCCTCCAAAGACAGTGGGTCGTGGTTGCGCAACCCTAGGGGCGCAGAGGTCGTGCCTGGCCCCTGATCTAAAGCCGGGAGGAGTGGAGATGGGAAAAGAGTCCTATCGAGAAGATTCGAAAGTACTTCCGAGGTCCTCAGGTCCAATCCCTTCACTTTACAGAGAAGAAAACTGAGACCCAGCGAGGGGAAGAGACTTGCCCAAGGTCATAGAGGTCACATTAGTGACCATTCAGCCAACGTGCATCCACATTCCATGGGAGTGTGACGGTGGCAGAGCCCGGAATTTGAACTCGGGTTCCTCCATTCCCAAGTTCAGTACACCCGAGTGGCCAGTAAGCAAACTTACTCATTGAACATTCATTTAAGAAACAGTGATGGATTGGACGCAAAAAGACCCGAGTTCAAATCCTGCTTCAAATTCCAGCATGACCCTGAGCAAATCAATGAATCACTGCCCGCTTCAGTTTCTACTTCTGTAAAATGGGAATAGTAATAGTACCTCCCTCCCAGAGTTGTGAAAATCAAATGAAGTGACTCAAAACCCATTTTGCAAACCTCGCAGTGCCATGTAAATGCTATTATCAGTTATGTGAATATATATCAGATACATTCAATATTAAAGTATCTGAGTTATAATACGAACTCAGGTCCTTGGACTCCAAGTGCAGTAGAACAATTGCCATGGGAGAAGAGAGGAGAAAATGTTCTACAAAAATCCTCTCCACCTTCCTCTTATGATAGAAGGAAGGTACAGAAAATGTTCTACAAAAATCCTCTCCACCTTCCCCTTATGACAGAAGGAAGGTACAAGTTGAGCGTTCTCTTCTAGGGATCTTCCTGGGGTATGGGTCCAGAGACAGAAGATAGCATGTGGAGAGCCTTGTTGGGGTGTGAGGCTGGGACAACTGATCATCCCACTTTCCTTTGAAAGCTTTTAGCGAGAGCCTATGGTTCTAGGGCTTTGGAAAATGGGAGAAAGGGGTTGTAGTGGACAAGAGGTAGGGGAAGTAGAGGGAAAAAAACTTCTGGATTCATGGGTTCATATCTCTGCTCTGACTTAGCAACTGTCAGTCACTTCTCAGTTTCATCTGTAAAATGGAATAATTATAATACCTATTTAATAGGCTGTGCTTAAAGCTTTTAAAAAAAATACCTGAAAGGCGTCTTTAAGTGTGTTATTATTCGTAGGTTCTTTTTGAGGGGGGGAGAAGGACTAGAGAATGGGGAAGGGAGCCCTACATTCAAATACCAACTCTAATACTTACTATATGACCTGGGCAAGGCACAACCTCTTAGAACTTCATTTTCTGTATAAAATGAGAGAGTTGGACTGGTGGATCTCTAGAATCCCCAGACAGCTCTGAATCTGTGAATAGGAGAACCCAACCCTGTCTTCTCTTCTTCAGTATGCTTTTTTGCTAAGGCACTCAAAGTGCCTCTGACCTCATCCTAGGAGAAATTAGCCAATGGCCAAAGGAAATCGGAAGCATCTCCATTTCCATCCTGCTGGTTGACTTTAAGAAAATCTCTTCTCCAGTCTTCCCTCCTAAGGAGGGTGGAGTAAGTGAAGAATCAAAGCCATAACTGAAAACACCCTGGCATTGGTTTTAGGACCAGGAACCTCTCTCCTAAAATGATGAGCCTGACTGGGCATGGAATTAGATAGTCTTCAACTGTCCTTTACATAAAGCAGGAGAAATGTGCCACGAGGGAGACTAAGAGGCAAAAGCAGGTCATCAGATTCCTAAGCTTGTACTTCAATCTATTTATCCACCTCACTCCTTACCTTCTCTTATTTTAAAACCTGCCTTCCCCTTCTCCCTCCCCCTTTGTGTGGGGTATGGGGACCCCAAAAAGCCCTACCCAAGAAAAATCAAAAGTCAGAGGCATCTTGAAGGAACAGGAAGTTTTATTCTCTTCCCCCACAGGAAGAGGGTGGTCCTCTCCATGGAGAGGATCAAGGAGAGGAGGCTTGTTACAAAAGACAGAACAAGAATTTATACCCTAACACAATCAAGCCCCCTCCCCCTGGCTGCCCCTTCTCCTGTTGACTAGGAGGTAGACTCTCAGTCTTGGCACGAAATCTAACCCAATGGCGGATAACAAAGAAGCCTACCACTATCTCCTGTTGGCAGGGAGGTGGAACAGGAAGCCAAGGTATCATCCATGGCCTTATTTGGTAAAAGCCAAAGCAAGGGAGGGGAAAAGGTCTAAAGCAAGGGTAGAGGTCAAAAACTCCTGAAAAAGGGCTTAATGCTTTTAAGGGGTTGGTATACAAGGGTGGAGGTCTAAAACTCCTGAAAGGAGCCTAATGCTGATGACAGCAAGGGAAGGGGGAAAGAGTCCTAGGTTGTGTAAATCCAGGACTCAGGTCTGTCCAGTCTTACAAAAGTCTCTCTCTGGTTTCCAGATAGTTTCTCTCCCTTCTCATTCTGAGGAGTCTTCACAGAGGGTGCAGAGTGTACCCAACTCACCCCTCAAAAAAACCTTTACAATCAGAAGGGAGAAAAGGTTCAGAATGGTGCTCACTTGGCATTCCAACTCTCAAAAGCTGAAGGTGAAATCCCATCAAAGGGATGTTTGATAGATTAGATTGGGATGAATGATTAGTTATTCATTCAACAAACATTCAAAATTAACCTACTGCAGGATTCAAGAGGGGGAAAGTGCTATGTATTGTGCTAAGCACTGCAACAGATGCAACCTTTGGAATGTAGATGCTAATCGAGGATGGAAGAGAGATAATACACAGTATGTCACATGTGTTAGTAGAGAGTTGCAAAATAGGGCTGTCATGTCTAAGGTCAATATTGAAGGATCAAGGGAAGGCTTTGTGGAAGAGTGATATTTGAGTTGAGCTTTAAAGGATAGATAGGAATGCTGAAGGCAAAGAGGGGGGAGAGTAAAGAAGGGAATTAATTCCTATTGGAAAGGAACGAATGAAAAAAAAATATTAAGTATTTCCTAGGTGCTGAGCTTTGCACTGATCATTGAGGTTATAAATATAAAAGTAAAGCCAGCCCTGTACTCAATTAAGTACCTTACATTTTGATGGGGGAAACCTAGAAGGGAATGGTGGCCAGGGACGGGGCAGTTTGGTTCTGAACATTGCTAGATGGGACCATAAGGTAGTAACACCAATAACAGGGATAAGACTCTGCTCACATCCCACCTCCTAGAGTGGTTTCCAGGATAAAATACTGGTAAGGTGTTTTGCAAACCTCAAAATGCTATATAAATGGTAGTTATTATCTTCCCTTTACACTGTATCTATCTCATATGTACATGTTATTCACATAGTTACTTACATGTCTCCACCTTCCCCCATGAGAATGAGATCCTTGGGAGCAGGGACCATGTTCTAGACTTTGTTTGAATACTCAAGGATTACCATGATTCCTGATATATAGTAAGTGTTTGATAAATGCTTATTAACTGACTGATCATTCACTCACCTTCTCCAGCCTGGGGATCCGTTAACAAGTTTTTATTAAACGCTTACATATAACATATGTATACATTATACATATATAAGTGAAGTGTGTTGGCAGGGCTAGATGTTAGTGAAGAGACGGTAAAGGAAATAACCTGAGAGAAGAGAATGAAGGAAGCATTCCAGAAATAGTGCTCCAAGAGAGGGCGGCAATAATGCAGAGTGTGGTCCCAGGGGGAGAAGTTCCTCAGGGCCATGGTCCTTGCTGTGGACAAGTGGGCTGAGATGGAAAGGACCTTGGAGGCCGGGGAATTGGTCCAAGCCAAATCTGGCCAAGAATTATGTCTACAACTTTAAGAAGTGAGCATCCCACTTTCCCTGGAAAGCTTTTAGGGAGAGTGAACTAAGACCTCCGGAGGCAATCTATTACTTTCCTTTTTTTTTTTGGAGGGAGAAAGGCAAGCAATTTGTGGTTAAATGACTTGCCCAAGGTGACACAGTGTGTCAAGTGTCTGAGGTCACATTTGAACTCAGGTCCTCCTGACTCCAGGTTCCATGCTCTATTCACTGCGCCTCCTAGCTGCTCCTATTACTTTCTTTTAGAAATGTTTTTCCTTGTGATCTTTCTGCTATTCCATTCCTCTGAATTCTGTTCCCGGCAGCTAAGCAGAATAAGTCTTCCAATTCAAATCTCTCTTTCCTTCACATACTTGAAGGCAGAAATCAAGTCTCCTCCCTCTCCCAACCAGATTTTACCTTCCCTAGGAAAAATATTCCCAGTTCTTACTTGTAAGGCATAGTCTCAAAAGCCATCACAATCAATCAACAGGTATTTGTCGAGCACCTTATATGTGGCCAAGCCCTGTGTTTTTCGGTGGGTTTGCAGAGACAAAAACAAACCAGTCCCAGCACTCAGAGAATTTACATTCTATCTGGGGAAACAACACATGCACATGTTAGTAAATTAGAAGCATATATGTGTACACATAGTACACACATACACAGTAAATACAAACTCATTTCTGGGGGGAGATTTTGGAAACTGGGGAGGCCAGGAAAGATTCCATGTTTCTAAGGCATAGGCAAAGAGGAAGTATATTTTAGGCTCTGTGAAAAGCTTTAGGGGTGGCTAGGTGGTGCAGTGAATAGAGTCAGGCCCTGGAGTCAGGAGGACCTGAGTTCAAATCCGGCCTCAGACATGTAACACAAAACCTAGCCATGTGACCTTGGGCAAGTCACTTAACCCCAATTGCACTCCAAAAAGCAAAAATTTAAAAAAAAAGAGAAAAGCTTAATACAGTGGTGGCACATAGAATGTTGGGTATGAAGTAGAGAGTAGGCCAGTTTGGTAGAAATGTAGTGTATATGGAGGGAGAATATGTAATAAGTCTAGAAAGGTAAGGTGGAAACAGACTAGGAAGGGCTTTAATTGACTAATAGAGGAGTGGTGTCGTGTCTTAGAGGCAATAGGAAGCCACTGGAGATTTTTGAGCAGAAGAGTGACATAAGACTTATATTTTATTACTATTACATTGGCATCTGTGTGGAGAATGAACTGGAGAGAGGTAGAGACTGGAAAGACTGAATCTACAAATCAAAATTTCAGAGTTGGAAGACATTTCAGTGGACATCTAGACAAACTCATACATGAAAAGTAATTCTCAATTATACCCCCACAAATGGTCATCCAGACTCTATTTGAAACTTCCATGGCGGAGGAACATCAAATCTAGAGGCAACCTATTCCATTCTGGGACAGCCATAATTGTTAGGAGGTTGGTTTTTTTTTACTGATAGCAGACCTCAATTTGCTTCTTTTTTTTTTCTTGGCAACTTCTACCCCTCAAAGGCAGCCAGTAGAGAATCAGGAAAACTTTAATTAAAATCCAGCCTCAGACATTTACTAGCTGTGTGACCCCTGGGAAAATTACTTAACCCCTGTTTGCCTCAGTTTCTCATCTGCAAAATGGGGATAATAATAGTACCTACCTCCCAGGTTGGTTGTGAGGATCAAATGAAGTAATAATTGTAAAATGTTTAGCACAGAACCTGACACATAGTAAGCCCTATATCAGTGTAAGCTATCATCATCATCATCATCATCATCACTCCTGCTTCTGCTATCTGGAGACAAGTCTAATCCCTCTTCCACCAAGACAGCTATCACATCTTCCTTAAGCCTTCTCCAGGCTAAGCATTTCAGTCCCTTCAACTGATCCCTGTATGACAAGACCCTTCAACATTCTGAGTGCTCTCCTCTGAACACGCTCTATCTTATCAATGTCCTTCTAAAACCATGGCCCTCAGAACTAATTATAATACTATAGCTGAGAGCTGAACAGGGAAGAGTACAGTAGAAGTATTACCTCTCTTCCTGAAAGTTATGCCCCTCTTAATGCAGCCCAAGACAGCTTTGGCATTTTGGGCTGCTACATCACATTGCTAACATATTGAGCTTGCAATCCACCAAAATCCTAAGGTCTTTTATCAGACCAACTTCTGTCTATATATGACTTCCCTATCTTATACTTGTGAAGTTTGGTTTTTTGTATCCAAGTGCAAGACTTACATTTATCTGTACTGAATTTCATCTTATTTAGCCTAGTGCTCTAGCCTGGCAAGATCCTTTTGGATTTGATCATCCACTATGTTAGCCATTTCCCTCAGCTTTGTTATCAGCACATTTGATGAGCATACCATCTCTGCCTTTATCCAAGTCACTGATAAAAATGTTAAATAGCCCATGGCCAAGCTGAAATATCAAGCAAAGGCAACTTCCAAGGTTCGGATTACCAGCACAGCAAACCCCATTTATTCAGTGACAGATTAAGGCAAACATTCACATATCAGAGAAAATCAAAATACAGTGTAACCCATTCATTTACCAAGTAAGTTCTCAATTCAATCCAGGTACTACTCCGCCCCTGGACAGTACATTCATTTAGTCAGTCAAAGTCTCTCTTTTCAAATGAAGATTAGTTTCCAATCATAAACAAAGTACATTCATTTGGTCAATCACAGAGCACAAAAAAGTCAAAGGTTTCCCACCCCTGGATCACAACTGAATTACAACACCATCCATTAATGCCAAGCACTTTCTCAAAAGGGGCAGGAGAGCACAAAAGGCCATCCACCCTTAAGCTACAACAAGGTTAAGATATCATCACAGCATTCAACACCCAAGGAGGCATTGTCTTCATCCTGTCTTCATCTTGACCAGAGGCAAGTACTCAGCAATCCAGGTTCCTGGGGAGGCAAAGCCTAACAAAGCCACAACACACATTGCCAATGTCCTCATCAAGTCACTCTCTGCCTGCAGAACAGTCCCAGAATCCCTGAAAACATCAGCAAGGCCCTCTTCCAGGATTTCTGTAAACATACAAGAAAATCCTTCTTAAGGGCTTCTGAACCAACAGCAGATGAATCTGGCAAAACAACATCAAAAGAGACAAAATAGCAGCACCACAGCCATACCTCCTCAGTTCTTGGCAGCTCCGGGTGGCAGTTCTCAAAAGTTCTGGGCAGCTCCAATTGGCCCTCAGCAGTCCATGACACTGCTCTCCAAAAGTCCCTCTGGCTTTCTCTGCTTGGGCTTTCTCTCTGCTTGGGCCTTCTCTCCAAATCCACGGCTCCTCCCAGTTCAGCCCTTTCTCTTCACGTCCCACAAGTCCACAAGTGGAATTCACAAGCTCTGGGTTTTGACACCCAACCCCAAAACCAAGCCAACACAGGGGAATCTCCAAATTCCATTACCATTACACAAGCAGAGATCCCTGGAGTACTCTACTGGAGACCTCTTTCACATTGACACTGAAGGACAACCAGTTCTGAATCCATCTTGATGGTATTATTGTCCAATCCATATTTCTCCACAAAAGAAACAAAAGCCAAATTAAATCTAGATAAACCATACATCTGCATTCTTCATCCTACTACTTTATTAATTTTGTCAAAAGAGAAAATGAGGTTAGTCTGGCAAGACTTGTTCCTGAAGGAACCTTGCTGACTTTTTGTAATCACTTTTCTTTATGTTACTAATCATCCCTTTAGTGATTGGTTCTGTAATTTCCCCAGAAAGCAAAGTGAAGGTCAAGAGCTTATAGTTTGCAGACTATTCTCTTCTCTTTTGTGGGATGTTTGCCCTTCTCCCATCTTGTAGTATACCTCCCACTTTCTGTGTTCTTTTAGATCAGTGGTTCTCAACCTTCCTAATGCTGTGCCCCTTTAATACTTGTATAATACTTTAATACTTGCGTATCTGCAAGTGGGCGGACCCTCCTGGAGAAGGATAGAGGGGCAGTGTCTCAGTTCCTAAGACCATCAGAAATTAGTTTTCCGATGGTCTTAGGTGACCCGTGACCCCTGTGAAAGGGTCGTTCAACCCCCAAAGGGGTCACAACCCACAGGTTGAGAACTGCTGTTTCAGATAATCATATTAGCTGGGTCTTTCAGGACCCAGGATGTAGTTCACCTGGGTCAAGTGGTTTGAATTCATACCAATGGCAGCTAGGTGCTCTCTTAAAATATACTTATCTTGGTATCAACTATCTGTAAAGGTCATTCTGCTTTGCAAACACAAAGAATTGAACAGCTCTACCTTTTCTCTGTTGTCAGTTACTGTCATCCCATCTATCCTAAGCAAAAGGCCTAGTCCTTCAATCCTTTTTCTTCTAATATAGATAAAACTTCCACCTTTGTTGTTCTTGGTTTCTTGCAACAGCCTCTGCTCATTCTGATAGTTTAGCATTTCAGAGACTTTTTATAGCTGTTAGGTGGCCCAGTGAATAGAGTCTTGAAGTCAAGAAGACCGGAGTTCAAATTCAGCCTCAGACACTTAGTGTACAACTCTGGACAAGTCATTTAACCTGTTTGCCACAGTTTTATGAAATGAGTATAATATCACTTCCCTTACCAGGTTGTTGTATCAAATGAGATTAATTGTAATGTGCCTGGCATATAAGTAAGCACTATATAATTATCATTATTATAGGGCCATGAGAGAAGTGATAATCCTACTCTGGTCAAACCACATTTGGAATATTGTGTTCAGTTCTGGGTGTCACATTTCAGGCTACTTTCTCCTTTCTAGGTTTTCTTGGAGATCTCTTGCTTCTCTGGCTCCCTATCGGAACATTCCCCAGTCTCCTTTGCTTAATTGTAATCCATGTCTTGTCACCTTACTCCAGGTGTATGCCAAGATTCTGCCCTGTGCTATCTTCTCTCTCTGCACCCTCTATTTCAGTGATCTCATGCATTCATACAGGTTCATACACATTACTATCAATGTGCAGATGATTCCCTAATCTACATATCCAAGTGACCTGTGCAAACATAGGTTTACTGACTGTAGCACTCTATACAGTATGTATACCATACTATCTCAAAAGAACCATAGAATGTGATCTTGGGCAGAACAAGAGAGGAGATGGTTCTGTATTTGAGTATTGTGGTACCCTGAAGGAGGGACTAGAGAGGAGGCAAGAACAAGTGGAGGCAGAAAGACCTGTTGGGATATGCAGCAATCCAAGTGGGTGGTGAGAACTTAAGGACTTTGTGACTGATGGTGAATGATAAAGAACAAGAGTCAAAGATCGAAGGTTTGCAAACAAAGGAGGCTGAGTAAAATGGTGGTACCACAGAAAAATTATTAGTTAAGAGGTTTGTAAGAAAAGGAAAATTCAATTTTAGAAAAGCTAAATATGAAGTGTCAGTGGGACATCTACATAGTAGAGGATATATTGTGGAGAACATGGATTTGGGTGCTCAGAGCAGTGTGAATATACAAGGTATCCACATATTACAAAATGTTTAACAACACCATATACTCATCACTTTGCAGTTCACAAAATATTTTCAAACATTTTTTCATCTTCACGATTTCACAAATTACACATGCAGAACCACCCATATTTTTAAAATGAGGTAACAGGCTGGTGAAGGTTAAGTGACTTGCCCAGTCACATGGTTATGACTGAGCTAGGTATAAGCCTCAGATCTGTGAAAAATTACAACACATGATCCTTCTCCCCCAAGGAATAATGTGCAGGGAATAAATGTAAGTATAATAGTAGGAAAAGCACAAAACTAGGAATTGGGTTATAGACCCGACTCTTGTAACTATAACTAGCCACATGATCTCCAACCAGTCACTAAAACTCTCCAGGGCTTCACATTTCCCAGTCTATATAATGAGAGGGTTCATCTACTCATCTACATCAACTCTTTCAGCTCAATTTTAGATGCTGGCCCTCAGCCAAGTTTCCTCTCCAAGACAATGAGGGTACACAGGGCAATAGTCATTATTAGAGCTTCAAGGCAGTGAAAAAGGAGCCAGAGGCAAATCATGGACTTCATTTAACTTCTGCCCTAGATTGTGGGCTTTCAGTAAAAGCATTTGGGGAACCACAAAAGAAGTTAATTACACACAGCCTGTCATCTCCATTTCAAGTCTGAATATCAGATTCACCTCATTCCTATGGTGCCACAGGTATTGTGACACTGATAATCATCTGCTGGGATTGTCCAGTTTGTTGCATGCACAACATCAGATTAAAAAACACCCAAGTGCCTATGTTTACTCAGCTCCTGACTCCAATTTTTAAATGGAGAAGTGCAAAGCTGGCAGGCAAATGCCTCTCCTTAGGGAATCTTTTTCTTCCTTCAGTACTTACACAGACAGCCCGTGACAGCAATAAGCTGTAACACCACAGTAACTTTATTGTTAGAAACCAGATAAGGTTAAACATGCATTTATGCAGTCTTCAGTTTGTTTAACTACTGAGTGCAACTCCTGATCCTAAGCTTTAAGTGGCAAGTAATTGCCCTATTAGGCAATCCTTGGTTGAAAGTCTGCCAAGTTTTGTTTTCATTCTTATGGGTCAATATGAACCTTTGAATGTAAGGAGTACTAGGGCACTATTAGTAAGAGTAAGTGAAGTATCCAGGAAAATTAGGGTAACTAGTATATTTAAAGAGATTTCAGTGGACCTTTAAAAAAAAAGTATGAAAAATGTCTTATAAATCAACTAAGCACAGTAGAATAAGAGATCAAAGGAAGGATTTATTCTTTTGTTGAAATCTAGGAGTCACTTTTTTTTTTTTTTTACCTTTAAGAAATGTTTACTGATTAATTGACTATGTCCTTCTATCCCAAGGGATTAAAAAGCTAATCGGTCTACACAAAAAGTTAGGAGAAACCCATGCAGCATGGAACAAACACTGGTGGAAACCAATTTTAGAAGAAAACCCCCCAAATTCACAGAGACTTGGGACATCAGAGGCCAGCTAGTCCAATACCTTCATCTTCCAGATGTTCACTGAAGTAGGAGTCACTTTTCTACGAATGTTCACTGAAGACGATTTTCCTCACCATCTACCCCATCAAAACCAGGTTGAGTTACCAAGTCAAATGACTGGCAAACTAAACAATATTATTACATTAAGTAGAAACATGTACACCAAATTGTACTATGCATATTAATAAATATTCTTTATTTTTAAATTTTGCACATTGCGCTTTAACATATTACATCCAAACATTTTTTGCAAGTGGATGTCTACTTTGTAAAACCTTATATTCAGCTCATCATTTCTGTACAGAATTATAAGTACAACATTACTTTTTGCCACTAAGTTGCTTTTGTAAGTCTCACAGTAAGAGAAACATTTAATGAAAAGAGATGGCTTAAATTATAAGGCAGGCTTGCACAGCTACTCAACTAAACACACAAGCCTGAAGAAAGAACAAATTAATGAAGTTACCTCCACCAATGTCCCCGAAAACAAAAAAGAGAAAAGAATCACATTGATTTAAGATAAAATTTTGCCAAAAGTCACTAAATTAAGAGTTTTTGAAAGAGAAGGCGCAGTAGTCATCTTGAGTGTTTCAATGAAAGACAGAGCTATTTTATTTATTTTAGTTTGCTCCGGCCGTTGTCAACCAGCCACTACAAATGGGCCTCTTGTGATCATTTAAGCGGCAGTATTTATTAAATTTCTCCTTCAGATGTTGTCGGTACTGTTCTCTATTGCTGTAGAAAGACTGATTGTTTGCCATAAATGACTGTATTTCATCTTGTGAGATAAAGATTTCCTCATCTGAAGTGCATTCAGACTCATCCTGCAAAGGAAAAGTCATTGTTAAACTAGGACTTGTAAAACAGAGAATGGAGAGACAATATAGGATATGCTGACAGAGGAGGAAAAGAAAAAAAATTCAGGCTTTAAGTTTCAGTTCAGTTAATACCCTGAGTTTCAAATACAAACTCTTTTAAATATAAAAAAAAATTAACAGCTATCAAAGTATCACTGCTTTAGAAGATGATGATAAATAATAGCAAAAATACCAACAACAACAATGGAAACCTGGAGTGGGGACTAGAGGACAGGTCTGAAAGCCAGAAAGTCCTGTATTCCAGTCTCAGACATACAGGATATGTATGTAAATATGTATGTATGTAAGTCACAATTTCTCTTAGTGCCCCAGGCAATTCCCTAAGATAAGTGGCAGAGAAGGGGCTGACCTACATTGGTAGAGGGAATTTTTTTCTCTCTCTGAACTCCCTCTTTGGTTCAGGAATAATAAGAATAAGTCTAACAAAGTGGTCTGAAATTCTAAGCTTCCCTGACAGTTGGGCTCAAATCCCTTATCTCTTTACTTGAAAAGATCAACTAACTGAAGAGGATTCCAAGTATTGTCAACTACTGAATAACCACATAAATAATTTCTAATAGGGACAGCTAAGTGGCTCAGTAGATAGTGTGCTGAGCCTAAAGTCAGGAAGTCCCACCTTCCTGAACTCAAATTTGACCTCAGACACTTGCCAGCTATGTGACCCTGGGCAAGTCAGTTAACCCTGTTAACCCTGCTGGCCTCAATTTCTTCATCTGTAAAACGAACTGGAGAAAGATGGCAAACCACTCCAGTATCTTTACTAAGAAAACCCCAAAATGGGGTCATGAAGAGTGCAAAACAACCAAACAACAAAAAATCTCTAATAGAATATTTGTGTGCCAGTTTCTTGAAAAACAAAATTCAGTCTTCTCTTCAATATTATATTATAAACCTGTTAAGAATTCCATTACAAGATCTGATTTCTCAGCACGACACAGAGGATCGTAATCATTGTTAACAACTTCACAATCTTCATGTCATAAGCTGGGTCATTTGAGATCAGGCACAATTTGCCTGTAAGTCCAGGGTTCTACCATGTTCCTTCACGGCATAAAACAGAGATAACAGAGGATTGTCACATCCTACTTAAGTTGAGCAGCACA
This sequence comes from Pseudochirops corinnae, assembly GCA_028646515.1. Classification (NCBI taxonomy): domain Eukaryota; kingdom Metazoa; phylum Chordata; class Mammalia; order Diprotodontia; family Pseudocheiridae; genus Pseudochirops; species Pseudochirops corinnae. The sequence continues at coordinate 236,528,130 of CM053586.1, read as the reverse complement.
TTCCTCACTTGTCTAGAAAGGCTGCCAGAAACTGACAAAGAAAACAGCCAGCAGTAATCAAGGATGATTCTGAATGGCATTTGCTATGAACAGAAGCTAACTTTTTGCCAGGGTTCAAAGTAGGGATATATAATAACAACATGGGTTTTATTCTTAAATTCCAACAACTGTTCCAACCTACCCCAGGGACATGGGACTGGGAGGACAATCCAGCTCCTAACTTAGATACTGAGCTTTGAGAAGCAAATAAGAGTGCCTGTGCCCTCTCTAAAGTAAAACTGAACTGCAGTCACTTAAAAAAACCCTAGAACACGGATTCTCTTTACTCCATCCTTCTCCCCAAGCATTAGTTCTCCCCAAGTTTGCAAACTTTACACCACCACGTGGCAGGATACTTACAAGGAGTTCAACTAAACTCTTGGCACCTTTTCCAGAGTCAGGACCGAGTGATGCTTCTGCAGATTCTGCAAATTGTGGTACGTTTTTCCTATGTTCAAACCAAGGCAGTGGCTGCCCACCCTTTTCAGAGCTGCAGCAGTTTTCAGCATGCGAATCTTTGGTCTTGTCACGGTGAAAAACTGTGTGCACGGAATTTCCTAAGGTCTCTCGATTACTGGAATCTGTAATACAGCTTCCAAGCTTTTGGATCTGAAATCACAGTAAATAATTATTAAGCAAATTAATTACAATTCAAAATAGAAACTCCTTGACAAATCTGTGGAAAGGGTAAAGGTACTTAAGTAGAGAGACTATAGGAAAAATGAATGAGTTCAGCACTTGGAAATGGGATCTAACACTTGGGTGAGCACTAAAAAGAGACAGAGAGGGCTAAAGCAATAGAAGAACACAAAGAAAGTCACAGCAACTCCTTAAGTACTTTAGAAAAGCACAAAATAGGGTAGGCTAGGTGGCACAGTGAATAGAGCACTGGCCATGGAGTCAGGAGGACGTGAGTTCAAATCTGGCCTCAGGTACTTAATACAAAACTAGCTGTGTGACCTTGGGAAAGTAACTTAAACCCAATTGCCCTACCTTCCCCCCTCCAAAAAGCAAAAAAAAATTTTAAAATCACAAAATAAATACATTAATCCTTAGGATTTTTGTGGTTTTTGCTTTATGATTCCAAGTTATTCATCAAGTTATCACTTTAGATGCCGTGAACTATACAAAATAATAAAACTGCAAAATGAGATTTTTGCTGTAGACAAGTTATGACACCTACATGTTCATCACACTTCAACATTTTGCTTTTCTTTTTCTTCTTTTTGTTTTTTCCTTTTGTATTATTCTCTTCAGAATTAGCCCAACACTCCACACAGCTATCGCCATCTTCCTCTTTATCATCACAGTGATGAACACAGGAATCATCACCTGAAAGAGGGAGTACTGTCTCAGTTATGCTCTTAAAGAAAAGCAGCTACTGTAGTAGAAATAAACAATAAGTTCATTCTGAACCTACCATGTTCATCATGGTTACATATGCCTTCAGTGCAGGCTACATCTGAGCCTTCCCGAGAACCTGTCTCACTCCCTTCCATGCTAGATGAGTATCCACAATCACTACCATTACAGTGCGGAGATAAACCTGAGAATAAATTAGAGGATATGACAGTAGAATTTGTACTTGTATTTCACATAATTTTCTCAGAACTAAGAAAAAAGATGTATGACTATTTTTCTTCTATCTAAAGATAAATGAGGACAAACTTAAAGAATACATGCTTAATAGCTCACCTTTTTTTATTTTAGGAGATCCCAAAAGATTGCCACTACTTGGACAGGTACACGAAGTGTTTTCATTGGTAACAATTACTTCTACGCAGCTATTACCTTCTTCTGTACTGCCACAGGCTTTGCAGCTGTTTTCCACAAAGCCTGTCTCCTTAAAGGATCAAGGCACAAATGATTATAAAAGTCACTTAAATGATTTCCTTAACCTTTGTAATACAAAAGGATAAAGGGGGGAGGCTGATGGAAATGGCTTAATAATACTCTAGAACACTGAACTAATAATACAAGCCCCCAAGTGTACAATTATGAGTAAACATTTACAAAAAAAGTATACATTCTAGAACTTGACAGATTCAAGACCTATTCGTTTCAAGTAGGCTAAACATGCAAGTTTGCACTTTATTCCATTACTGCAGGTTGATTTTATCTTTAAAGTTAGAGAAGTTTACAAAACAAAAAGATGTTATGTTTCTTGTTTTAACTCAGCTCTACTACTGCCTATTTTGGTATTTGGTAGCAAAATGATGCAAAATTCAAATCCCAAAGAAAAGTAAAAAATAATACATTTAAACTGGGAATCCTCAAAAACCAGACTAGTCTTACAGGAAGTTGCTTCTCTAAGGAATTTTTGGTATAGACTACTCATAAGTTGATTCAAAAATTACCTTTTCTTGGCTTATTTCCTTTTCATCTGCTGTTTGCAAGGGAGCAGGAATGTCACATACACACTTATTTTTCCGTCTATTCTTCCTTTTTTGGCGCTTCTTTTCTTGCTTGAGTTCTCGTACTCTTTCTTCTTCTGAGAACTCTTCACAGAGCTGTTCTAATCGGCTAATACCCTGTACTTTTTCCACAGCCATCTATTTAGAAAAATAAAAGATTATGCCACTGGATAATTTTTTTACTCTAATTTGACAGTTTAAGATGTTATCAGATAAAAACTAATGATGCATTTTAAAAATTAGCTTCCACTAAAGATTTTCTAAACTTTTCAAGAGATTCCCCATAAGACCAATCTTCAAATATAGTGGCAAGAAAATGGTATAATCTGACAGTATACTTCCCCTCCCTACAAACAATCTTACTCCAGCCAACAATATTATTAACATTTCAGTGTTTTAAGACACCAAATTAAATATAACTGTACTTCTTAAAACCCAGATTCTGGGTTTTAAAGGTAGCCAAATTCTGTTAAAAGCTCTAGCTTGTAAAGATATAAAAGGAAAAGAGTGAAACAGAAAAGCGAGAAAACTAAAATTTTTACAAAACAAAACACAAAATGAGCTGGAAAAGAATACAGAAAAACCACTCCAGTGTCTTTGCCAAGAAAACCCCAAATAGGGTCATAAAGAGTTGGATACAACTGAAAAGATTCAACAACAACAAAAGATCAACCCCTAAAGCATATCATAATGGGATACTTAATAACTAAATTTATTTCTCTCAAAGTATACTTGAAAACTTTTGCCTTTGGACCAGCTTTCCATTTAATAATACTGAAACAAGAAATCAGTTAAACTGGAGTCTACAAGTTTCCAAATTAGTGGTTATGCTCAGATAAGGCTAAAAAGATGTTAGAGATTATTTAAAAGAGGTAGAAGGGAGAGACTGAGTATAAAGGGGAAAAAAAAAAAACCCACCAAAAGGAGCTATGACAGAGAAAGGCAAATGATAAAACAATGGAGGAAGGGAAACATCCTTAATTAATTAATTTATTTTTTTATTTAATATTTTATTTATTTTAGTTTACATCATTCATTTCCATTTTCTCCTCATCTTTCCCCTACCCCCCCTTCAAAACAGCCATCCCCTTGCATGATCCCTCCCCCAATCTAATCTCTCCTATGTCCTCCCCCATCACTCCTCTAACTTTCCAATAGGGCAGGATGAATCTCCCTTCCACAGTGTCTATGAATCTTGTTGGAACTAAGATCCTTAATTTAAAATGAGTAAAATGTACTTAAGGTTTTATTATATATGGAGTAAAAAAAAACAGCAGGTAGATCAGAAAAGAGAAAAATTAGGTCTTCCCACCCCAAAAGACCAAACACCCCTATGATACCTATCAGCCACAAATACTAAGAGAGGAAAATTAAATGGTTTCTCAGTTTAAGATTCAGTCCACTATTTTAATCAAGCATTCTCAGGTACTGAAACAGGCTCCATACCTCAAAACTCTTGCGTAAAGCATCAACACCAAGATAGAAAAGCATCTGCCATGTCTGCTCCTCAGCCCGTAGTTTTTGCCAGATTCGATGCAGTCGTTCATAAAGATGAATACCCAGGCAGGTCAAAACTTCTTCTTGGGCTATGTCTATTGTCTTAGCATGCCTTTCCCTCCGCCTAAAAAGCATTAAAATCAGGCAGTGACTTTCCAACAATCTACCACATTAATGCTTTCTGTGCATCAAGTTCATATTTTAACACAACCTGAATTCTAATATGTAGTAAGAAAGCTAGGTATCTATAAATATACACAGATGTGTATATCTATGCATATGTAAACATACATGCATGTCTGTGATATCAAGGACACAGAAACACACATGTGAGACTTAAATCTTACTATAGCTAAAAAGGATGGTAATTCAGGAACTGGCACTTGAAGATTATAGCAACACAAATTCTATGCAGCAATTAGAACTTTGGAATTACCCAGTCAAATACAGCTCATTCAGTTAGTTTTTTTGTTTAGGACAAAAAACCTGGAACTTTTCAAAGAAATAGAACATTAAGGAAGCAGGAAGATAGGGATAAGAACTAAATTATTCAGCTATATCTCTTATAGAAGAGAAGTGATCCTAAAATGAGAAACTAGTTCACCCACACATAAAACGATGAAGGGATTAAAAATGTACTCAATTAAAACAAGTGACCATCTTTATTTTTTTCTAATTTTGTTTTTGTGATACCTAGCCAAAAATCACATTTAGTTTGGAAGTTTTGTTTTCCTTTCTTAAATTTAAAGTAGCATGCACAGTTCATGAATTGCTTACCTTTAAAACAGAGCAATTCTATCCAAAGTGCTGACACCCTGCTGCCAAGCCCATAATCTTGAGCAACATTAGCAAAAGTGGTTTTTCCATAAAACTATTGGAGGCCCATTCACAGCAATTACCCAGACTAAAGCTTTACAATTCCACATGAATGGAAAAGTCACTTTTAGATCATTTCAACTGAAAAAATTACATTCATATAACAAAAAATGTCCATCTCCTTTTGATCCAACTTGGAGCATGGAACTGAACCAATAGTCACAAACCATTTTCTTCCTATTTTTAGTCATAGAATAAAGAAATGTATATTTCTGTATCAACAGACAAACCAAGAGAACATGTATTATGAAGGCTGACTTCAAAACATAGGCTTCATATCTAAGCATATGTAATGAGGCAAAGGTGCAGAAGAGATTTATTTACAAGGCTTAGAAACAAACTTTCGGTAATAAAATAAAGAAGCAAAGCGCTAGATAGCCCATTCTAGCAAATTACATACTCATACCCTCCTGCGAACTCTGGCTCAGCTCGACCCAACAGATGTGCAATGAAATCTGTTTCACAGCATACATGTATGTGTCGTTCATGTGGACAGCACCGCAAGCCTTCATATAGTGCAGCACAATAACCCTTCTCTTTGCTGCAATCAAGCTCACCAATAAGAATATTGTATGCTCGAAGTACTTTATTTTTGCAGTCAGTACAAAACCTAGTAAAAATTTAAAAAGGCAAGCAGTCAAAATAAGAATTGGCTATGATGTAGACTCAAAAGAATGTTAGTACTGGAAGGGATCTTAAGAGATCATTTAGTCCAATTCCCTTATTTTACAAATGAGAAAACTGAGGCCAAGAAAAGGCAACTTGCCCAAAGAAACAGAGCTAGTGATAGAGTAGGGACTAGAACCCAGGTCTCCTGAATTCTGCACAGTACAGGGTCCTACTTACTACTTCACTCTGCCTCATTTAGTAGATTAGCATAATGATGAAGACATTTTTCTCAATCTACATCATTAAGCAAGCCTCGAGGAACATGCTGAATGAACAGATGAATTTTAGTTTCCATTAAAATATACATTTTAATGTTATCAAACAGTTTAAAAATTTTCTATAAGGTTTTAAAATTCTATTTTACACAAACAATTTATGAAAAGTGTTGTACTTGGAGTCAGGAAGACCTGAGTTGGAATCCTGCCTCAGTTACTAGCTGTATGACCCTGGGCAAGTCACTTAACCTCTCTCAGCCTCAGTTTCCTTATCTGTAAAATAGGGATAATAGTACCTACCTCACAGGGTGGCTGTGAGGATTAAACATATGTAAAGCGCTTTGCAAACCTTAAAGCGCTATATAAATGCTAGTATTATTATTAAGTAAGAAAAAAAGATAAAGTTCCTTATGTCTTAATATTCTTTAAGCTGAAAATCTTGTCATAATGTGGAGTACTAACATCTGGCTGAGGACTATCAATCTAAAGTGAATGAGAGAGAGTGTGTCTGTGTGTATGTGTATGTTTATGTGTTTGTGTACGTAATTGAAAGAAACTGGTGTTACTCCCTTTACTCAGGCCTCCTCTTCCATAACTTCCTTACCAACTAGGGGTAAGCATTCCCTTTTTTCCACCCCAGCCCCCAACTCCACTTCTGGTGCTGGAGTGGGGTGTTAGTCTACTCCCCTATGTCCCATTCACCATCCCTTTATCAGGTACAAATCTGCCCTTCCCTAAACATACCTTTCCTATATGTTATTTCCCCATTTAGAATATAAGCTCTTTTGAGGGCAGGGACTGTCTTTGCTTTTTTATTTGTATCCCCAACATTTAACAAGAACACAGTTCTTAGCACATGCTAAGTGCTTAATAAATACTTTTTCATTCATTGATTCAAAGTATACTTTTTCAAATTCAGGCATTTTAGCAGACCTGGTAAAAAGACTGACACTTGCAAAACCAACACTGTTACTCCTAAGTTCTTCAGCCTTTAAAAAAAAAATCAGTTAAAAAAAAAAAAGCAATGACAGTGAAGCATTTTTTATTTTTTTCAGAAGGCTAAGTAGACAGCTAAATACCAGACTATTAGAAGTACAATTTTTGTTTCTTAAAATTTTGCTATACAGAGGAAGAATTAAGGTATGTGTTTAATAGCAGTATTGTAAGCATAGAAGCAAATAGCACTCTGCATGAGTAATAGTAAAGCTTAGAGTTTGCTAAGTCACTTAAGGCAATTTTACAGTTTAACTAATAATCTAATGATGCAATATCACAGAACTTTTTAGTCCATTAGTATAGAATGTCCCAAAGGTCTATTTTAAACTATGAAAGCTTACGACTGCACTAAGACTTTTGGGACACTCTGTAGTACAATGAAATATTTACTGCTTTGTGCTCAGGAAAGCTCACCTAAAAGCAGATGATGCAAAAAAAAAAAGGAGGGGAACTATCTGGATATTCATAAAATATATATTATGATTTTCTACACAGAGGCTGACAAATGACAACTTAAAATTCAAACCATATCTCAATAAGATATAGAAAAACAGGAAAAAAATAAGGATTTGAGATGTTTCAAATCAAGAATTTGACAGGCAACAGTTAGTCAAACACTCACTACTGAGCTTATCTTGGAAAAAGTCTCTTCCAGGAGTGAATTATGCAATTTGCAACCTATCCATAATAACTTGCTTGTCTTCTTTCCTATCTTTGCTGCACTTTAGAAACTCTGGTAAAAGCTGAGCAGAAAACAAATCAAATGCTAAAATAAAGTTCTGATTAACTTGAGCTATTACTCTCCTCCCTTCCCCCAGTATATAATTCAGTTATGACAAATAATTTAGTTTACATTTGAAACAGATGTTAAAATTCAAGGCATTTTAGGAAACAGGTAGTGATTTCTTTTATGATATAGCTCTTTAGCAATATTACATTCAAAAGGCAGAAGACTGGGTTTAGAAGAGAATTTCTCTTATTGGCAAGTAAGGTAGGAGAACCATCAGAATAAGAAACTGACAGAAAACTCTTATAGTCAGTCAACATAATCTTCCTCAATTCCAAAACCTGCCAAAAAATACTGCTTAAAAAGCAAGAATTCTTGACTTGAATTGTCTTTTCTTCTCTATTAAAATTGAGGACTTGCATCCCTCATGCAAATATAAAACATGACACAGTGTGGGTATTAACTACAGATATACAATATTCCAAACCATGAGCTCAAAGAAAATTAAGTACTTGATCAAGTAGGACAGTATTTATCTCAGAAAAATTCATCAACATATTAATTACCTTAGTCTAAGAGAAACTAGAAGATAAATGTAAAGGTAGAACATATGACTGAAGAAGGGAACTATTTAACTCTTCCTATCTATATTACCCCTCCTCAAATCAGAAACTCACTGAAGAGAAATCTATTTGCTGAATAGAGTAAACCACAAAGATATTATATTCTACAACCTAGTACTATAACTGAGGCAGTTATAGTAAAAGCTTAACCTGAAAATTTAGAGGGCTAGCTCTAAAATCAGCTTTTTCTTTTGGAAACACAGGACTAAAAAGTGGCTCTTTGTAATACCAATTACTCCCAAATTGTCTGCTCCAAGTTTTCCTAGAAGTAGTTTACAAATTGTTTCTTGGAATCACTCAAAGCAGTTAAAAACTACATACTCGATACAAATGCACTTGAAAGACTAAGGTGAATAAAAATTTCCTGAATTCAAGTAATTCTAAATCATATTTTACTATCGAGAAAGTCTAAAAAAAAAAAAACCTGTTCCAAAGGCATAAAGGTGAGAAAAACTATACAATAACTAATTAATAGCTTGTAACTACAGGGTCTTGCCCATGGGAAGCACTTAATAAATGTTTTGAGTTATAAGGTAAAAGGTAGGGGAGAGGTTTCAAATCTCTTTAAAACTTCATTTTCAGTAGTATTTAAAAACAAAGAAGTCCCTACTGTCGAGGGGTTTGTTTTCTTTTCCACAAGGAATAAATGAATGAATAAATCATTTATTAAGTGCTTACTATGTACAAACCACTAGGCTAACTGCTGGGGATACAAATAGAAAAAATAGTCCTTGCTCTCATGGAGCTCACATTCTAATAGGGGAGAAAACACATATGGAAGGTTTCAGCTGTACATCAGATGGAAAGGTTTCATGTTCCTTAGGGTGCATCAGCAAAGCAGATGTTAATGTCTTTTCTTTAATGTCATTTCCAGCCATAATATCTTATCAGTTTCTGTTGATGAACCATGTGACAGCCAAGGACTCTGGTGACAAGAACTTTCTTTTTGGGGTCTTCAAAAGATGTGGCTGTAGCACCTGCAAGAGCAGCTGCCTAGTGCATATCCACAAGGGTTGCTTCCCAGGATGATGACTGTGGAAATTGGTTTGGAAACACTGCTATTCCAAAGATTCAGGTTCAGGGTCCTGGGCTATCCCCATCAGGGTCTCAGGGGAGATGGTGTCAAGGTGGCAGTTTGACTTGCCTGGCACATGCTGCCTCCTGTTTCTCCCTCAGGATGCCTTGCTGCTTCAGTTAGGCTGGATTGCCTGCCTATGTGTAGCAACTGATTGGAAGATGGTGGAGAATGACTGGCCCCCGGCCTTTTCCACAAGAGCTGCCTCTGTGGATTATGGCGGTGAAGGCTGGAATGTAAGCAGGACCAGGGGTCTGGGGGTGCTGCCATTCCTAGTTCTGTTGGCAGCAGTTGGTCAGCAGTTGTTGGTGGTGATAAAGAAGGTGGGCCCCTTTTCCACAATGATTTCTCCCCTCAATGGTGGTTGTAGGGGCTGAGCTGAAAGCAGGTCTGGTGGCTGGGGGACACTACTATTCCCAAGGCCAGCCCTCCTACAAACTTAATCCCATCACCTCCCCATCTTCTGCCCCAGACTGCCCCAGAACCATCCCCGTTCCAGCTCAAATGTTTAATCTCAACTTTTCTCCTGGCTCCTTCCTCCTACTGTCTACAAACATGTCCAGGTCTGTCCTAAACTTGGGGGGAAAGAGGAGGACCAACCACTCACTGGATCCTACTCCTTCCAGTGACTGGCCTTTATCTCTCTTCCCTTTCACAGTCAATGTACTTTGCCTTCTTCTCCTACTTTGCAAACTGGCTATAAAGTTCATCACTCAACTGAAACAGCTTTCTCCAAACACAAGACAAACCCTAGCCTTTTCAAAATCCTTATCCTTCTTGGCCTCTAAGCAGCATTTAACATTACTGACTACCCTTCTCTTCCCAGATGCACATTATCTTCTCTGGGTATTCATGACACTATTCTCTTGATTCTTCTCCTTTCTGACTGCTTCTCAGCATCCTTTACTAGATCATCTTTTCTCTCTCTATATATATATACTTCCAGTGACCTTGTCAGCTCCCAAGGGTATATTTATTATTTCTATTCAAGATGACTATGTTTCTAGCCCTACCTCCCTTCTGCGCTCTAATCCTATATTACCAAATGCCCATTGGACATTTCAAACTAACATGTCCAAAAAAGAATTTGTCTTTTTCTTAAAACCCACTCCTCATCTGAACTTCCTATTTCTGTCAAAGGTACCACCATCTTCCCTAGGCATCATCCTTTAACTACTCATTCTCTCTCTTTCCACATATCTAATCAGTTCCTACATCTCGTCACTTCTACCTCATTATCTTTCACTTCAGTCCCCTTATCTCTACTCACAGAATCAACCCCCTAGTTCAGACTCTAACCTCTTACCTAAATTATGGAAGCCTCATTGCTTCCTTCCTTCAAGTCTCAGTTCAGATGCTACATTCTATAAAAAACTCTTCCTGATCTGATTTCCCAGCTACTAGTAACTCATCTCAAAAATTACCTTGTATTTGTTTTGTATATACATTATGTACATGTGGTTTCCTCCTCTGAGAGAGGGTAAGCTCCTTGAGGGCAAGGAGTGTTTCATTTTTATTTTTGTATCCTCAATGCCTAGCACAATACCTGAAACATAGTATGGAGCTTAATAAACATCACTGAGTGATAGGGCTCTTCCTCCAGTGTGGCTAGGGAAGGGATGGGGGAAACAAGACCCCATATTACATTTGGGGAGAAGGGGTATATTACTATATCTGGCCTTTTGCTATCTGCAACACCTGGAGAGTGCTGCCTACTTATGAATGATTGCAGCTGGCTTTGCAACTTATGATCTCTGTGGGCACTTAGCGCCTGGAGCACTGACAGGCTAAATGACTTGCCCAGGGCCACATAGCCAGTATGTTTCAGAAGCAGAACTTACACCCCAGGTCTTCCTGGCTATGAGGCTAGCTCTTTAGCCACTAGGCCATACTGTTATATATGAAGGGTTGTAGCTGTTAATATATATCTAGTCGTTTTGAAAATTGTGCTGGAAAATGTTTCATGAGAACAAATGAGGTATAGGCACAGTAGACATTTAATAACATTACTACATTTTATCTTGACTTACCTGTGTTTTCGCAGATAGGTTTCTAATGTTTCTAAAAGACAACTAGAATCAATTAAAACTACTTCATCCCTGCATTCCTGGGACATTAGTTCCCACACATCCATCCAACAACCTCTGCAGAAAGAAAAATGAATACTAATATAAATGATGACTACACAAGGACAATAGCACGTTCAAAAACAGGGTGAAGGATTGTTTTGTTTTACCTGGCTGTTCCCTGGAAAGGTCCATAATGGAAAATGATCCTACACTTGCTGTCCTTCCTGTGGTCTTCACTACTTTTCTTATCTGTACTTAGCTTCTCTGAACTGACACTGTTACTGCTCCCTTCACTGTAGTACAGTAGTAGTATTAAAAGACAAATATAAAATCAAAGCCTCACAAATCTTTAGCTATATAAAGTATAAAATAAGCTAAATCTATTTTGAACTCCAACCTAAGATATATAGGTCAAACCCTATTATAATGAACTCTACATATACTCTTCAAATTTGTTAGGAGTATTGAAATATTATTGTTAACAACAACTGCTTAGAATAAGTAGGTCATTAATTAAGGGTAATTTTAAGAGTTTTCTTGTAATGGAATTTGACCTTCCTGCAGTGCTTTAAGATAACTAAAGCATTTCAAGTATTCAGTGATACTGAGATAATCTAAAGTAGAATTAAGATTATATCTTTCTACAAAAGAATTGAGATTAAACACGAAAAGGTTAACACTAAGATAAGCAGTAGGTAGTCAATAAGAATAATCATCAAGCCAAAAGGGCTTGCAACATTATCATTTTATGCACTATACTTTTTTTACTTAAATGATTATATATCAAAATATTAACTAAAAAGTCTCTAACAATTTTTTTAAATCACATTTTTTAAATTAATTCAACAGTTATGACTTACCTAAAAAAGAAACTTATAAGTAGCTATGAATCAGATTAAATATCACTAGACTGTAGCAGACTATAATGGTCTTTATCTTCAAAAACTTCATATACAGATTTTATTTATGATCTGCCTTAAGCTATGTAAGAATAGATTTAGGTAGATCTAAAACATACTTAGGTCCCTCTATTTAGTAAACAAATAGGTTTGGGTGTCCCCTAAAAAGCATGAACAACTTAAAACACAGCTAGCATAAACTGCACCAGACAGCACATAGAGTCTACCTCAGAGGATAAGAAAAATTAACAAAAACAACAGGCATATAAAGTGAGTGGTGCATTTATTTCATCCTTTCTTACAATATAAGAGAATGTGCTCAAGGTCAAATCAAGAAAGAATTAAAGCTGATTATTAACTCTAATTAAGTTTGAAGTATTGACACCTTTAGTTGACAAATACAGTGGTATTAATCATACTCCTTTTCTTGACATAACTTGGTTCTTAAAAGATGAAAGAAAAAGCTAGACTTTAATTTTTATTCCATCCTAGATAAACAGGGACCACTTCCCAGTAACTACCTGGAATACTTTGCCCAATCATGGTAGGATACTAGGAAATAGGTAGAAGAACCATACATTAATTAGTCCTATGTCCCTAGAACTAACTTCTGAAAGTGACTCAATGGTGATTTAATCATCAAGAAGGGGCAGCCTTAGATATTATTAACTCCGAAAAGCGTTTTACATATAAAAATTAGGTCATTAGAACAATTAAAGGAAACAACAATTGATACTTAAAGCTATTGCCAGAATCCAAATGGGTCAAAGAAATACATTCTTATTCTTACTGGTAAAGTAAAATTAATAAGTTTACCTAATCCGTATAATTCTAACAACAACAAATAGAATCTTTGTGTTCAACCAAACTTACCCCAAAGGTTTTGGTTTGTGTGTATCTAAGGAGTGCAACTGACATCTCTTGTTCTTCTTACTTTTTGGAATTGCATCTATCATGTCATTTAGTTTGGACCTATATAAAAGCAAGTACGTCAAAGATTACTCAGATACTGAAGATTATACCATTCCACAATGAACCTGTGAATCACCAATATAAGGTTAAACTATTAGATGAGTTTTTATTAATGCAAACTTCTCTTCTGAAGAGTTTAATCTTTTTAGTCTTTGCTATGACAATGATGATGATGATAATAATAGCTAGCAATTATGCAACTCTTTACACACATTACCTCATTTAATCCTCACAACAATCCTATAGATAGATAACATAATTATCCTCATTTTACAGATAAGAAAATTCAGGCCCAGAGATGTTAAATGAATTGTCCAGGGTCACAAAGCCAGTAAGTGTCAAAAGAAGGGACTTGAACCAGGTCTTCTAGGCTCTGAGGCTGGCTCCCTATCTACTATTGTACACCAAGAGTTCTTAACATTATTTTATTTTCAGTCACTGATCGCTCTGGCAATCTGGTGACACCTATGAGCAAATGTTTCAAGTGTACAAAATAAAATGCAAAGGATTATAAAGAATACCTATGATACCAAAATGCAGTTCTCAAAATATTTAAAGAAAAAAAAAGTTAATGGGCCCCAGGCTAAAAACTCCTGCGCTACATCAAAATGTGATTGAAGAAAATACACATGCTACTTAAATATATACAGGTTTTTTTCTTCTCTAACACTGAAAAGCATTACCATCTATACAGTCACCTGGCAAGTTTAGACTTATCTTCCCAAAACTATGCTCCCAAACCTAGTAAAAAAGCTTTACTATACTAACAAAAGTATATCATTTATTATATCATTTCAAAATCAGCATCCACATACATGCCTCACTGGCAGACAATAACAAGCTTCTTGGGGAAATCTGTGAAAGATTTCATCCACTCTCTGAAAGCAGTTGTCAAAAATCACAATTTAAGCAAGCCATTTTTCTTTGTTTGACTTACCCATGCACATAAAATAATGTATAAAGCTTCTTTGCATCAGTCATACAGCTTCGAGTAACAGAAAGGACTCCCTTGGGCCCTACAGTAAGAGGCTCAAGGGCAGGATTTCCCGACTCTACAAGCTGGGAAAAGAGGCGCTCCACACTGCGACGACAACCAACACATGGGACAAGCTGAGAAAGTGCACTCAAGACTTCACGCGATGTCACCATCATGGCAATATTGAGATCTTGCTGCTTAAGCATGCTATGTCGCTAAGAGCAAAAGGGAAAACAAAAATGAAAACAAGCCCTTCAAAAATGTTCCTAATAGGTAAAAAGAACACCTATATGCTGATACCTATAACAGCACAAGTGATTTCCAAATAATGTATCTCTCACTGCTCAGGCATAAAGACATTTTTAAAAAGTAATATTTAACTGACATTTTTAAGATGAAAATTCAAATTAATTACAAGTTTAGTGTATTTTAGTGTTTCTCCAGTAGATGGTGCTTATGTGGGAAAGGAAATAAACCTGATATAATTAGTGGTCTCCAAAATGGAGGTGGTCCTATGGCATGACCCCAAGGGGTATGTGAGCAATCAACTGCAGAGTGGAAAAATGGATCATGTCCTACCCTCCCTGAGATAGTCAATCATGGGGCTCATCTTCAAAACAACATATTTATCCTTTACCCATTATTCTCCCACAAAACTCTTATTCCCTTCTGAAAGTGTCAATTCTCAACTTCCCCTTTTTAAGCCGGGTAATGGCCCCTCAGGACATGTAACTTAATTCCCCACCACAGCAACTGTACCCAGGTACCACTGGCAAACTCACCACCTTCCACCCCCTCAGCAGACCCACTAGGAAAAAAAATTTACTAGTGGGGTAGATCAAATATTTGGAGACCACTGCTATAAATCAATGTAGAAACTATTACTTGTTCCCCTAAGTGTTTGTTCTTGTAAATAGTTATTTATATTACTACTAATATCCCCAGTTTAAAAAGGCTCAAAAATTAGTTATGAAAGGGAATGGCAAGTAAGAAAGTCAACTGTTAAGAAATTTTCATTCATACTGGCATTCAAGTTTTCATTCACAATTTTCTGGAACTTTGTGAATCAAGATTTGTAATACAAGCTAACAATCTGCCTTTTGTAAGGTCAATTCAATACACATCTATGTCAGTTTCAAAACGAAATGATCAGAAAATCAACTATAAAAAATTTAGCTTCTCACATCATAAAGTTGATAGCAAAAAAACCACTTCACATATTGTGTCTGCCCCCTCCTCCAAAAGACAAACGCAAAGACAACAATGTAGATTTGGAAATTTCAAGTCTTAAATACAAAATTTCTTTTGCATGATACCATTCACAGTAACAGTCAAAGAAAGGCCATAAATTTAAAACTACAAAGTTAATGCAATTTACACAGTTGTATCCAGTTAATTAACTTATCAAGTTAAAAAATTACATTTAGCAAAAACCTAACAAAATGATATTAAAGACTTTACCTGAATGAACTGCTTTAATTGTGCACCGTTATTCTGATGCCCATCAAGATTTAGCACATTATCAGGAAATTCCATCACCATCTTAAAATAAGAAAAATTTAAAAAAGCATTCAAGCCAAAATTCTTTCCCCATCCTTGAAACATACAAATCAGTGTTTCATAATTCATAAGCTGAATGGTAATATTTAAGGGTCGATTTGCAAGAATGCAACACCAATTATCAGGTTAAGGTTCCTCAGCCAAGTCCTGATGCCTCAGAAAGGTATAGTAGTAACTTTGAGTTCTCTCAGGCCATTCTAACAAAAATATAAGCTCCAGAAGACCCTATACCCTACCCTATACCCTATGCTGAAAAAGATGTGAGTGTCTCAGATACTCAGTGATTGACTACATATCTTCTCTAAAAACCAGACTAGTTAAGTGCAGGGAGGCTCATCATCAGGACTAATTGCCAACTGAAAAATCAACTACAAACTAGACTGATAGAAGGAATACTCATAGTAAAAATAAGAAGTCCCTATGACTCCTTAAGAGCAGGGATCATGTTTTATCTAAGCTGTTTTCCTCAAACATCTGGAACAGAACAGTTAATCAATTTTGTGAAAGACGATGATAGTCATAGTAACATGGATTATGTTCCAACAACATATCGAAGAGAAATTTCATTAAAAATGTGTTTTTTTGTTTTTTTAAAAAAGATGCAGACCAGGACTTGAAATAATCAAGAGTTATGGTATGAAAAGGTCACCATCGCATGCTAAATGCATCAAATATGGGTGGAAAGAAAAACCATAATGACAACTTATTTTAGAGAAGTCTGCTACATACATAGGTTGTGCCAGGGCAGAGGAGAAAACAAGTTCTGGGGAGAAGCTGAAGGCCAAGTGAGTGACAGTACCCAGAAAAATAAGGAGCTTTCTGGGGGGGATCAAAGATCTAGACTTGGAAGGAACCACAGGAATCATTGTTTAGCTCCCTCCTTTTACAGATCAGAAGCCTGAAGGCAAAAGAGGTTAAGTACTTCAGCGAGGACACTAAGCTATTAAGTAGCAGAACATGATTCAAACCCAGTCTAACTCCCAATTCAATGCTCTTTCCACTATATCATGCTTGCTGTCTTCATTATTTCCAGGGGGCTCCTAACCCTTCTGATTTTTCCACTTGTCCCTAATATTCCTTTAATTTAAAAAAAAATAATTAATTTAAAAAGGAACATTCTTCCACAATTATTACTTGGCTTAAAATGTAAATGCTATTATTGAGGTAACCCACTGAATGTCTACTAACTATAAGTGAGTGGTTTGAATATGAGGAAGAAAGTAAGGCAGCTCCAGGTATTGAAGGTGAAATCTGGAGAGAAGAAATTCACTACAAGCTGTTAACTGTTTTACCTTCACCTGGGTAGCTTCCAAGATGAAAATCGAACTTTTGTCACATAAATATAAGTTATTTTACTTAATTTGTGATTTCTTTTTAAATTTCAATTAAGCAAGGTATCAATTGCTCTATTTATATATAGTACTGTCCTTCAGTATTCTAATATAATATTAAGGCAATCACTATCTATGTTTCTATAAGGTCGAATGAAAATTAGCTATTATTATACCTAACAGAGGATCTATATGTAAAGCATAGGACACTGATTTTTAAAGCAAAATAATTATGTCTCAATAAAAACATCAAGTCCACCACATGCATTATTAGCAGGTTTCTTCCCAGTCTCCTTAACTTTTGAAAAGATCAGTCCTCCCTACTTAAATTTGGTTTTATATGGTCAAATCTAAAACCCTCAGGGGCTGATTGTCCAGTTAAACGATTAACCTTTTTGGTTTGTTTCTAGTTCTTCCCCAGTAGTCTGTTTAGGCTTTTTACTAGGATGTAAAGTAGAAGAATAAAGGTAAACTCAGGTTATTTATTTTAATTTGACTAATGCAATTTTAAATGTTTTAGTGAAGGAAAAAGACAGTTAACCCAAAAACTTTATTTTATCCAGGAATTTTCAATTATAATGCTCCAGTTTCTTTTATCATGAGAACTGGCTGAATTCAACCTGAGATTGTGTTTCAATTGAGCCATTTAATAATAATCTTGTTACCAAATGATCTTAACTGATAGGAAAAACATATGATTACATATTAGAGTCATTGCAGTTTTAAGGTTTGGTTTTCTACATAAAAATAAAATTTATCTAGCACGTAATTAAACATTAGGACAAACCTTTGGGAGTTATGTGATTCAATAGAAGCAACATGCTATTTCATACCTAACTATTTAAGCGGACTACTTGAAATTTGTATCTTTCACCTGCTTAACTGAGAGATACTACTACCATACTGTGTTATAACTGGACATTATGCTTTATGTCTAATTACACAAAATTTATCAGTAGAGCTCATTACTTACACTGTTTTTAGCCAATCAATAAGCATTTAGTAAGAGCCCAAAATATCATTCTAGGAAGACTTGGAGGGTTTTGTTTTGTTTTTTTAAGATACAAACTTGAAGACCCAGTGTGTGATATCCCAAGTTCTAACTATGTTTATGGGAACTTTGATTTTCTTTTCCTTCTAATATTTTTTGCAGTCTTATGAAAGCAGAACAAAAGAAAATGCCTAACATATCACAGACTTTGATGCTCATCAGAACATTTATTCACAAGAAGGATTTATTAAGCACCTAATATGAGCCAAGCACTGCACTTAGTAAGTCCTCAGGCTATAAAGGGGGGGAGGGTGAGTCCTTGTTCATAAAGAGCTCACAGTCTAATGGAGAAGACAAAACATGCAAACAACTATGTACGAACAAGACATATGCAGGATAAAAACTAAAGATAATCTTGGAGGTTATTATATCCTTGCTTCATGAACCTTTACATTTAGTTATAGATCAAGTTATTATGTCACCAATATATCCTGCGTTGTGTCCAGCCTGGATTTTGCCAGTCTTGCAAGGCCAGTCTAAGCCATGGATAATTTCCCTTGCTGTGGTCTTATGCTATTTTTGTTAAAATACCTAACATTCAAGAGCTAAAAAATTATTTCCAACACAGTATCTTTTGCCTTAGCAGCATTTTGGCAAAGTTCTACAAAAGGTACTATGTACTATTAACCACTTAAAGGGGAAATATGAAAAGATGGCTTTTTATTCTTTAAAATCACTTCTTTGGTGACCTAAACAGTATGGTCAAATATTCTGCATATGGACTCACCTAAAGGTAGAACAGATGCTGTCTTGCATAGGGTAGCCATGAGAATCTAATGGGATTTTTGTAAAGCACTGTGCTAAGTGCCTGATGCTTAGGCATGGGGAACTTGGGACCTAAAAGTTGTCACCCAAAAATTTGACCTGCAAAACTTGGATTCAGTTAAAAGGCCATACTCAGGACCTAGAAGGCTTCGAGGCTGAAGGTTCCCCACCTCTGGCTTGGTAGGTGCTTAATGTTCTTCCCTTCCCTTGTTCTTAAGATGATTACTGGGGCAGCTAGGTGGCCCAGTGAATAGAGCACTGGCCCCGGAGTCAGGAGGATCTGAGTTCAAATCCGACCTCAGACACTTAACCCAAAAACTAGCCATGTGGCCTTGGGCAAGTCACTTATCCCCAACTGCCTTCCAAAAAAGCAAAAGAAAAAAAAAGTTATCCCCCTGCTGTGTTGCCAGTGAGAATTATTTATACAAATCATTTTCATTTATGTTCCACTAAAAGGAACCCTGGACCCTGCCATTCCTCTATCCCTCTACTCTACTCTTGAGGTTTCTTCTGAAAATTTATGTGTTGTCTTCCTGCCTCCTGCCCCCCTCTCCCAGGGTAGCCCCATTAGAGTCTGAGCTCCTTGACAGTAATATCTCTCTTATTTTTCTTTGTATCCCCAGCATCTGGCACACAGTAAGTGCTTAATAAATGCTTTTTCATTCACTCTGAATTTCTTCTTTCACCTTTTATTTGCAACATGATCCCTTCTGCAAAATACATTCCAATGCTATTAAATCAGGATTCCAAAGAGAAAACATGAAACTACATACCTTTTGATAGCACACAAAATCCACACCTCCAAACAGAAGTTAACATTTATTATATACAAAGCCTCAAGTGTCTTTCTGGTAAATTTAAATACTCAAACTCTTCAAAGGTTTCACTAAAATGCAAACCTGTATTCCTGGCATTTTCTAAATTTGTAATTCTAACAGAATTAAAAGCAGTCTGTTAATGCAGACACATCTCTGATTTCCTAAGTAGTCTATAATATTAATCTTAAGGATTCTTTCTCACGTAAGATAAGATGCCTAAATATTATAGCACTGGATTGAAGCTTTCAAACCATCTTCCTAAATCTGGCACACTCTTACTACAATAGTACAAGGGCCTCCTACTGTTGAATGTTACAATGATATTCAGCATTAGGAGGTCTTTGTACTATATTAGTAGTACCTGAGATTACTTCTTTTAAAAGGCTTCAAGTGTTGAGACTATAGACAGAGTCTAGATAGAGTCGTAGATAGATTTTAATCTAACTTCTAACAAAAGTCCATTTTTAAAAGAGCTATGAATATTCCACATTGAAAGAGAAATCAGTTTTGCTAAATGTGAGTTAAAACTATATTGCTCTTCAATCCAAGTCCAAATGTAGTTCCTTTCTGTTTCTATCCCCAGTCTCATGTTGATATCCACTAGAGAGATTTTAATCTGGCTACTAACAAAAACCATTTTTTTAAGTAATAGAAGTATTTCACATTGGTAGAGAAAAGTTTCTAAAATTCTACAATTTCTCTCTGCTCCCCCCCTCCCCCATCCATTGTTATTGCTTCCTGGATCATAAGCATGTTAGGAAGAGAATACACTAAGCACATATCTACCAAGAAGCAATCAATACTGATGATGACTGCTAAAAATACACCAATGCTTTTCCAGAGAACATACTTTACTCATGACTTTATCAATGGATAAAGGGAACCATAGCTCAAACTCAATGAATTTCATAAACACCATTACTAAGACCATTTCCCACAAAAGCCTACCACATCTCCTCCCTTGCGGAGGTACATGGTCTGTTCCTTCCTAACCTTCCCTGAAGGCCCTCCCCGCCAAGTCAACAGGTGACTGGGTGCTATTTCTCTTAAAATTAGGGAGAGAGGAAGGGCTCTGTAAGAAGATTATTTCTTCCATTATGGTATATTTGATGGAAAAATATTTCACTAAAAACATTTAGTGATTAAAATGCTAAACTCCTAAAGAAGTTCATTCTCCTAAGTGACTGAAGTTCACATTTTTTAAAGATACATTCTTTAAAGGAAATGTTGCTTAAATTAAGCCCAACTACTTGCAGTTCTCCTTTTCCTAATCCTGAATTCAAGGAGCAAGATAAACCCTAAAAGCAGGGAAAAGCTAATTTTAAGTTACTTAAGAGAAGCATAAGATGAAGACGAAAAAGGGTCTTTTTTAAAAAGCAAAATTTTAAATTATCACTGACAGATACTTAGCAGGAACCCTCAAATACTATCTCTAAACGCTGAGATATTAGCCTATCATTGCTCATTAGGAGCTAAAGTTAAAATGCAAAACTGGAAGATTGAATGTTTTAAATCTATTAAGTATTCAAATTTTTGTGATTTGCCTCATACAATCTTCCTGACATCCAATGTCCTCGCCCTCCTCTTTATTCTCTAGTAGAATTTTTTCCACTTCAAGATCCTAGGGGAAAGGATATTTTGGGATAAACAAAAAAAAAGAGCACACAAAGTTTGCATTGAGTGCTAATTGAATAAGTATTTATCCTAATGAATGAATGAACCATTTAAAATATCAAGGATGCTATATTAATTTTTTAATTTAAAATGAAGCTTCCCTAAATTTTTCATATAGAAGGTATAAAAGAGTACTCCAAACATGGATTATTTTCTGATAAATCTTTGTCCTTAATTCTTAAGACAACAGAAAAGTACTCCACTATTTTCCCATGGAAAAGCAACCAGACTAATTATAATTATAGCTTTTTGCCTTGAACATTTCAACAAATTACCCAGTTAATTCAGTCACACTTTTCAATTTTAAACAGAAGTACTGCACCTCAATCCAGTCTTGACACTGGCCAACAAGAGTGTCATCTCTAACAATGACTTGCATTTTAACAGCTATTGTAAATTTCAGGTGACATTATTTTCACAACTACATATAAAATCAATTGACAATTTAGGTTTAAAACACATAAACCTTTGTTTTGAAAACAAGTTTATTTTCATCCAAATCCAGTTCTAAACTGGAAAAACTTAAGTACTTCAGGATACCAAAAACATTTCAAAAAAGAGAAGGTTGATCAGAGATCTTTAAAAATAGTGACAAGCAACTGCACTCTTTATTTCCTGTAAAGATTCAATTGCAAGTTTTTGCCATTTCCTCCAAAAGGAAATCTTTTCATAGTGTAGTGATAACAGTCAAATAATACTGTAGGACTATTAACTCCTGAAGGGAATTGCAAATCCAGAACAGTAAACCACCCAATCACAAAGGAAGCTGCTTTTCTAGGGCTTTTTGGGTACAAGATAATACCTCAAAAAAAAAAAAGGTTCTAAATAAACGCTAATTGGAAAATTAAATATAATGCTTTTGTTTTTTGGTTGGTTTTTTTTTTTTTTAACGCCAGGGACATCTATTTGAGGAGTCACAGTCTTGAGAGATAAATCATTCTCAGTTTCTTAAATGGCTTAGACTATTCGGAGAATAAATTATAGACACCCCCTTCCGCACCACCCCCCCCCAGGTAAAGTTAAGACAAGACAGAGCTAAATAAAAATAATGCTGGTTAAACTGTTACTGAATGGCTAGGCATGCCGATAAACTTCAGTACTTAAGCTATCCTGGCGGTACAGTGATGCCCATAACGAAATACAAACATGCAGGTAGCAGCAGCCCAGCAGTGACAGTTGCAGATAATTCCTCTGGGTTTGAGGGTTTCAGAAAGAGACAGGCCCTAAAATGCCCATGGCTCTGGCGTTATTCCTACGAGACGTCTGCTCTGAACTGGAGCATATTTCTTGGAATGAGACAAGCCCAATAGGGGTGGAGATGTGGGAAAGTCTAGCGAAAATCGGTGAGGGGGCGAGGAGCGGCCTGCTGGGACCGGGGCGGCCCTGTCCAACCAAAGGGCTGGGAGTGAGTCTCGGGCCTGCGGAGAGGGAAGGCCTCGCCTAGGAGTTGCAACACCCTCGTCTTTCTCCAGTGCGCAGCTCTGGGCCTGGGGGAGGGGGAGAAGGGGGAACAGCTGCCAAGACGGCGGAGGGAAAGGAGAGGAGGGGAGAGGCCAGGCCAGCTCAGCCCGGGCACGGCACGACCCGCTCACCGTGAGGGTGTCGTCTATGTAAAGGGGAATCTGCCTCCTCTCGAAGGGGAACTCCTCCTCCCCGTCTCTGCACACTGCCACCAGGCGCGCCATCGTCTCCGATGTGGCTGCTGCCGCTGTCGCCGCCGTCACGACCGCTTCCCAGCTGCTGCCGCCGCTGCCGCCGCTACCGCCGCCGCTGCTGCTACTGCCGCCTCCTCCCTGCTCCTGCCTGCAACAGCCAAACCCCGCGAGCGTAAAGCGAGGCCGCCGCGGCGCCGCACATTCGCCACGGGGGGAGGGAGAGGGGAGGCCGCGCACAGACTCAGCGTTTTCCATCGCCTGATTCAACACGCTCGGAGCCAATGAGCGTCAAGAAACGCCCGAACCCGCCCTCCCCTCACCTCCCTCCGTCCCCCTCCTCTCCGCCGCCCACGCCTTCGACCCGGCCTCCTGTCAGGAACACCAGGCGGCGGAAGAGACTCGCCAGAGAGGGGGCTTCCCCAGCCAGTCAGAGCCGCCGCAGTCCCGGGCCCTGCCCGTCCCAGAGTTCAGAGGCCAGCCCCTCCTCCCTTGGCCCGGTTGTCAGGCTTCCCAAGCCCAACTCCAACACCCTCTCTGCCCTCCCGCCTTCCGCCACCGCGCGCGACCCCCCCTCCCTTTTTTCCCCCAGTCCTCCCCTTCCAGGCGCGCCCCCGCAAACCAGGCGCGCTCCCGCTGTCAGTCCCCATTCCCAGGCACGGCCCCGGCTCACCGTTGCCCAGCGCGGCCCCGCCCCAGGGAGGGGTCGGGCCCCGCCCCGAACCTCAGGGGGCGCTGGGGACGGAGTCCACCCCATCCCCCTCCCGAAGCCCCAGGCAGGGCGGGGGCTGGAGGCGCCCCGAGCTCCTCACCCCCGCTCCCCTATTCAGTTCAGACCCTAGCTATCCCTGCAGAGCACGCCATCCTTCCCCATTACCGGCTAACGAGGCCCGGGGCGGGGCCGGGCTGGGCTGGGCGGGAGCGCGGCTCTGAGGGCCGTTTCCTCTCCCGGGTCTGTCAGCCGCTCGCGCCGCGTGGGGAGGGAGGAGGGGAAGGGGGAGGGAGAGAGCACCCGGACAGAGGGTAAGGGCTGGGAGGGGGAGGGAGAAGACACCTACCTCCTGGAGCCCCGCCCCCTCTCGCGAGATTCCCGCCAGCCAACGGCCGTGCGCGGGAGCCTCTACTTTCGTAACCGGCTGTACCCGGCGTCCCTAACGGCCGTGGCTGAAGCTCGGTTCTCAGAGCTGGGACTGCCGGTCTTCACCTCTAATCCATGTTCCCACCACAAGTCTACCGCGTTAAATCAGCCCAAAGCGGGAGTGGGGGGTGGGAGCCGCCAACCGAGGCCAGACGAGGGTAGGCGGGAAGGCAGGCGCGAGGAGAGGCCAGGCTAGGCCGCGGCGGCGGCTCTAGGGCCTGGGGAACAGAGAAGAGGGTCTGTGAGGGCAGAGAGATGGCGAAGGTGGTGAGTAGAGAAGGGCGAGGGAAAGTGCAGGCGGGGGCGGGGCGTCGTGGAGGATTCGGAGAGTTGAACTTTGGGGAATGAGAATAACCCTCCCTTGCTCAAGCGGCCTACAGTGGTGAGGAAAAGTCCGGAAAGCCTTCCCCTTTCTCCCAACTCGGGCCGCTCTGCGGAGCCTCCGAGCCACGTGTAAGACTTATTGGAGGGGACCTTGTAAGTTGTCTAGTCCAACCTCCTCTTCTTACAGAGGTGGACCTTGAGCCCTAGAAAAAGTGAACTGACAACCCAAGTGGGGACTGGAAGGAGAAGGGGTTAACATTAGGACCATGTCTTATTTCATCAATGTCCCGAGATGCCCTCCAGGGAAAGATTTCCCATCATATCAAGTGGTAATAGTTGTCATGCCAAAACCAGGTTGGGGTGGAATAACCTAGTTGCTTTTTCTGAGTAAGTCGGAGAAACCGATTAAGTTAATTTTAACTCGAGCACCGAATTCACTTGGGCAAAGGGCAGAAGACCCTTCTGGCCGTTTCTTGAGTAGAGCTGCCACAACGGCAGTTTTAGTATTCTGCTTGCTGCTGTCAGAAAGAAACCTGACTTTGTGTGTGTTTTTCAAGGAAAAATCGCGAGCCTTTCTGGATAAGCACTATTTTACTGTTCCTAATAGTAGCTAACTCTTAACGACAGATACACGAATCCTAGGAATAGCCTGGAGCTGTGATACTGACCTTTAAAAGCTATTTTGGTCATCACATGAAGTCTTAGAGAGTCACAACAAAAAAAAAAAGCTACAGTGCATCCTCAGCCATGTTGACTTATGACATTGTGTGGTCACTGTGGGGTGGGTGACATAAGCTGGAAGAAGCATTGTTCAGTCCTAAAGGTATAATTATCCAATAAATATTTGTGCTCTTTGGTGATGTATTAGAAGGATAGCTGGGAGTGCCATGTGCTATTTTTGTATGGATACACATACACATACATATACATGCACGCACACACACACACACAGCTTCAAGAGGGTAGGGAGCCTACCATCTAACCTTTGTATCACACTTTAGCATCTAGAACAGTATGATTATTACTCTACAAAATGGCAATGTGTTTGGTGTACAGGATAATTAGATTTTGGTAAAAATCTGAACATTTTCTTGAAAAAACTACCTGTAACTTAATGTCCAGAGGTGATTCTGCCAAATAAGAAGCTATCACTATTTCTTTTAAGTTGATCTATTTATTTCAGTTAAAGTTCTTTTGGTTGGTTACCTTTGATTGAAAAGGACAAGCTTCAGTATAGATGCTAATTTTAGTAACATTACTGAACTTAGACTAGTTGCTATTTGAAAAGAACATGGCCTCTTGCCCTAGAGACTTAATCTAAATTAGAAAAGGCAATTAAGATCTGGATTTATATCTTTGTTAATAATACTACTAAAACTTCTTCAATCTGGTATTGCTGGCTTTCTGTGACTTGCATTTGAGCTGGCTTTTGGTCTCCAGAATAGGAGCCCCTTACTGAGTACCTTGGACAGTGTTTCATATCCTTAGACATTCAAAAAATACTTTTTGACTATTAAAGGAGAAAGTACTTGTTGGGTTGATTATTCTCTCAAAGAATAAGGTGCTAGAAGTTAGGGGGGAGTCATATCACTACATATTTAAGGAAGATGCTAGAAAAAAAGCAGGTGTAGCAATTGTATTTCATTGATTGCGATATGCCACCCTGATTTAAGAGCAGGTTCTTAACTTTTATTTATATTACTGGTTTAAATGACTTTAAGAAAGTGTAGCTTTTACAGGATATATTTTATTGAGTGTTCACTACATGCATGGTATTATACAAGTTAAAAACCAAGTCCCTGCCCTTACAGAGCTTACAACGTAATTATTTGATAAAAGAGTAACATCATAGCCATGCTTTTACCAAAAATGTTGAAGGGGGGGGAGGGGGAAGCACATTTCACCATTCTTCCTGGTTTCCTTAAGAACTGGATCAAAAAGGGGTAGCTAGGTGGCTCAGTGAATAGAACACCAGCCCTGGAATCAGGAGGACCTAAGTTCAAATCCAACTTCAGACTTACTAGGTCTTAACGCTTACTAGGTTTGTGACCCTGGCTGGGCAAGTCACTTAATGGGTCTATAAGAGCTAGGGAGATATTATTGGGTAGGGGTGGGAAATAAGACTGTCAATAGACCAGACCACTTACTATTAATAAAGATTTGTTTTATGTGGGGTTGTTATGAGTCATTCTGAATTTTTATCCCCTTGGAAGAGATTCCAAGCATCTGACAGATCATTAACTAAGGAAAACTACTCTTTCCTCAACTGTTTTAAAGAAAGTTCTTTTACTGTTTTGGGTAGTTTTTTCCTTTTGTATGTTCTGTACAATATTGTATGTGTCAAAATCCAAAGGATCCTAGATTTATACCTGGAAGAGAAACTGAAGCCCAGAGAGGTTAAATAACTTTCTCAAGTTCAAACTAGCCTTAATTATAAGAGAGAGGATTCAAACTTAGGTCCTCTGACTTAAAATAACTGGACTTTGCTATTGAATACATTTAATAAAAATACCACAGTGAAGTGCTTTGGCATCTTGTAAACATATTAGTCCTCTTAGTCCTCATTACACACTCCACTCCCATGACTACTGAACTCTCTCTTACTTACACACACACACACACACAATCTGGTTTAATTGTAAACCCAAGAGTATCATATAATACAAAATCATAGAAGAATAATTTTCTGAAGATCACAGGATGATATCCTAGTTTTGAAACCACATTCCTTCCCAAACAATTCTTGCTCTCATTTTCTTCCTACTATAATGTTCTTTCTTCTTTCTTTACAAATTATGCTTTTTGTTTGTAATATTAACTTAAAATATTTTGTTGTTTTACTGGTAGTAAAATGTAACAGCAGAATGTGATATTAATTACCTCAGTTGTCCAAATGTGTAGGATCTGTGAAATTGAGCTTTCTTTTTCATGAGCTGACAGTGGGAGGTTCTGTTGTATCTGTCAAAAATACATACACATTTCCCCCACTTAGATCTTAAAGAGAAAGGTAACTCCTGTAAGTTAACCTGGCTCCCTATAAACCAGAATCACCAAATGAGAGGTCTTATCTGTGTATTATTCCTTCTGTTAGTTTGTAAGCTATTCATCAAGTTTTACTTAATACATTTTTCTAAGGGAAAGGGAAAAAAAACAATCCACTTTGATCTTTTCAAATTATGATTTCTTCCCATAACTGGAATTGAAAACCTGAGATAGTTGCTTTATTAGGTACCTTCCCCCAGCCATAGGAGAGTGAAAGAGTGACTACTGACAACAAAAAATATACTATTTTACCAACATATTAAGTCATTGGATAACTTACTTTAAATTACTTTATAAAATGAGAAACCAACACGATTAGTGCCCCTCTGCCCTCCTCTGCTTCGCTATGAAGAGACTGGTTGTGGGGGCTGGGACTGTGACATAGACAGCAAGTGAACCAATCACCTTTTCCTGTCCTGCTTAATTTGCATATTGCAATTTTATTGGCTAAATGCCTAAATTCTTAATTGAAAACAGAAAATAATCTCTCAATATTTTTATTTTTGAGGAAATAATAAATGCCTCTCAAAATAGAATAATTCAGGATATAACTGGTTATATAAAGTTTTCTGCAAACGTAAAATTCTAAATTGGTTGACATCGTATAGAAAATTTTAAAATGTATCTGAAAGATTATAGATTTTCATTCAGGAATACAAAAGGCCAATATGAGGTTACAATCTTTTGCAGTCAAAAGATTTTGCACAAGCCCATAAATGTTTTCAAAGGAACCCAGCTTTAATTTTTGGGGTGGGGAAAGCAGTAATGTTAAATAATCAAGAGGACGTGTCAAGCCAAAGTCAATTTAATTAAACTGGACTGCATTCTAGCTATCTAAAGACTCATTTCTTTTTCAGTAGGTAGTTCTATCTGAAAGGAAAACATCAACTAATGCCTCATAATTACTTGGTATGTAAACCACACCATACAGTTACATCTATTTTTAGAGAACTTATTACTGCCTTGTGCTATTGGTTCACTGCATGCCACTCTGTACTATGCACTTTAGAATACCAGTCGGTGCAAGTTTTGAATGACTGCTTTTACACTTAGGCTAAAAACTGTCTTTTAAGATTTTTTAAAATTGAGCTGTAATGAAGGGTCTACACCTTGACTGGAATAGCATCATTTATTAAGTAACAAATAGGGAATTTCAGAAATGCTGCTTCATCTTACATCCAGTACTATATCCAATGTTAAGGTATATCAAATAAATAAGAATCAATGCATAATGTTACACGTTTGTATTTGTGACAGTTTGTAATTTTGAGGTGAAATTGCTGAGTTGCAAAAAATCCATTCTTAACATTTTTCATATTTTCACCCCAATAATCACCAGCATTTTACAGTAATATTCTGTATGTGCAGGACATATATAATTAAACAGTTACTAATCATGTATAGGTGTAGTATAGTTAAAGTCCAAGAGGAGCTACTATGTAGAGTGTCAACAGTCATGTTGACCAAGCCTGTCATAACATTTGTCAGCAAGAAGAAAAGTAATTGGTTTCTGTCAATGGCAGCAATTAAACAAGGACTTGGCAGCTCTCTTCCATTTTGGTGGACCAGAGGCTCTGAAGGCTTTTTATTTGTGTTGAATGTCTGGCTGAGATCCCAAGAACACGGCACAATAGCTCCTTTAATCAAGAACTTTGTGAAGACCAAAGTCACATTACCTAGTATCAGCCAACTAAGAAATGTTAGGCTGTAAGCAACTATCCAAATGCAAAAGGCTAAATTAGCCATTTTTCGGGAAACTGCATCTACATATGTTTGACATATATAAAGAAACACAAGGAGAGTGGCAGCTGTCAACAACAGATAACATCCCACTTTGATCCAGTCTCTTAAAAGAGGTTTTACCCTTAACATATATAATCCAGTTTGCACACCAGCCATATATATTGCCACATACCCAAAGGTGGAGATGATTCCCTCACGGTTTGCATTTAGGAAACCAATCCTTGTGCCTTTGCAATCAGTACCATGCAAAATAATCATCCTGAGCTGTGCAAAGTCAAGAGATATTTGGTACAATATGGCAATAATAACGGCCACAATCCAAGATTTATTAAGGGGAAAAAGAATCAAGAGTAAGGAGGCTACCACTTTTACTACTGCTAAGGTAAAAAAAAAGTTCCAGTGAACTCCATATTCAGATAAATGTTCATGATAGCCTATGGATTTTACACTAATCAGTCGCCCTAGTCCTAGGACTACTAATGGCCAAGCAGAGAACAACTGCTTTGCAAGGTAATAACTTCTGGACTGTTTGGCCCTGAGTTTTCCTCTAACCTCTGGACAAACGATAGCATTCCCAAAAACAAAAGCTCCTACTCCAAAATCCATCACCCCTGTTCCATAGAGCTCTGTTTTGGCATATCGTCTAGGATAAAGTGGAAAATCCACAGCCAGGATGCTGATGGCAGTGACCAAATTGATGTAAACCCGGAACATTGTAACAGATGGAATGTTTTTGCAATCTACACTGATTTTCAGGAATGCATCAATGATTTTCTGAGCAGGTGCCCTGGCATAACAGGTCCTCTTGCTATATATCTCATAGAACAAGCAAGTACCTAAAATGATTAGGACAGGTGGCATAAGAAAGATCACAGAAGAAAGAATGGTGCAAGAAGCTATCAAGGGCACTACAAGTAAAGCAAAGTCAGTGAAGAGATGAGCTCCCCACCTACATGAATGAGTTGCACAGTGGAGTTGTGACAGAATGAGTATCAGACCTCGACACACAGTACAGAGTGGGGGCAAGGCCAAACCAGCTGAAATTTCCAGTAGGCTGGTTCCATTGAGGTTGCTGACAAAATCCTCCTTCATTTGCCTTTGAGACATTTTTTTCTTCCTATATAAAAAGAACAAATAATAAGAAAATTCAGTACTATAAAATTTCCATATCTATGGGGCCAAATTTTTACCATGATACAAGGAGAAAAGGATTTGGGTAATTGAACTGAATGACAGAATGAGAATCCATCTGTTTTCACTCTCAGCCCAATACTGACACTAAACTTAGTGTCCTTTGAATCAAAAGGATCATAGATGGAGAGAGTTGGAAAGGAATTTAGGCCTTCTTAGCTCCAACCCCTTATTTTTCAGATGAAGAAACTGAGGAACAGAGGTGAAATGACTTGCCCAGAATAACAAAACTATTCATCAGTAGAGCAGCTGTTGGTCTCCCAACATAGTAGTCACTCCACTTTGCCATCCTATTAGATCAATCTAACTCAACCCTCCTTTTTTATAGATAATGAAACCAAGGCCTAGAGAGAGAAGTGATTTGCCCAAGGTCACAAAGCTAGTTAGTGATATAGAGCCACAATCGGAACCAGAACCGATTTCTCTGTATGTTGGTCTTTCCATTGGATGGTTTTCGGAGAGTATCATCCAGGGAGTATCACCCAGGTGATAACAGTCATCACAAAAGAAATATTTACAGTTGAGATTTACAATATTTTACAAATGTCCAACTCTAATTATGGGAATGTCATATTACCAGGTAATTAGCAATCTCAGTAATTCTGAAATATTTTAATGAGCCATTGTACAGCTACTAAGATCTCATTTTAAAAAAATTCTGTTCTGGGGTGGGTAGGTGGCGCAGTGAATAGAACACCAGGCCTGGAGTCAGGAGAACCTGAGTTGAAACCAGGCCTCAGACACTTAACACTTACTAGCTGTGTGACTTTGGGCGAGTCACTTAACCCCAACTGCCCACCTTCCCCCCCTGCAAAAAAAAAATTTCTGTTCTATAGCAAAGTGCATAATAACAGTTCAGAATCAACCTTAATTAAATTCCAGGGATTGTGGTTTGTCCTTCGTTCTCAAAGAGGACCATGACATCAGGGAGATAGATGATGATGTGACTTGCAACTGACTTTGAGTGGAGAGCTGTGCAAAGGTCACCAGCCTCACTTTCTCCTCCAGAGCCATCTGGGTCCAGTGGCTAGATATCAAACAGGAATGATTGGAGATAGCCCCAAAAACAGTGGGAGACCTTGGCCCTTTTAAGCTAAGGTCTTTTCAGGTTCTCACTTTGGGGGGGGCAGTGTCCATTCTGTGAACATGCCTCTTTAAGAAGTGAATCTTTTTTTAAAAAAAATCAATCTGGGAGGGGAAGACCCTCAGGGATGCTGGCCAAAAAAGAAATAATTACTACTTACATTCCTTCTGAGTCAGGAGGGCCCAAAAATCAACCATTAAGTGGTGCCTGGGTAGGGACCCTATTATTCAATTCATGAGATCCAGAGTCAACTGGGTTTAAGGCTTACTGTTTAAGAAAGAAATCTACCCAGCAAACTCCAAGTTAACTAAGTAGCTTTCAGCCATCAAAATTTACTTTCCTTTGGGCAGAACACTGTCGGGTAAGAAGAAGAAAGCATTCCCTGGTGTGAACCTATATCAGCTGACTGTATGGTATAGTGAAAAGAATAATGGACAGACTCAAAAAGATTCGGGTTCTTTTAATTCAAGATCCATACTGGTGTGGTAAAATTAGGCTTTCATCATCTATAAAAATTATTTCTAAAATCTAAAAGATTATTTCTAAAGTATTTTTCAGCTTTAACATTGTCAATCATCAACAAAATACAGTATTTTGTACTTCATGATACACAATACAGCAAAGGTAAATGAAAATGAACTCATTTTAACTCAATTATGTGTGTGCATATATATGTATATTACATGTTAATAGCTATAGTGTAAAAGACACATCTATACAAGTCTATGACAAGTTTTGTGACTTGGGGCAAGTCATGTTTGTAACCTTTATTATCTGTAAAATAAGGAAGCTAGACCAGATCTTTAAGGTCAAGCCTTCCATTGCTAAAAATCTGTATCTATACATGATGTGATTTAAGTAATGAGGAGTGGATAAAGAATAAGTGAATAAAGCACTAGGCCTGGAGTCAGGAAAACTTGTTTAAATCTGACCTCAGACACTTATTAGCTGTGTGACATTGGACAATTCAGTTAACCTCTTATTTGCCTCAGTTTCCTTGACTGTAAAATAAGGAATAACAAAGCACCTGGCATGCAGTGTCTATATAAATGTTTACTTTCTTCCCCCATGAGAATGTAATGGGCTTAGAGGAATCCCTCTCCTTACCCTGATCTCAGATTATATATTGAAGTATAGAGTATGGATAGGTTCAGCAGCTAATTGAACTTTGGAGGCAAAAGGCATTAGTGGATAGTAAAGCTTTCCTTTTTTTTTTTTAATGTAATGAATTCAAATTAGACAATCAGAATACTGGAGCTGAAAAGATCACTTTAAAAAAAAAAAAACCTGATCTGTGATCACACCAAAGTTAAGATATTTTTAAAAACAAAATCAAACCTGACATTTTATAACCAAGTTTGGCTCCACTTAATAGTTGTAAAGTAAATCTTAAACCCTCTATTATAGTAAAGTCACCACCTCTTGGAACTTCTATTCTTTTGTAAAATATGGAAAGTAACATTTGCACTACCAGCTTTACAGGGTAAAGAGCTTTATAAATCTCTATTAACAGGAAGTGTTATCTAGTTTTCACTGTATAATTTTAAAAGTCAGTATCCAAAGTGAATCATACGTCTATTGAAGGGCCTTATTTGGCCTTATCAGGTTGGCGATTTTCAGCTTTAGCTTTTAACTTTTTTTTGTAGGGAGAGTAATTTTATTAAATCATGTACATCACATGTGTTTAATCTGTACTCCAGAAATTCTATTGTGCTTGATATCTTTGCAAAATATATTTAAAACAATTATTTACTTTTAAAAACGTAATTCTTAAGCATTTCAGAACAGTATTTGTAATAACATAAAAACGGTACAGAGTACCACTGGCATATGAGCATTCTGTGGAATAGCTTCCTCGTCCAGTAACCTTCTGAGTGACATTGAACAAATTTTCACTTCCTAGCTCTAGGGTTCTTCCTCCCTGAAATGTGGGTGTTTTACTAGAGGATCTCTACGGTACCTATGGCGCTAAAACCTATCTATGACCCTCATCAATAAACACTTTTTTTAAAAAATTACGATCCTGCTCCCAATCTTGGTAATTGGACTCCTCAAGAAACACGCAGCCTCCTCCAAATCTTGCAGTGCTGCCCGGATCCCGAGGTTTACCAGTACACACCCTCCCATTCAAGCGCACGCTTTCGAACCTCCACCAGCCCCCTTGCATCTCTGACCTTTACCTTCCACCACTGGGTTAGGTTTAAGCCCAGACTTTTTTTTTCAGGGATACCAGGGACCGGATGGAAGGAAAGGAAAGGGGGGAGAGGCAGGACCTGTAGACTGTGAAAAGCGCAGGAAAAGCAGGCGCCGAACTAGAAGCATCCACTTCCCGGAGCTGGGGGAACAGCTAGGCCAAGCCTTCCCTTCCGTAATTCGGCTTTCTACAGCCGTTGAGTCAGCCTGCTTATCCAGATCGCCCGATTCCACACGCTATGCGAAGAGCGGAGGTTGATCTCCCATCCTCTTCCACGTCCTTCCTCTCCTAGCACATCCGGTCCGGATTCCCGCTTCCGGGCGCGCGGGTCTGGGAAGCTAGGACGCTAGAGGCCAAAAACCTAAGCCTCCGACAGGACCGCGCAGCCGCAGAGCCTGAACTGAAGTCCAGAGTCCTAGCCGCCCGCCTTTCGGAGGTTAGGGGCGGGCTCAGGAGGGCGGACCCAGGCGTCCGGCTCGCCTCCCACAACACCTGAGAAAGCCTCTCATTTATGCCTAAACTGTCACTGGCTTCTCGAAGATCTTCCGTATCCTTTTTCCTCCTTCACCTCCTCATCCCCTTCAGCCATTCCGTCAGTGCCCCGAAATAACCGGCTTCCTCTCAATCCTCCCACTGGGAGCCTAGGTGCCGCGAACGCCACGTGCGCCGCCCGCCACGTGGGCACGCTCCGCCTAGAGGCGGGACCTACCGGCGACTTCTCTCTCTCTTTCCCTTCCCCTCCCTCGCCCGGTTCACCCGGACCCCTCCCCCAGCTCCCTTAGCTTTTTCCCCACCTCTGTCCCCGCCTTTCCGGGGTACGCGCGAATGCCGGCCCAGACTATGGAAGCGGTAAGTGATCCCTCCCCCTGCCCCACCGGGAGGTCTCCCTCCTCCCCCCCAATCTTGGACCTGAGGAGGGGGTTGGGGGAAGGGAGGGGAGGGCCGCGATCCTGGGAGTGACTGGGGCGTGGGGGAGCCTCTCCCAGAGAGCTTGGGACGCTCCCTTTTCTCTGTGGTTCTTTGTCCCTTCTCTGCCCGAGGGAGCTTGAAGTCCCGGTTGGAGCCGAAGACCTTGCAGGGTCATCCCTCCCCCTCCTGGCCCAGGCTGCCCTAGGTTTGTGTGGTGGGGGTCAGGGGGAGACCCTGGCTAGCCGAGCTGGAGGGAGGGGTTGTAGAAAGCCGGTCGTTGAGCCGCGATCCCCACTGGCGGCGGGAAGCGAGGGCTGGGGGCTGGAGGAATTGAGAGGCAAGGGATATAACTTTGGAGAACAGCTTCACCCGAAGCTCATCCAGGTGCTTCCAAGGGAACTGCTCCCTGGCCCCAGGCACAGCCCGTGGTCTAGATCCGAGCTGGAGTGGGGGGAGCCTGAGGGTAGGGCCTGGGTCTCCTTCCTCCACCCTGCCCTGTGCCCCGGAGGCTGTGGCCTCCCCAGATGGAGTCACTACCCGGCCCTTGGGAGTTCTTTCTTCCCAAGCCAGACCAGCTGGGAGGAAGAGAGATCGACGGTCAGTTTTGCTGCCCCTTGCCCTTGTGCTTGTCCTTCAGTGATTTTTCCTTGCCCACAAGGAATGCTCTGAGGGTGACCTGGCGCTGCTCCCTGCTCGCATAGTCTTCCTCTGCTGCTCAAACCAACCCGGAGCAGGGAGAACCCGAGGAAGCTCACCTGAACTTAGGTCTTAGCCACTTAGTTAGGCATAGAATTAAGTTTGACCCACCCAGCACCCCGGAAAGGTGGCCTGGGCTAGATGAGAGACTGTTCATGTCGCAAAAGCCCAAACCGATTGCAGATTCTTGACCTACCTAGTTCATGATCTCCGATGAAGGATAGGAAGGAAGGAAAGGACCCTGGTGGTGTAGACTACTGGTGGTGTAGACTAGACTCTAGTCTAGTGCCCTTTCCACCTTCCGGCGTGAATAGCAGATTGATTATCTGAGAGGTTTGATTTTTTGAGGGCTGAGAGGAGTGGGGTGTCGGGGGAAAAACTGCGGCTAAAATTGCCAAAACTGGACTCCAGAGGACGGTCTCAGCTCAGCCACTCACTATTACTACTTTGGGCAAATCACTTAACTGCCTTGGACTTCAGTTCCCTTACCGGGTAAAATTGAAAGGATTGGGCTAGATGGCCTTTGCAGTCCTAGTTCTGTGATCATCAAATCTTTGGGAAATTCTGGACACTTGGGGCTTCTTAGAAAAAAAGTGACTGGCCAGATATCCTCTTTATTCCTTTTCCCAAGTGTAACTTTTTGTAGAGGAAAGCAATAGCCACATGAGTTCAGCTTTTACTTTGACCAAGAACTCAGCATTTGAGGGCCAGGGGTGGAGGCGAATGCTGAAGAAGCCCTGGACTTGGAGTCAGGAGACTGGAACTCAGTGGCCTCTCCATCACTTTTCATCTCTCACTTTCCCCATTTGTAGAGTGGAGATGTGTATATTACCTACCTAGGAATATTGAGAAGAAAGCCCTTTGTAAACCTGGAGCGCTATAGAAATGTGAGTTATTGTAATTGTTGCCGTTATTAATGACCCAGAGTTATTTAGCTATGATTTTCCCCCTTCCCCAGAGCTGGAAAGGATTTTTTAAAACTACATGGGCCAAAGTAGCTAGGTGTCGCAGTGAATAGAGCACAGGCCCTGGAGTCAGAAGGACCTGAGTTCAAATCCAGCCTCAGACACTTAACCACTTCTCAGCCTTGTGACCCTGGGCAAGTCACTTAACCCCAATTACCCTGCCTTCCCTGCTCCAAAAGGCAAAAACTAAATAAATTTAAAAAAAAAATAATCACCTGGGCTAGCCCTCTAATTTTGCAGATGAGCATACTGAGGCTCAAAGAAAACCAGATCATCAGATATTGAGTCCAGTTCCCCACAAAGAATGCCACCATAACTCTTGACATTTGTCTCACAGATCCTTGGGGCAGGGATGAGCATTTTTCTCCTGATATACTGATCTGGAAGATTTACCCTGAACTCTTGTTGCCAATAGCATTGGTTCTTGGCAAGAATAGCGTAAGCTTCCTCAGGCAGGACTCTCATAAATGATTTTCCCCAGGTCCCTAATTGGCAATTTGCAGGACAGACTCTCACTCTCTGACTTCTTGTTGCCGGGCCACTGACCTCATTCCCAACCTCCCTGGAGAGCAGCATACCTTCTTGACTCAGAATCCCCAAGTGAGCTATCATTACCGTCGTTAACTGAGCTTAACTCTTCATGCCTTCATCATACTTTTGTGTATGGGCAGACACATGTTGATCTTCTGATATTTGCCCTCATTGTTTTCATTTTCTTCTTTCAGGTGCTCCAGTTGATCTTACACAGGTTCCTCCAGATCAAAACCCTTCACTGTGCCAATGTTCCAGCTGTCCCACTTACAGAATCATAAAATCCTCTTCATCTGGTGACCCAAAGCCCCAGCTGGAAACAGAACAATATGCTGCAGCAGGTAACCTAGATTATAGAACCCTCAGGTGGCATTAATGAGGAGGAATCTGCTTAGGGTTTAGTACTCAAGAAAAGGCATCTAAGGACAATTTCTAACACTGTGTTATAAATATACATTTTAAGTACTAGAACATTTTGTTCTTTGTGGCACATGAGCATTTGTGTTTTGTTTTGCAGTTGGGTGGGTTATGGCTTAAGCCCAAGGTATACAGTGGACATGAGTACCAGGGGCTCAGTTTTCACACCTTAACAAGGACTCTTAAATGCCTTGACCTCTCCCTGATAGTACCTAGTTCTAAAGAATCCATTTTGGCCTCCAGGAGCTGCCTGAGCTGTCCAGGCACCCAATGGTCATAACCTTGTGCTCACCTTTAACATTTCACTATCAATAGGAACAAATATGTCTTCTTTATGAATTCCCAAGCAGAAAGAAGGTATGAACTCATTCTTCGAGGCTTGACCTGGTCATTAGGAATGAGAAGGGGATTCTCATGGTGGGCCCTGGAGCTGCTGCTCATAGGTACAGTTCTTAGTGATAGTAGCAAATATTCAGATGAGAAATTTGAAGAAAGTAAAAAAAAGGTTTCTATGTGAATGGCAGGTGAACATGGGTCATTGCTCATGAGAGGTAGGCAGTGCCCTTCCAAAGTGACAAGTGATGGCCTCCATCATACTCTATCTAGCATAGGGGAGGTCAGGTTTTGATCCCCAAATCCAGAATGGCAGAGATGGGTACCATGAATTGTCCAGTGCAGTAATGCAGCTGATCTCAGAGGAGCCTATGGGAACCCCTGGAAGAGTTGTCTTTATTTTGTGAAGGCAAGGACCACCCTAGAATGGGTTCACCTTGGAAAAGCACATCATTTCTGGTACTCATATCCACAGCAGGTCTCTAAGATAAACAGCTGGTTTGTTGGGAAATTTTTCACTTTTGGAAAAATGATCCAGTTAGTTGCCATCTTGTCATTTCTATCTCTACACTATCTCTCGTATCCATCCACTTCTTTTCACTGGTATTGCCACCACTCTCGCCCAGGCCCTTATCAGTTTTCACTTGGACTATTCACATGGCCTCCAGTTGTTCTGCCTGCCTCAAGTCTCTTCCCTCTGCAATCCATTCTTCCCACACATAGATTCCAAAGTGATATTCCTACAGCACGAGTCTATGCCATTCCCTTGTTCAAGAACCTTCACAGGTTCCCTGTTGCCTCTAAGATGAAGTCTGGATTCCTCAGCTTCATGAACATAAAGTTCTTCAAAGCCAGAGTTACTTATAGACTTACTTCTTATTAATTCACGTCACATAATCTATATTCCAGCCAAACTTACCTAATTGTTCCCCATTTTCTCTCTGCATCTTTGTCCAGACTGACTCGTGTCTGAAATGTATCCCCTCCTCCACTGTCATCTTGACTTTCCAGAATCCTTTACCATCTTACCAGATGACTTCTTTGTTCCCCCTAGTTGTTAGGATTGGTTCCCTCCTCAAATGAAATTTGTCTGACTAGTCTGTATACAAATTGTATCCCTCTAGTACAATGGTTCTCAACCTGTGGGTCACAACCCCTTTTGGGGGTCAGACGACCTTGTCACAGGGGTTACCTAAGACCATCAGAAAACACATATTTCTGATGGTCTTAGGAACCGAGACATTGCTCCTCTATCTGTCTCCAGGCAGGTCTGCCCACATGCAGATACACCCACATACGGGTATTAAAGGGTCGAGACATTAGGAAGGTTGAGAACCACTGTAGTAGCATGTAAACTCCTTCATTTCAGGGATTTGAGGTTGCAGCATCTAGCTCCAGAGGTCTTTGCATGTGCTAATAATGCTCAATAAATGTTGAGTTGAGTTGAGAAAGGAGGGAGAAAGGAATGGGGTCCCTATGAGCAGAAAGTCCCAAATGTGTATTAGATACCCATTCCAGGGACACTGAATCCTTAAAAATCATGAAGGTGTCTCTGCTGACTGCTCTACCTCTAACTCCTGCTGCATTAGGTTTAGAGCTTCATGCCTCACTTATGTCACAACCTGTGACCCTTCCTAATACGAGAATCAAAACAGTTGCATTCTGCCTTGTCCTTCTTTAGGAGGTACTGGCCTCCTGTAGGTGTCAGGGCCAGAGAGTGTTTTTTAAGGATGGATGACACTTAAAACGAATGCACTATTAGAGCTAAAAGGGACCTTCAGCATCATGTAGTCCAACCTTCTCATTTTACAGAGGAGGAAACTGAGGCCAAGGAGAAAGGGAAATGACTTGCCCGTGGTCCCACAGGTCATAATTAGAGAGCTAGAGCCAAACCCTGGATTACCTTTCTTCTAGTCCTGTGTTCTTCCCAGTAATCCATAGGGTCCCTTCTAATGAGTGACAAAAAAGACCCTATCTTCCCTGAGAGAGCTGTAGACATGGAAACATTGAAAACTTTCTCTGCCTTTTTATTAATATAAAATAAAATCTTTCACAGGTAGCCTTGAGACCTGAAGGGATTAGTCAACTGCCAGGAGAGCTGGGTTAGGCCAATGTGACTCAGTGTATGGTGTCGGGTAGTTCAGTCGTCCTTCTTGACTTTGTTCTGTGTGACATCTTAATAGCCCCTGCCCCATTTGTCCCTGAGTTTGAGGAATATCTGTACAATACAGGACTAGGGCTCCTAGAAAAGAGCAAAATCTGTGACTTTGACCTCGGTGTGACAGACATCTCCATCCAGCTCCTTACTTTCGGTGTCCTTGACCTCTCTTCTCCTAGAATGTCTGTTTTGTTTGAAGTGGATTCAGTGTAGATGAGGCTGAGAAAACTTTTTCTTTGACTATGAAAAAGATGCTCCCTGTTATGATTTAAGAGCAATAGAGGCTGGCACATAGAGAAGTTTGCAGCCACTTTGGTGCTGACTCCCTAGTGGATGTAAAGGTGTAGTGGATAAATATCAGTTTAAAAAAGGTGAATCTCAATGCCAAGCTTCACTTCAGAGGGATGGATAGGCTGCCAGCACATGGTAGGTAGCGCTGGTGAGGGGTTTGGGGAACATAATAAACAGTAAAGTAAGGACAACAAGGAGAAAAGGTGCTGGCTATTTATGGGGAGGGTAGGTAACTTCACTTCAGTTAGAGCTTTGGGTGCAGAGAAGAGCATTGTGAGGTGAGATCTCAGGGCAGAGTGGCATCATTTTGTAGCAGTCTTCTTGCCGGGGAAGGTGATTGGGCTTTATTTGGTAGACAATAGGGAGCATCGAAGGTTTTGAGCAGCAGTTACATGATTAAAATTGTACTTTAGGAATGTTATTTTTTTAATAATATTTTATTTTTTCCTCCAAGTACATATAAAGACAATTTTTACCATTCATTTTTTTTTAATTTTGAGTTCCAGATTTTCTCCCTCCCTCACTTCCCTGATATGCAGTTTGTTATAGGTTATACATGTTCAGTTGTGCAAAACATATTACCATATTAGTCATGTTGTAAAAGAAGACATAGACCCAAAGGGAGAAAAAGTATAGAAAGTGAAAAATAGTGTGTCTTGATATGCATTCAGACTCCATCAGTTCTTTCTCTGGAGTTGAGATAGCATTTTTCATCATGAGTCCTTTGAAATTATTTTAGATCATTGTATTGCTGAGAATAAGTCATTCATAGTTGATCATTGTACAGTATTGCTGTTACTGTGTACAGTGGTCTCCTGGTTCTGCTTACTTCATTTTGTATCTGTTCATATAAGTTCAAGTTTTTCTGAAATCAGCCTGCTCATCATTTCTTATAGCATAGTAGTATTAGGAATGTTATTCTACAGTGGTATGAAGGCT
This sequence comes from Pseudochirops corinnae, assembly GCA_028646515.1. Classification (NCBI taxonomy): domain Eukaryota; kingdom Metazoa; phylum Chordata; class Mammalia; order Diprotodontia; family Pseudocheiridae; genus Pseudochirops; species Pseudochirops corinnae. Next base: position 236,487,277 of record CM053586.1, on the reverse strand, counting down.
AGGTGGAAGGGAGTGGAGGGAAGGGGAAGTAGAAAGGCCAGTTAAGAGGTTATTGCAATAATTGGTATGTGAGAGAAGCAGAAAGTGTTAAGATATTGTATAAGGTATTGTATTGGTTTGCCTTTGCAACTAATTTGACATGGGTGATGACAGAGAAGAGTCGTCAAAGATACCAAAAGCTTGGAATGAAATTGGGCATGTCACTGATTATAAACAGGAAGATGAGGAGAGAAAAGTGGGTTTTGGAAAAAAATGATATTTGGGACCAGCCAAAGGGTGCAGTGCTTTGGATCATCTGAGTGGAAGTGTCTCCACAGGCAGCTAGAAATCACCGGTTTGAGTTATTAAAAGAAGTGGGGGTTAGGGGTGGTCAAGGCTGGAGTTGCAGATATGAGGTGCACTTTCCCCCAAAATTGGTAGTTAATGCCATGGACATGAAAGAAGTTGGCTGCAGACACTTGAGGAATGGCCCTATGAAGGGCCCCAAGGGAGAGCAAGGGCATGAAGAAGGAGTGTCAGAAGAATGATTAGAAGCTTTGCAAGGAAAGTATCCTGTTGGAGAGGGGTGCTTCCTTGTGTTCTGTGCTGCAGAGAGATCCAGGGGGGTAAGATCTGAAGCAAGGTCATTCGATTTGGTGGTTAAGTAGAGTGTTGGAGATACTTTGTAGGGAGTAATTCTGTAGCTCAGTAGAGATGAGAGCTTTACTGTGGGGGGGCTGTGGACTGAGGGGTAGTGTGAGGTACCAGAAGCAGCAGACAGGTGAGCAGCCACCTTGGATTGTGGTAAAGGTTCCTCAACACCCATACTTCCAGGACCCCTCAAATCCCCTGCTTCCACCCACTGCCTGGGAGGGGGAGCTTCTTCAGAGACAGTGGCAAATGAACCATTACTGCTATTGTCATCGGTTCTTTTGGTGATTGAATCCCTTGCTAAGTTCCTCCATGGTGCTCTGATATGGGGTAACCTGGTTTTCATTGGGATTGGGCCATAGTGAATGAGTGAATGAAGAAGCATTTATCAGGCACTGTAGTAAGCTCTAGTGATACAAATAGGAAAAATGAGAAAGTTCCTGCCCTTAAGAAGCTTACAGTCTAACATAGAAGAGGTATGGTGACCCTGGGGGATATTTTGTTTTCGGAAGTTACTCTGGAAGCCATAGGGAAGTAGATTGCCACACCTTTTTCAGGAACCATGACTCAGTTGATTTGATTTTGGTTCCAGAACTGAAGGGGGTTGGGGTGATACACTGGGTGGCAACAAGGTGATTGTCAAGGATATAGAGAGTAAAGCATATCTGGAGTGGGACCTATATGGCAATTAAAGCCACCTCCATTCAGGAGAGGTGAAAGGGTTATGTCCAGCCACAGTGGGTTGGCAGGTCCTTTTTCTGTGAGGCAGCATATCAAGAAAAAAACTTAGAGAATGCACCATTTGCACCTAGATGTGTCTGGCCCCCAAGGAACCCAGCATTGCAAGTTCAGGTTCATTCCAGAAAGAGATTCAGGAAAACTCCAAGAGGATCCTGGTAGAATTCCATTCCTTAGAAAGGACCCAACCTGGCTGTTGGTCTAACTGGTATGTGTATGGCTCCACCCCTTACAGAGCAGAAGCCATCCCAGGCCATGGGGAACAAGGCTAGCATTGTCTTCTGGGAGCCATGGGGCTCCCCTGCCCTGTTTCAGGGTGACTTTCTCTCCCTGCTGATGCTGGGAAGGGAATACCCTGTTATGGAGAAAGAGAGGAAAACGGGAGGGTAACACCCTCCTCAGCTCCTTGAGCCATTGGAGAGGCCAGTGTTGGGGTGGGGATGGTCTGTGTTCACTGCATCTGTGTTCACTAGACAAGTTCTGGGGGAGAGAAGCATTTACAAAGAGTATCAGGAAATAGGCTGTCAAAACTGAAGGACCCTCAGACATCTGTTTGAATTCCTGCCTCCAGATCTTAAAAGTGATAAGAATCAGAGAGGGAGGTAGGAAGTAACTTGACTTTGTTGAAAAGGGCAGGAAATTGACCCCTAGACAAAAGTCATTGGTTTGCAGAGTCATCTCTAAACTAAGGCTGTCACCATTAGGTTGATACCATCGAGCTGCAGTGGGAAAAGATGTGCCCAGTTCTATCCATACTCTCATCAGCAAGGTCCCTTGACAACCTTGTGGAACAGATAGCAGAGCTAACCGCTCATGTCACTAGGCAAGGGTGCCTTTTATTGTCTTGGTCTCTTGAATTTAGGGGCCTAAAGCAGCTGACCAACCCCCCCGACCTGTCATACCTTTATAGGTATCCAAACCGAACTGCTTTTACAAAATTTCAGCATTCAGATTTGAATACCTAATCATTTCAATTTCCTAAGCATTTCTTGAGCACCTACCCCAGAGCAGGCACTCTGCTGGGCTCTGGGGATCCAAAGACAAAAAGAAAAACAGAGCCTGTCCTCAAGGAGCTTACATTCTACCAGGAGGAAGCCACATGTACACAGGTTTTTTAAATTACAAAATAACTTTTGGGGTTTTGGTGGGGAAAGAGTGGTAGTCAGATAAGGCTTTGCGTGGGAAGTTTACACTTGCATCTTGAAAGGATCAAGGATTCCTGGAGATCAGGATGGGGAGAACATGCCAAATTTGGGTTTCTCTGTCTTCCTACTAAGTCATCATTTCTGGGAAAGCAGTTATGCCCTTCTTTTTTACTCCTGGGGTCCAAAATGAAGTGAAGAGAAAAGGGAGGGTATGAACTGGTATGGATGAGGTTGGCTTAAGGAAGAGAAAGACAGGAACACGTAGAATGTCAGCAACCAGATAAGAGAGAGGGGAGAACTTTGCCTCCACCAGATAATAATGTAAGACCCCCTAAGCTGAGTTCTTCGTCCATTCGTTACAAAGTCAGAGAAGGGGACTTGCTGAGCTAATTCTAAGCCCCAGCAGCAAGGTGGGGAGGTCATTAACAAAGCAGTTTCTTTAGGAAAACCCTGGAGGAATATGAGTTTTCATTTATAAACTTTTCAGAGTTTGTACTTGCCCTCCCTTCTTTCCTTCCCTTCTTTTTCCTCTTCTCGCTGGTCTGTTTGCCAGCCAGCCCTGCTTACAAACAGAAGACCAAAAGGCTCCCAGACACTGGGCTGGTTTGGGTTTTTGCACAAATGATTCTTGTGGCTTGCCTCTTGGTTTGCATGGTCTGCACATACAAGGATTTGAGATGGTCAGAGCCTATAACAGTGCCTTAAACCTTTCCTCACTAAAATGAGAAGAAAGGCAAGGGCCATGAAATTCTCAGCTTTCTCCTTCGTATTTTCCAGGTCAATGGCCAAGAAATGAGCTCTCTCCCCTATGGCAGTGACCCTCTCAAGGAAGATCTGCAAGTCTTCTTAGGGAGTGAGATCCAGTTGGCTGAGCTGGATGATCTCACGAAAGTGAACCCTGTGACTCCAGCAACAGGTAGAGACCAAGCTTATGAGGTAGGAGTCCTTAGGGGAAGTTGGTCCATCTTCCCTAGGCTTATTCTGCCCCAAGGCCAGGTTGATGGGACCAAGAATCCCAAGCCAGGATTGCTGATTCACATCTCTCCCAGCTTGGGCCTCACAGGGCTGGGGCCATTCCTAGGTGGGCTTCATTTTCATTAGATCTGACCTGAATCAGCTAGGAAGAGTGTATAAAATGGCATTTGACTAATTGTGGGAGGGAGGAGGATGGATTAGAGCTCTGGGAGTGTCTGCATGTGCTCCCTCACTCAAGCACTCTGGGTGCTTCCATTAACGGTGCATCTGTCTCAGTCCTGAGGTGTCTGCAGGAGAGGTACCAAGTGGATGTGTTCTACACCAATGCCGGCTGCACCCTTGTGGCTCTGAACCCCTTTAAGCCTGTCCCTTACCTCTACTGCCCCAAGTTAATGAGGGACTACCACACAGCATCTCAACTCCAGGCAAGCTTGGCTCACTCCTTCATTCCTTGTACTGTTTGTGACATGGCATCATAAAGTAGCAGCAAGCATGGACTCATGCACTGGGCTTAGAGACTCAAACAGCTGGGGTCCTTTGACCCAGAGGACCTGATGATCTCCAGGCCAACATAGCTCCTAGAGGGGAGGTAGAGAAAACAGAGAACAGGCACTAAGCCAGCATGTTAATAGCTGGACAGATGTTGTCTTGGTCAGGCTACACTTCTGGTAGCAGGTGGAGGAAGGGGCAGGGGGAGCAGTGATGAGCAAGCCTGGGGAGGCTGGAGGATGGTCTCTGATCTCTGCAGGAAGTCTTCCTGCTAGGTGGGGCAGGGGAAAGCAGGGTGCTACTGAATTTAGTGTTTGTAGCTTTACCCATCTCAGGGTTCACCCAGTAGATCACTTATCTCAGAAGAGAATTACTTTGTGTGTCCTTTAATATGTTGGGTTCTTTGGGTATTTCAGAAATTAAAGCCTCATATCTTCACTGTGGGCGAGCAAACCTACCGGAATGTCAGGAGCTTGCTGGAGCCTGTCGACCAGTCCATCATTGTTAGTGGGGAGAGTGGAGCAGGAAAGGTAACAGACATGCCCTGTTCTCCTTGGCATTTGATTGCCCACAGTGGAAGGTCCAGCCCTTTTTAGGGGTATCTCTGACTGCTTTCTCAGTTCCATGTTCAATCCACCTTATAGTAGGAGAGGCAGGCAGGGAATAAGCATTTATACAATGCCTACTATATGCCAGGCACTGTGCTGAGTGCTTTATAAATAACTCATTTGATCCTCATGACAGCCTGGGAGGTTAGTGCTATGATTACCATCACTTTATAGTTGAGAAAACTGAGGCAAACAGAACTGACATGACTTACCCAGGGTCATACAGCTAGGAGGTGTCTGAAGCTGGATTTGAACTCAGGTCTTCCTGACTCCAGGCCCAGGGCTCTATCTACTGTCTATAGACTGCCCTAGAAAGAACTGAAGGTCCGGAGAGGCCTGTGTCCTAGGCTGGTTCTGCCACTCACTAGGTGTGTGATTTTTGGCAAGTTAGGTTCCCTCTCTGGGCTTCAGTTTCCTCACCTGCACAATACCAGTGTTGACCTGGATGACCTCAGAGCACCCTTTAGTACTAGCATTCTGTGATATCATGACCTAGAAGATTATGGATTATTATCCTTGGGGACTGGCTAGTTCCCTTCCTTCCAACCAGATTCCAAGCTTCCAAGGTTATAGGAAGGGCTGATGGAGGTGGGAGGGAACCACTGAGAGGGTGTTACACTTGAGGTGGAGGCTCCTGGCTTGCAGTATCAGCAGAGCTGCAATGAAAAAGTTTCACAAGACCCAAAGCCAGAGAGTGGCATAACCAGTCAGAGCAGGCCTGCCCCAGAGGCCCTGCCAGCATACCTGGACTACTTTCGCCAGAGTAATTTGACTTTTAAAATTCCCTTTCAGTCTATGATTTCATTAGATCCCCACACCCTTTCTACATTCCTGAGAAGTGGGCAGGGCAGGCCCACCTTGTAGGGTGAGAAAGCAAGCCTGTAGAGCTTCACTACCTTGAAGAGGGACACCTAGTAAACTCCTTAGACTCGAGTGTGGCTCTCCTCATGCCTCACCCCAGGGCTCTGGTACCCAAACTGTCCTGCTTCAGTGCCGGGGGTCATTAGATCAGAGATCCAGGGCAGGAAGGGATCTCAAAGGCCCTCAGCTTCCTCTCCAGAGCTCACCCATGTGGGTGGACCTTGCCTGTTCCTGTACTGGCTGTCCTTCCTGTGGGAATGTTCTGCCTCCTCATTTCTGCCTCTTTGTTTCTCTGGCTTCAGCTCATATAACCCCCTCTGCAGAAGGCCTTTCTTTCCTGGTCCCCCCACCCAACTCCCCAGGTGCCAGTGCCTTCCATCAACTCTGTATATAGCTTGTACGTACCTAATTGTTTACATGTTATCTGTTAAGAATATATGTTCTTTGAGGTCAGGGACAAGGGTTTTACCTTTCTTTGTATTCCCAGCTTGTAGCACTGTGCCTGGCACATAAGCACTTAATAAATGGTTGTTAACTGACAGATTGATGAGAGGGCCTGGGGAGGGTCTTGGGCATGACCACCATGAGACTGTCTTCTTTTGCAGACTTGGACCTCTCGATGCTTGATGAAGTTCTATGCCACAGTTGCTAATTCCTTTGCCTCTCAGGAGACACATGAGACAGTGGAGAGAATTGAGAAAAGAGTCCTGGATTCTAATCCAGTCATGGAGGCTTTTGGTAAACACCATCAGGCCTTCCTCAGCTGTCTGGGAACACAGCCTTTCTCTGCCCTCTCTAGGACCCTGGAGCCCCATGACCCAGGGCTCCCTCAGCTTAGACAAACACAGGCATGATATTGCTGTAGTTGGCAATGATAACAGCACCATAGGTCTGGAAAGGGACCTTGAGGAGGAAACTTGGCTGTTCTTTGGGCGGCAGACCACAACTATTCTTGAATCAATCCTTTATTTAAAGACTATACCACCCCACCTCAGAAAGGGGGACCTTCTTGCCTTGGCTAGTCAAGAAGTCCTCACTTTTATCTAGCTTGAATCTCTCTTTCTGTAGCCTTCCCTCCTTTGCCCCAGATCTGTCCTTTCAGACTGTAGGGTAGGGAGCATTGGGAGGGCTAGGGCCTAGAGGATCCTGCCACTGGCTTCACCCTGGGATGTGGTAGCTGGAAGGTCTGGGCCTCAGAGAAGGAAGGCATAGAGGAAAAAAGGAGCATGGACTTGTGGGCAGGAAGCTGTGAGTGAGGGAAGAGAGAATATCAGTGACTTTCCTTCTTTCTTAGGGAATGCTTGTACGCTCCGCAATAGCAACAGCAGCCGTTTTGGGAAGTACATTCAGCTCCAGCTGAACAGGTAAAAGCAGGTCTTAGGATCCTGTGTGGTTTGCAGCCTTTGTCTTTGGTTGTGCAGTGGGTCACCCCTGGGAAGGGGTGGTGCTATCTGCTGGGATCAGAGAACCAAGGAAGCGCTCTTCAGGGACCCAGAACAGGATCACTAAAGAAAGGCAGGGTCCTGGCCACCATGGCCATGGATGACCCTTATTCTGCAGATAAGCAGGCTGGCTGGGACACAGCAGTTTGGCTTGGGCTGCTCTCCTTCCAAACAAGGAGCCCATCTGACTTGGGCACAAGGGTGGGAGTCTGGAGGAAGAGGGTACCAGCAGAACTTTTATAGGAAAGCAGAGCTTCTCTTTTCAGGTCCTTGTTTGCTTACAAGCTCTTCTTTGTGTCCTTATTTGCTTAAAAGCTCTGGGTCCCCCTGCTCCCAGCCATTGTTCCTGAGTTCTGGACCTTGTGGTTTATACAAGGCACATGTGTGCCCTGGGTGTGCTCAGGATGCTGCTGTCACCTGGAGGCCTTAGGCCTTCACTAGAAATGTATGGCTTGGCTCATCACAAAAGAGATATATCTGTGTCATAGAGAGCAGGATTTTCTGGCATTAAAGTATATGCATTTCTAAATTCACATGAGAAAAGTGACCCTTCCTACACCGTTTTTACATGCAGCACTTTGAGGGGTAGGGGCATTTACTTTGCTTACCCCAGTCTCATCCATAGGTTTGGTGGGGATCATCATGGTCAGCCCATGTGGGGGCTAGCAATCCCTGGGCTTTGCATCCACATTTCCACTTTCTACTCCCTAGAGCTCAGCAGATCACTGGGGCCTCTGTCCAGACGTACCTCCTGGAGAAAACACGAGTTGCCTACCAGGCCCCACTGGAGAGGAATTTTCATATCTTCTATCAGGTCTGTGCCAGGCACTGGGTTCCAGGTCCTGTCCTGGGGCTGTGAGTAATGATGCTCTTTGCCATATACTTCACAGCTGTTGATTTCAATAGCCCTAAAGGGACCTGCTGCTCTCCCCCCTACCCCCCATTTCAAGTCACCTTCTTTAGAAAATTTTCTTTTCTTTTCTTTTTTTTAAATTAGTTTACAAGATTCAGTTCCACAATCCCTTGAGTGTCAAATTTTCTCTCCCTCCCTTTCCTCCCACCCCCCCCATGCAATCAAATATAGCATCTACAAATACTTTCACATTTAACATTAGTCAGGTGGTAAAGAAGGATTATAACTGATGGAATGAACAATAGGAAAGAGGAAACAAAACAAAATAAGAAAAAGAAAGAGAGGAGGTAGTTTGCTTCAGTTTGCAATCAAACTCTGTAGTTCTTTCTCTGGATGTGGACATCTCTTTCCATCATGAGTCTTTTGGAGTTGCCTTATAACCTTGCATTGCTGAGAAGAGTCCAGTTTATCAAACTTAGCTGTTACGCATACGTTGTGTCTATATTTGTGTACAAATTTCTCCTGGTTCTGCTCTTCTCACTCAACATCAGTTTGTATAAGTCTCTCCAGGTAATTATGAAGTCCATCTGCTCCTCATTTCTTATAGCACAATAGTATTCCATTATATTCATATGCCACAACTTGTTCAGCCATTCCCCAATTGATGGTCATTGCCTTGATTTCCAGTTCTTTGCCACCACAAAAAGAGCTGCTATGAATATTTTTGTACATATGGGGCCTCTTCCCACTCCTCTGATATCTTTGGGATACAACCCTAGAAGTGGTATTGCTGGGTCAAAGGGTATGCACTTATTTATAGCCCTTTGGGCTTAGAGGATGTTTTCTTAGACAAATTCTAACTAGTTTTGGCCACTTCTGGTGTCCCATTGTTCTTCCTAACATTTGAATATAGATCTACTCATGATTAACTGTTATGTTACTTAATAATGACAGCTGACATTAAATTACACGTTATAGTTATGGGGTTCTTTACATTTGACCCTCAGGATTAGACCTATGATGTAGGGAAAACAACTATTATTTCAGTTTTGCAAATGAGAGCATTAAGACTCAGTAGTTAAGTGACTTGCCCAAAGTCACACAGTGATAAGTAGCAGACTGATGTCTAGATAAAGATCTTGTAGTTGTAAATCCTGGATCATCTGTTAGACCTTTAATTTCCAGATTGTGAATATATACCTCATGAGATCCCCCTCCCCTCAGATGGGTGTTGAAAGAGCAGTGCCCTGAAATGTATAAGGCCTAAGGAGGCAGAGCTCAGGGCAGATCACCTCTGACTATGGAATGATTCTGATTGCCAGAATTAACTAAAGAATAATCTTTCATTAGAGTGTTTCATCCATATTAAGTGGCTGCTGGATATAGGGCACTGTTGTAGAGATGGAGGTGACACAAAATTTAGGTCAGATGAGGTCCCTATTCTCAGGAGCTTAAAGACTCATAGGAAGGTAACTGTAAACACAAATGACGGGACCACCCAGTATTATGTCATATATTGTGTTTCAGTTGTGTCAGACTGTTTTTGGCCTTGTTGGGGGTTTCCTTGGCAAAGACGCTGGAGTGGTTTGCCATTTCCTTCTCCAACTCATTTTACAGATGAGGAAACTCAGGCAAATAGGGCTAAGTGACTTGCCCAGGGTCACACAGCTAGTAAGGGTCTGAGGCTGGATTTAAACTCAGAAAGATGAGTCTTCCTGACTTCAGGCCCAGCACTCCCTCCACTGTGCCGCCCAGCTGCCTCTTGTCATAAGTAAGAGAACTATCAAACAAAGTACTTTGAAGACTTGAGGGAAAGGGACAGTATAGGCTATCATAGACCAGAAGTAAGAGCTTCTTGGAGGAGGTGACATCTTAGATGGCCTTTAAAGGGTGGATAGGAATACTTGAGGCAGAGAGAGAGGGAACAACTTCAGACATTCCAGGCATAGAGATGAGCCTGAGCAAGGCATGGAGGTATAAAAGGATGGTGCCTGCTCAGGAGCAGGAAACAGGTAAGTTTGACTAGAATGTAGACTATAAAGCCAGGGTGATATTCATTGGTCAGTAAACATTTAATTCACTCCTGTGTGCCAAAAACTGCTAAGCTTTGGGGATACAGATATTTAAAGACAGTCCCTATCCTCAGAGGAGCTGAGAAATGGGCTGGGGGGAGCACCAAAGGGCACAGCACAGGGGGCATGAGGTTCATGGAGTCAAAACCAAGTAAGGCAGTGGTAAAATTAATAATTTGCCTCTGTAAAGCAGGATGGCAAGGGATAGGAGACTAGTCCAGCCACTGGACTTTGAGTCAGAAAGTCCTGGGTTCAAATCACCAGCTCAGATACTCACTAACTATGCAATCCTGAGCAAGTCTCTAAACCTATTAGTTGCCTCAGTTTCCTCATATATAAAAGTAGCTGGACTTAATGGAAAAAATGAAGTGATTGGACCAAGATCCCTTCCAGCTTTATTATCCTATGAATGGGAAGATTGTGAAAGGCCCTGAAAGCTGAGCAAAGGTTTGGAAACTTTATTCCATAGATTTAGTGGAAATCACTGAAGATATTTTTTTGCAGAGTGACATTAGCATCCAGATCTGTGCCAAAACAACATTATGGCAGCTGTTTAAAGGTACTTGAAGGGGAATGAGGACTGAGGCAGGCAAGCCTGTTAGGAAGCTGTTGTAGTAATCCAAGTGGGTGGAAATGAAAGCCTGTGCTAGGCTGGTTGAGAGTGAGAAAAAAAGGGAGGAAATAGGTGTAGGAGATAGTGCAGAAAGAAGTGAAATTAACTTGGCAGCTGAATGAGAAAAAGCTAAACATAATCCCAAGCTTGCAGAAATGGTCAGACTGGGTAAATGGTGGTACCAGAGAACAAGATGAGCTCCGTTTTGAACATATTGAGTTTGAGCAGTCATCTGGACCACCAAGGGGACAGTCCTGTAGCTCATTAGAGAGGTGGGTCTGAAACTTAGGAGAAAGTTCGGGACTGGAGATACAGATTTGTGAGTCATCTCCATGGAGGTGGTAGTTGAAACGTAGTGAGAGGGGCCCTGGGTAATACCCACATCATGCATTCAAAAGGAGAACAAGGAGAATATGGTGCCTAAAGCTAAAGGAAAGAAGAAAGTGTCCAGCAGGAAGGAGGTGGTTCCTTGTATTTGTTAATTATGCATCTTGGGTGACCTTTGAGAAAGCAGATCCAGTAGAGTGGTGGAACCAAAGCATAATTCAGGGGAATGGAGGAGACCCCAGGCCTAGTAAAGAAATGGAACTGTTGGCTACAGACAGGAAGTTTGACCAACAAAAGGGAAGGAGAGAAATGGAACTGTAGCTACCTTAAGGCTAGAAAGATCAAGAGAAAGCTTTTTTAGGATTGAGAAGACCATGTGTATTTGGAGACAGATGGAAAGAAACTGCTGGAAAAAGAAAGAATATACTTGGGAGGGAGGGAATGACTGCCAAAGCAAGACCGTGGCATTAGGCTAGGGATTAGCCTCAGACTACTTATCAGACTGTTGCTCAGCACATCAGGAATAGGATGTGGAGCAGGTGTCCCTATGTGATACCGGGACCTGTCTCTCCTTTCTTTTTTATCCTTCAGTGTCTCTTACAGTGCCCTGCCTACAGTGGATATAACATCAGCCTTCTGCCCACAGGCCTTTGTCTGAGCGGGTCACATACAGTTATCTGTCCAGGCATCTTACTGGCACATTTCTGGTTCCCCAGATTACCAAAGGAGCCAGTTCAAGTGAAAGATTAGAGTGGCACCTGCCTGAGGGAGCGGCTTTCCATTGGCTGCCCAACTCTGAGAGCACTTTGGAAGGTAGGGAGAGCTCTGGGCTTCTGGGCGCTGGTGTGGCAACAGGCATGTCAACTGAGCCTACTCTACCCATACTTCATGGGGCAGTTTAGCATGTGGATTTTGGGTTCAAGTCCTCATCTCCCTGCCTCCTCAAGTCTGGGACCTAGGAGTTCCAGAGGTGTTGGGCTGGTTCTAAGACAGTGCAATTGAAGTTCATGTCTGACATGGGTGTTTTATTTCCAGAGGACTGCTTTGAAGTGACCAGAGATGCAATGTTTCACCTGGGCATTGACCACTCCACACAGAACAACATCTTTAAGGTCAGGAGAGAAAAATGAGTCACTTAATTTGGGGAAGGAGATTAAATACCCTCTGGACAGGAGATTATACAGCTGGAAACACCTCCCTTCCTGACATGGTGCCTGGGACTTAACGCCTTTTGAGGTGATAGGATCACCCCGTGAGCTGCAATGGCTGAACTCCAGGGAGATGGTCTGTCTTCCCTCTGATGCATGATGGCTATGATGAGGCCTCTGCTAGTGCCTTGGGGCCAGCCAGTGAGTACATAGCCCCATGGAGTTCTAGGCTTCTCAGTCAGTCAAACAATAAAGATTGCTGGGTAATGACTGAGTAAGCAGTCATTAAAATGAGCAGAGCTTGCCTGAGTATGGGTAGCAGCAGTCCAGGGCTAGGCAGGAATGCAGCTGAACAAGAGGGGTCTGGTTACTGCAGGCCCAGGACAAGAAGGCTGAGACTCAGAGGAGCAGACAGATGCTTTAGGACAAGTTCAGGGCATTAGTGAATAGGGTCCAACTCTGGTCTTAGGGCAGAGGTGGTATGTCCTCTGAATTGTTCTAATATTGCCCGCTGGATGTGATTGGTCCTCGAGGAGTTTTGTCAAGGAAGGAAGTTGGAGGGCTGTGAGAGCATCGTGCTCCTGGCCCCTTGGACATGGTAGATCTGAGGTACGCAGACCTGGGGAACCTAAAGCTAGCTAGTTCTAGTGGTCATGCCCACAGGGTTGTTATACTTAGTCGATTGAGAGCAGTAAGGCATTTACTAGGAGGCAGAGGTTCACTGTAGCTATCAAGCTCTTTCTGTCTGCCTCTCTACAGAAATGAGGCACACAGTGGTAGAGAGGAGGGCAAGAGAGGGACAGCATGCCCCCTGACCCCTCCACTCTACCCCCCCAGCAGTGAGATTAAAAAAGGCACCACTTGGGACTTGACTAGACAGGAGCAGCAATATCAGCCTGCCCCTACAGCAGAGAATCTCCTTCCTTTCCCTCTCCCAAGCCAGAGGTTATAGGGTCCTCCTGCTGTCTACCATCGGGTACTAAAACTGAGGTGCAAGTACACAGAGGCTTCTTGAGGTGGGCCTCTCCTCCTAGGCCAGGCTTTAGGTGGCCTCTAGGAGGCACGGTCCCCTACAAACCTGAGCTTCCTCTCATGCTTTCCTTACAGGTCTTATCAGGGTTGCTACACCTCGGGAATATCCACTTTGATGACTCAGAGGATGAATCCCAGGTTTGCCAGCCACAGGAAGATGCTAAATGTAAGAGGGGAAGGAGCTCGCTGCCCCCTGACTGGGGCCCCTGAGAGCTCAGGGTAGCTCCCAAGAGCTGAGCTTGCATGCCAGTGAGATAGGACACATCTGGTTTGGAGCATGGCGGGCCAGTGCCCTGCAGGGTGGGGCAAGGAGAGCTGATGTCAGGGAGGGGGGAAAGAGGGTGAGGGAGAGAAGTGGCATTTGAAGCCTGACTGGGTGCCCATTGCTAATGGGCGATGAGAACACCATCTTCAGTCCTTCCCACTATTCTTCTAGTCTGCCACACTAGGCAGCGGGCTAGCAATGATGAGTTGCAGCTGGAGTGGGCCCCCCGCCGGAGGCTGCAGGGGTATCTGAGCTCCTTCCCCCAACTCCTTCAGGACCTGCATCTCTAGCAGAGGTCTGGGGGTTTTGTCCTCCTCCCTGACCCCACTACCTGCAGATGACCAAAGTTATTGTCCCCAAACCAGGTTTTGTGATGACAACAGCCTCTCTGCTCCAGATCCCCAAGGAGGAGCTCTTGGAGACGCTCCGAGTCCGAATGATCACAGCCGGAAAGCAGCAGCAGGTCTTCAGGAAGCCCTGCTCCCGGGCCGAATGTGAAATCCGGAGAGACTGTCTGGCCAAAGTCACCTATGCCCGGTGAGTGGGCCAGCCCACCCCCACCTCTGGCCGACAGCTTCAACTGGAGTCATGCAGACGTTGGGGAAGCCAGAAGCGCTGCTCCTACCCAGGGTGCGCTGCTTCACTAGACCCCTGCCTTCAGAGCTCACCGTCACTCCCCTGCCCACAGATTGTTTGACTGGTTGGTGTCGCTCATCAATGGAAGCATCTGTGCAGAGCCCTCCGCCTGGACCACTTTCATCGGTACTGTTCTTCTGCCTGCTCTCCTTTCTGACTCGGCTGCCCCCAGTGCCTCCCTAGCCCAGGACCCTTAGGAGGGCCTTTGCTTTGCAGTGTCAGGACACTGGACCAAGAGTCAGGAAACACAGGCTTTAGTCCCAGCCATGCCACTGAACTCCCTAAGTGACCTTGGGCAAGTCATTTTTCCTTAGTTTCCCTTTTTGTAAAAAAATCTTCCTAGTACCTAGTATGATATAAACTTCTTGAGAGCAAAGACTATTTTGTGGGGTTTGTTTTTGCTGTATCCTTGGTACCCAGGGTAGTGCCTGGCAAAGTGAAAATTTGATAAAAATGTATTGAATTAAGAGGAGAACCAAAGGAAAAGGTATTGGTGAGTGGAGTTGACTGATTGTCAGGCTTCTGTAGATCCACAGGAAAGCAGGAAGCCAGGTATGAGCCATCATCCTGACTCCACGGTGCATCATAGGAACAGGGGCTGGCAGGGACCCTAAGGTCATCTAGTCCAACCCACTCATTTTGTAGAGGAGGAGATGAAGGTGCTT
>CM053586.1:236455446-236472278 GCA_028646515.1 Pseudochirops corinnae | reverse complement strand
TATTATTATTGACTACATCCAACTGGAACTTGAGATACACAGGCACTACAGTTGGGAGATCCATCCTGCCCTACCGAAAAGTGACATAGGAGAGAATAGACTGGGGGAGGGGGGACACACTGGGATGGCTGTTTTGGGGTGGTGGGTGGGGGAAAGAGGGGGAGAAAATATGTAGCCGAAAATCTTGTGGAAATTAATCATGCAAAATATAATAAAATTTAAAAAAAAAAGGAATTGAAGGGCTTGGAATATGATATTCTGGAGGTCAAAGGAGCTAGGATTAAAACCAAGAATCACCTACCCAGCAAAACTGAGTATAATGCTTCAAGGGAAAATATGGTCATTCAATGAAATAGAGGATCTTGAAGCATTCTTGATGAAAAGACCAGAGCTAAACAGAAAATTTGATTTCTAGGAGGGCGTATGTGTGTATAAATATATATGTGAGTATGTGCATATGTGTGTACATGTATACATAGAAGGCACAGGATGAATACGAAGGGATGATATCTAAAAAATAAAATTAAGAGGTGAGAGAGGAATATATTGGGAAAAGGAGAAAGGGAAAGATAGATTATGGTAAATTATCTCATATAAAAGAGGCAAGAGAATACTGTTACAATGGAGGGGAAGAGTAGGAAGGTGGGGGGAATGGGTCAATCTTATTCTCATTGAATTTTGCTTAAGGAGGGAATAACATACGCATTCAATTGCATACCTTACCCTACAGGAAAGCAGGGGGGAAGGGGATAAGGGGGAAATTTGAGAAGGGAGGGAAGATAGGGGAGAGGATAGTTAGAAGCAAACACTTTTGAAAAGGGACAGGGTCAAAATAGAAAACAGAATAAGTGGGGGGTGGGATAGGATGGAGGGAAATATAGTTAGTCTTTCACAGTATAACTACTATGGAAATGTTTTGCATAACTACACATGTGCAATCTAAGTTAAATTGCTTGTCTTCCCAGTGGGGGTGTGTGAGGAGGGAAGAAAGGAAAGACTATGGAACTCAAAGTTTCAAAAATAAATGTTAAAAAAAAAAAGATTGGTTTTTTTTTTTTTTTTACATGCAACAGGGAAATAAGACATATAGGCACTGGGGTATAGAAATCCATCTAGCCCTACTAGAAAGTTGGGGAGGTGGATAGGGGAGGATATAAGAGAGAACAGATTGGGGGAAGGAGTATTCAGTAGGCTCCCTATTTTGGGGTGGGGGTAGGGGAAAAACGGGGAGAAAAATTTGTAACTCAAAATCTTGTGGAAATGAATATAGAAAACTAAAAATAAATAAATAATTTTGGGGGGAAAAAAAGAAGAAACACATGGAAAGACTTTGGAAGCTGCAGACATGTAGGGGAAGCTTGTTTCTTAACACGTTTTTCGCTTGTCTCCCTAGATACTTCAGGAAATTTCTCCTTAGGTGAGATTGGGAATTTCTTCCTGACTTAAGCACAGCTATCTCACTCCCAGCTATAGAGCTCACTCACTCTATTCATCTTCTGGTATATCTTTTTCCTTCTTCCTTCCTTCCTTCTTTCCTTCCTTCCTTCCTCTTTCCTCCCTCCCTTCCTTCCTCCCTCCCTCCCTTCCTTCCTTCCTTCCTTCCTTTCTTCCTTCCATTCTTTCTTTCACAATTTTTAAATTTTGTTCTCAATTGCATATAAACAAAATTTTTTAAAATTCTTTTTTTTAATGTTTCAGTTCCAAATTCTCTCCCTCCCTTCATCCCTTCCATCCTCCTTGAGAAGGCAGGCAATTTGATACAGATTATATATGTAGAGTCATACAACTCATTTTCATATTAGCCATGTTGCAAAAGAAAATACAGGCCAATCCTCTCTCAACAATAATAAAGAAAGATCTGCATTTAGACTTCATTACTTCTTTCTCTGGAGGTAGATAGCGTTTTTTTTTTTCATCATAAAGCCTTCAGAATTATCTTGGATCATTCTATTGCTGAAAATAGCTAAGTCATCCACAACTGACCATCACACAATATTGCTGTTACTTTGTACAATGTTCTCCTTGTTCTGCTTATTTCACTATGTGTCAGTCCATGGAAGTCTTCCCAGGTTTTTCTGAAAGCATCCTGCTCAGCATATTTTATAGCACAATAGTATTCCATCACAATCTTTTACCATAATTTGTTCAGTCATTCCCCAATTGATGGACATCCCCTTAATTTCCAGTTCTGTGCCCCCATAAAAGATCTGATGTAAATATTTTTATTGCTGGGTCAAAGGGTAGGCGCAGATTTATAGCTCTTTGGTTTTAGTTCCAAGTTGCTCTCCAAAATGGTTGGATCAATTCACAACTCTATCAACAATGCATTTGTTGTTTAGGTTGTTTTTCAGTTACGTCTGACTCTTCATGACCTATTTGGGGTTTTCTTTGCAAAGATACTATTTCCTTCTCCAGCTCATTTTACAGAAGAGGAAACTCAGGCAAACATAGTTAAATGACTTGTCTAGGATCACATAGCTAGTAAGTGTCTGAGGTTAGATTTGAACTCAGGTCTTCCTGACTTCAGGTCCAGCATTCTATCCACTGTGCCACCTAGCTACCCAACAGTGCATTAGAGTCCCAATTTTTCCACACTCCCTCCAACATTTATCATTTTCTTTTTCCATCATATTAGCCAATCTTGTGTCAGGTGGAACCTCGGAGTTGTTTTAATTTGTATTTCTCTAATTAATTGTGATTTAGATCATATTTTTCATATGACTAGATAATTTTGGTTTCTTCTAAAAACTGTTCATATGTTCTGAACATTTGTCAATTGAGAGGTGACTTGTATTCTTATAAAATTGGATCAATTTTCTATATACTTGGGAAATGAGGTCTTTATCAGAGAGACTTGCTATTAAAAAAAAATTCCCAATTTCTTGCTTTCCTTCTAATCTTGGCTGCATTGGTTTTGTATGTACGAAGCCTTCTTAATTTGATGTGATCAAAATTATCTATTTTAAATCCTATAATGCTCTCTATCTCTTGTTTGGTCATAAATTCTTCTGTTATCCATATATCTGATAAGTAAAAGATTCCATTTTCCTGTTATTTGTTTGTGATATCACCCTTTACATCTAAATCATGTTCCCATTTTTACCTTATCTTGGCATATGATGTTAGATATTGGTTTATATCTAGTTTCTGACAAACCGTTTCTGCTTTTCCCCACAATTTTCATCAAATAGTGATTTCTCATGCCAAAATCTTAGATCTTTGGATTTGTCAAACACTAGATTACTATGATCATTTACTACTAGATTACTATGGTCATTTAGTATTCTGGAATTTAGGATATTGTATACCTGATCTATTCCATTGATCTCCATTCTATTTCTTAGCCAGCACCAGATTGTTTTGATAATTTGTTGTTGTTCAGTCATGTCCAACTCTTTGTGACCCCATGTGGGATTTTCCTGGCAAAGATAAGGGAGTGGTTTGCCATTTCTTTCTCCAGACCATTTTATAGATGAGGAAACTGAGGGAGACAGGGTTAAGTGACTAGCCAGAGTTGAATTCAAGTCTTCCTGACTACAAGCCTGGCCCACTATCCACTGTACCACTTAGCTGCCATGTTGATGATTTTTGATGATTACTGCTGTATAATAAAGTTTTAGATCTGGTAATAGTCCTAATATGATAAAGTTCTTAAGAATTGTAATTATCATCTTCTCATATAGGAATGTGGACATTTTACCCTTATTGATTCCCTTATAATTTCTCTTTCATGCATAGTTTTTTATGCTTCTCTGGAATCTTCTATTTGAAAGTCAAATTTTTCTACTCAGCTTTGGTCTTTTTATCAGCAATGCTTGAAAGTCTTTTATTTCATTAAATATTCACTTTTTCCTTTGAAGAATTACTCTCAGTTTTGCTGGATAGGTTATCTTGGTTATAATTCTAGCTCCTTTCCCTTTCAGAAGAATATCATATTCCAAGCCCATTGATCCTTTAATGTGGAAGCTGCTAAATCTTGTGTTATGCTTACTGTGGCTCCAAGATATTTGAATTGTTTTTTCTAGCTGCTTGCAATATTTTCTCCTTGACATGGGAGCTCTGAAATTTGGCTATAATATTTCTGGGAGTTTTCATTTTGAGGTCTCAGAAGGTGATCAGTGGATTCTTTCAGTTTCCATTTTACTTTCTGGTTTTAGGATATCAGGACAGTTTTCCCTGAAAATTTTAAAAAATATGATGTTTAGGGGATGGCTAGGTGGCTCAGTGAATAAAGCACTGGCCCTGAAGTCAGGAGGACCTGAGTTCAAAACTGGCCTCAGACACTTGACACACTTACTAGCTGTGTGACTTTGGGTAAGTCATTTAACCTCAATTGCCCTCCAAAAAAAAAAGCAAAAAAAAATTATATTCAGCCTCTTTTTTGATCATGGTTTTCAGATAGTCCACTAATTCTTAAATGATCTCTCCTTGATCTGTTTTTTAGGTTGGTTATCTTTCTAATGAGATATCTTACATTTTCTTCTATTTTTTCATTCTTTTTATTTTGCTAGTGTCTAGTGTCTTGGTGTCTAGTGAAGCCATTACCTGCCATTTGCCCAATTCTAATTTTTAAGGAGTTCTTCAGTGAATTTTTGTACCTCTTTTTTCATTTGGCCAATTCTGCTTTTTAAAGCATTCTTCTCTTCAGCGGATTTTTGTACCTCTTTTACCAAACTGTTGACTCTCTTTTCATGATTTTCTTGCATCACTCTCATTTCTTTTCCCAATTTTTCCTTTATCTCTCTTATTTGATTTTTTTTTTTACTTTTTGGAGGGGGGAAGGCAGGGCAATTGAGGTTAAGTGACTTGCCCAAGGTCACACAGCTAGTAAGTGTTAAGTGCCTGATGCCAAATTTGAACTCAGGTCCTCCTGACTCCAGGGCCAGTGCTCTATTCACTAAGCCACTTAGCTCCCCTCTTATTTGATTTTTAAAATCTTTTTTGAGCTGTTCTAGTAGTTCTGGTTGAATTTGTATCCATTTCAAATTTTTCTTTAAGGCTTTGCTTGTAACTGCTTTGAAATCATTGTCTTCTAGGTTTGTGTCTTGATCTTCCATGTCACCATATGAATTTCTTATGGTCAGGTTATTTTTTTGTTTGTTTGCTCCAGTCTATTTCTTGACTCTTAATTTTGTGTTAAAGCTGGGCTCTGCTCTGGGGGTGGAAGGTGTACTGTCCTAACCTCAGGCTTTTGTTGCTGTTGTTTTCAGATCTAGCTCTGGAGGTCTGTAGGTTTTAATTCTTCCATGGTGGTATGCTCTAGGGAGAAGTGTAGTCACTGTTCTCCTTGCCTGTACTCTGGCCTTTACCCAGAAAGGGGACTTTGTTCCTGTGTTGCCATTCCTCCAGACTCTGAGATTGTGACCAGGTCTGTTGCTCTTCTACTGTAGCAATTGCTAGTTCTCCCCTCAGTCTTAGAAATCAGACCAGGGATTCTTTCTCCCCTGTGAGTGTCCACAAGCACTCCTCTCCATCCTGGATCCTCAGCCAGGGTATTTGTTCTCCTGAGACCACAACTACTATTGCTCCTTTTGGCCGTAGGCCTTTGACTGGGAATTGCACATGGGCAATACAACAGGGCCCTGAACCTGTCCCTCACAAAAGGTCCCCTGTAATCTCCTGACAACCAGTTATTTACCTTCCCTACCTCCCTCACTACCACCACCCCTGCAATGGGCTGAGGGTTCCCAAAGCTGCTACTGTAGTTAATGCAGCCAATTCCAAGGTCCCCTGCTGATTTGCAGGGGCAGAGTCTGTGTTGTGAGGACTGCCCTTTGCTCTACCCCACTACCACTACCACCATAGGTGAGACAGACCTTTCCTGTTGACCTACTAACTTGTCTTGGTTTGCAAAATTGTTTCCCTTAACTTTCTGTTGGTTCCATCACTCCAGAATTTGATTTGAGGCATTATTTTAGAGTTATTTGGAGGGGAATTTGGAAGAGCTCAGCTGAGTGCTTTTCTACTCCACCATCTTGGCTCCTTGCTATATCAAACATACTTTCTTTCAAAAAGGCTTCAGTTTCCTCTCTAGCATTCCTTGATCTTAGTTCTACCTTTCTGAGGCCAAGCAGAAATCAGAACCCTTCTAGCCTGTTGTCCCTAGTTTAATAGTATTAATTATAGCTCACAGTTCTATAAGATCTTTCAGTCTCAATGTTAAACTTCTCTCTCCACTCTCTTCAAGGCCAAAGTCAGGGGCAAACTGCCTGGGAATGTGATGATAATCCTCTACTTCCCTCTCCTTAGTAGATGTCTTAAACTTCTTTTCTCCATGCCCTTCCTGGACCACTTCCTCTACCCTCTCTCTTAGCAGAGAACCTCTCCTAGTTTACTAAGAATAAAGGCCAGCCATCGAGCTCTCTATTCTCCTACTCTACTTCTTACAAACCCTCTTTGGCATCTCTTTCTCTGATAAATAAGTGGGTCTCCTTGCCAAGGTCATCTGTAGAATCATAGCTCTAGGCCATCTGGTCCAAATCCCTCATTTTTCAGATATAGAGCTGAGGCTAGAAAGGTCAAGTGACTTCCCTGTATTCACATAGATAATAAGTGGCAGAGGGAAGATTCAAATTCAGGACCCTGAATCCAAATCCACTCTCTCCTCTAAAGCAGGATGGTGTTCTTGTGCTCTTGGTTTTGAGAGAAAAAAACTCTGTACTTTGTATTTTAGCCAAAGTCTGTCAGGGAGAACTTATTAATATTTACAAGCATTTCTTCATGTAGAGCAGTCCAAATGGGCAGAGTTCCATCCCTCTTCATTGGAATTTTCTCTGATCCAAGCAATATCAACTTAGATTTCATAGTTCTCAGGAAACAAAAGCTGAAAATTCCACAAGATAAAATACAGAGTTTAGAATTAATGTTTATTTTATTTCTTTTTGCTTACAGCTAATATGTAATATGAATATAGGAGCACCCTTAGAGAAATATCTTCCTGAAATCAATCACTCATCATGAACCCCTCCCTCTAAGAGAGAACTACTCTCTTTCAACCTGGTCAAAGGTGGGCAAAGAAATATTCCTCTTGGAGCAGCTAGGTGGTACAGTGAATAGAGCACTGGCCCCGAAGTCAGGAGGACCTGAGTTCAAATTTGGCCTTAAATACTTGACACTAGCTGTGTCTCCTTGGGCAAGTCACTTAACTTCAATTGCCCTGCCTTCCCCCCTCAAAAAAAAGAGAGAAAAAATATTCTTCTTAATTGGATCAATCAAACAGTATTTTCACTGTTAGTCTTGTCACAAAGCAGAAGTCTCTCTCTCTCTCTCTCTAATCTTAGTTTTAGAGGATAATAAGGCATTCACTACTTGGCCTTTTTCTATCTTTCTAGTCTCCTGGAGGCCCTTTACAATCCCTCCATTGTACTATGTAAGTTAGGGACACTGACCTTCTTGGTATTCCTTCCACATACCAATCCATCTCCCAACCTGTGCACTATACTCCATGTCTGAAGTGTTTTCCCTCTTGGCTTCCTTTAAGACTGAGGTCTAATCCCATTTTTTCCAGTGCTTAACTCCCCTCCCCTACTATTTGTGCATTCCCTCTGAGATTCCTTTCCATTTACAGCAGCAGTTCTCAACCTGTGGCTCGTGACCCCTTTCAGGGTCGAATGACCCTTTCAGAGGGGTCACAGGGGTCGCCTAAGACCATCAGAAAAAACATATTTCTGGTGGTCTTAGGAACCGAGACGTCACTCCTCTATCTGTCTCCAGGAGGGTCTGCCCACATGCAGATACGCCTACATATGAGTATTAAAGGGTCACAGCATTAGGAAGGTTGAGAACCACTGATTTACACTATGTATTTCTCATATGTACATAGTTGTTCAGAGGCAGCTAGAATGGTGCAGTGGTTAGAGTACCAGTCCTGGAGTCTGGAGGACCTTGAGTTCAAATTCAGTCTCAGAGATTTACTAGCTATGTCACCCTGGACAAATCACTTAACCCTGTTGGCCCCAGTTTCCTCATCTGTAAAATGAGCTGGAAAAGGAATTGGCAAACCACTCCATTATCTTTGCCAAGAAAACCCCAAAAGTCAGACAATACTGAAAACAATTGAACGTTACCACACACATAGTTGTTTGCATATCCTCCCTATCAGAAAGCAAGCTCCTTGAGGGAGCTATTCTTTGTATTCTTAGAGCTCAGCATAGTACCTAGGACATAGTAAACCCTTACTAAATTATCATTGACTGACTGATTTGATTGATTTCAATTCTGAAAACTGACTAAATGAAACCAAGGACTTCAGATTAGAACATTGCCTCTTTAACCTCCTGGTTAAGTCTTTTATTCAAGGAAGAATGACAAGGTTCTTAAAAGGTTTTTTATTCTGGTGAGACTTAGGACTCCAGACTATAAAAGTGTAGGAGCAACCACACTGGCAGACCTGGGATGGCTGCTAGCACAGGTTCTTACATCTGCTTTTCTAGGAAAGATAGATGTTCAAGGGGTCAACAATCTTTTTAATTACATTCATTAGTTCAGGTGAAAAGTCAGCACCCCAAACTTTAGAGAAAATTCAGAGAAAATAGAGAAAATACAAGCAGAGAAATAAAGACCAACATACAGGGCTTCTAACTGTCTAAGAAATTAGCACAGATCAACAGACAGATCCAACTGTCTAACCAAGGCAATACATACATAGTTACTGGAAAGAAAAGCACCAACATCTATGTTATTCAAAGCCAGGGGGTACCCAGAGTCATATCTGACCAAATCATAGGAACATTCTTCCAATGAGTGAACACCAAAGCAAAATTCTAACTTCAGAGTATATATACCTTTTTTAGAGCCAAAAGGCATTACAACCCTCATGACTCAGTGCCTAATTAGAAATTACCAAAAGGTGAAAGTCTTCCTACAAGCAAACCTCCCCTAAGTAAGTTTCCCTTAATGGACTCCATGTGAGACCTATTAATGGATGGGGAAGATCTTATATCCCATTAACATTACATTCAGCCCCAAGATCTTACATGGCGATTATATAGGCAACTTGTATCTGGCTCTTAAGAAATAAGTACAACATAATTCTCACAAAATAAACACATCATGAGCACATAGCAACATAACAACTCATTACCAGATTGGCCACACAATCTTAAACAAACACAAGTTTATAACATTATAATCCCCTCAATCCAAAACAAAAATGTCCAAGTAAAAGTTCTCTTGGGGGTGTGTCCTTCTCCCCACCGGCCATAGCAGTCTTCCGCCTGGCACTCTTAGATGCATGCTATAATGAGCCAAGTTCCAATCTTAACACTACTCCAGCCCCACTTCCAAGTCCTGATAGGTGACTGGGCAACAAAGCCAACAGTGTTGGTCCCCAGGGTGCCATGACACTTTGCCCCTCACCTACCATAGACAAGTCCACCTTCCCCCTGGGTCCCAAACTGTCCCAGAAGGCACCACAACCCTCCTGACTCAGTACTTAATTAGAAATTAACAAAAGGTGTGAAAGCCTTCCTACAGGCAAGCTCCATGTGAGGCCTATTAATGGTTGAGGAAGATCTTATATCCCATTAACATTCCAAACAGTCAACAATTATTTCTTAATATTTTGTAAAACAAAAAGATCCCTTAGTGCTGTTTCCACAATCCTCTCCCTTCTCATCTCCTTCAGAAGTTTGGCTTTTCAACCATTCTCAGTTTCTCCACCTTCACCTTATACATTGGCTCCTTTTATTCTTCTTCCAAATATATCCAGGTATTCCTGATCCTCAAAGAAACTTTCATTTGGCCCTGCCATTTCTTCAGATTAGTGTCCTTTATCTTTTCTCTTGCCCTCAGTGACTTTAATTCTTGCCAAAATGTTAGAATATGTTTTAAAGGGATGATTAGTGAATGTCTAGAAAAGGAGGCAAGAACTGATGCAGAGTGGAGAAGAATCAGAAAAACAATGTACATAATGACTACAGCAGCATAAACTGAAAGAACAAAAAAACAAAATAAAATGTTAGATTATTATCATGATTGATTGAATCCCAAAGAGACCAAAGAAAAAGGGAAAGGAACAAAAACATTTATAGCAGCTCTTTCTGTGGTGGCAAAGAATTGGAAACTGAGGAGATGCTCATCAGCTGGGGAATGGCTGAAGAAGTTGTAATATATGGTTGTGATGGAGTACTTTTGTGGTATAAGAAATGACAACCAAGATGCTTTCATAAAAAACCCGGGAAGAATCATATGAACTTATGCAAAGTGAAGTAAGAAGAACCAGGAGAATGTCATACATGGTAGCAGTAATATTGTAACCATGATCAACTGTGAAAGACTTAACTAGTCTGATCCATGACAATTCCAAAAGACCCATGATAAAAAATGGTGTGCACCTCCAGAGAGAGAACTATAAATTCTCAAGTGTTAATTGAATCACATTTTTCAGCCTTCTTTATTTTTTTCTTGCTTTTTTTTTTCCACTTGGATAATACGGAAATATATCTTATATAATATTCACATGTATAATGGGTATTATATTGCTTGCCTTTTCAATGGGTGGGTGGGGGCTGGAGGGAGGGAAAAAAATTGGAACTCAAACTTTAAAAAAAGTGAATGTTAAAAAAAATAAAAATTAAAAAAAATTATGACCAGATTTGGTTCCAGAGGAGAATTGAGAAAATACACTTTCTTCTCTTCTTTGCAGAGGTGAGAGATTGTGGCTGTGGAATATTGAATACAGTATGAGACATGTTCAGTGTGTGTTTGTTTTGATGAACTGCTGTTTTTTGTTCTTTCTCTTTACAATTTTGTTACAAGGGATGACCCACTGGGTCAGGGAAGGATATGTTCAGAAATTAATGTGATGTTAATTAAAATAGGAGGTAGAGATTAAAATGATTAAATTTTTTTAAAGAAAAGGAATTAGTGGCCACTAACATTTAGCATTTCTTTATCAAGAATAGGTGATGACAGACTAACTTCCTTTCTGTGATTAGTTGTGTAGATCAGGGAAATACTATAGTCACGTTTTACCTAGATTTCATCAAAACATTTGACAAAATCTTCCATGTTATTCTTGTGAACAGAATGGAGACATACGGGCTAGACTGGTTTGGATAGCCAGCTGAAGGAGAAGTTATTAATGGTCCATTGTCTACTTGGAATGACATCTCTATTGGAGTTCCGTGAGGATTTGCCCTTGACCTTACATTGTTTAATATTTTTATCAATGCATTTCATAAAGGAATAAATAGTATGAAATCTTGAATGACAGAATCAGGATTCAAAAGCTCTCTCCAAACTAGAACATGGGGCTAAATTTAATAGGGTGAAATTTCATAGGGATAAATACCACTTTCTACACTTTAGTTCATTAAGTCAATTTTACCAGTAAAAGATGGGAGACATTTGGCTAGGTAGCAGTTTGTCTGAAAAATATCTTGCGGTTTGAATGTACCACAGATTCATTCATGCATCTCATACAAACTCTATGTGTCAATAGTGCAATATAGTAGTAATAAAAAAAAAAACCCAAAACTAATGTGATCTCTGCATTGAAAGAAACATTGCCTTTAGGAATATGGAAGTAATTGTCCTACCGTATGTATATACTCTGTCCTAATCAGGTAATCTTGAGGATCATGTTCAAGACATTAAATGTACTACTTTGGGACTTCTCTGATTTTTCCAACATACTCTCCCCAGCTAATCCCCCCTCCCTTTTCAACTTCCATTTGTGTATTGTCTTCCCCCGTTAGATTGTAAGATCTCTGACGGCAAAAACTGTGTTTCTTTTTTCATATCTGTATCCCTAGTGCTTAGTATAGTGACTCGCACACAAAAACCACTTAGTAAGTATTTACTGACTGACTAATTAAAAAGATGGAGAGTGTCCACTAGAATGATCTCAAGAACCATGTGAAGATAAGCTGGATGAACTGGGTGGGAACCATTGAGTTTAGAAAAGAGAAGACTTTGGGAAAACTATATTTGGCCTCTGATACTTTAAGATAGTACTATGGGAGTACATGGTATTGGTCCTGAAATGCTGTTGGTCCCAGTGGGCAGAACTAAGAGCAATTCATGGAAGGGAAATCTTCCAAATGATTAGTGCTATCGAAAACTAGAATGAACTGTCTTGAGAGGTAGTGAGTTTACCCTCAGTGGAGGAGTTAAGGTAAAAAGTAGCAGGCCAGGGCAGTTAGGTGGCACAGTTTTAGAAAGACTCCCTGGAGTCAGTTCAAATACGACCTCAGACACTTACTAGCTGTGTGACCCTGGGCAAGTCACTTAACTACCTAAAAAAAAAAAAAGGAGCTGACCACTCTTTGGTGGTCTTATAGAAGCAATTCTTTGCCTAGGTTAGACTAAATGGCTTCTGAGGTCCCTTCCAACAGTGAAATTCTACGATTCTATAGGAATAATGTGATTTTTTTTTTTTTACCCAAGGAAATTTACTGGATAAACAAGGGAATCTAAGAAATAGAGACAGGGGAGATGAGGCAGATAGCCCAAGTTCACTTGACATGGGTCAGAATGGAACTGAGATTAGAATACTCAGGCTCCTCTTCCTCTATCCAGAGAGTTGCTGTCTACAGAGTCAGTGCTGTCTGCTGGGACTCCTCTCTTGTCTGTTATTTAGATCAGGAATCCGGAAGGGAGCCACATGCTAAAAATACCCTCTGTGTGTTTAGATGTTTCTTGGAAAATAAACTTCCTTGCCTTAGCTCTTGGTTTCCATACTCACCAGTCCTGTTTCCTGAGGCAGAGGGTGGAGTGGGGAGGGTCAGTCGTCTGCGTGCAACAAGTAAGACCCAGGTATCCCCTCCGTCTGGCAGCTGTGGAGCTGGAGGGCCTTGGGGTAAGGGCATGACAAGGAGAACAGGCTGAAGAGGTGGGGAGAAAGGGAGATGGATCTAGAGGTCAGAGCACCTGCTGAACTGCAAGGCTGGGTACTGACCATTCTGCCCCTTATAAGAGACATTGTGATGTAGTAAAAGGAATACTGCCATGGAAGTCAGGAGGCCTGGGTTGTAGTCTCAACTTTGCCACAAATTAGCTGTGTAACTTTAATGAAGTCACTTGTCCTCTCTAGCTTCAACTTGCTTATCTTGAAGATATG
This sequence comes from Pseudochirops corinnae, assembly GCA_028646515.1. Lineage (NCBI taxonomy): Eukaryota > Metazoa > Chordata > Mammalia > Diprotodontia > Pseudocheiridae > Pseudochirops > Pseudochirops corinnae. Next base: position 236,459,215 of record CM053586.1, on the reverse strand, counting down.
TGGCATAGAGGATGGGTTAAAATCTCATCTCAGACACTTATTGTGTGACCTTGGACAAGTCACTTAATTCTCTTTGCCTCAGTTTCCTCATTTGAAAAACAAAGGGGCCGGATTCGGTAGTTTCTTTCGGCTCTGAATTTATGATCCAATGATCCTAAGAAGAGATGGGGTATACTCTAATATGCTAATGTTTCTTATACTGATCCTCACCACAATAATATCTTAATGCCTTCAGCTCTAACATTCTGATCTATAATTCCTTGCCTCAGAGCAGGACTCTAATTTTTTTCTCAAAAAATAAGGACCAGATTTGCCTTGGCCCCATCCCTGCCCAGGCACCTGATTATAACCTTGATCAGAAGGAGAATATGAAGTGGGAGGAGACAGTGTGAGGCCTGAATGGAGATAATGGGTCTTTAAAGGTTGGGGTTCCTGTTCCCGGGCCTGTGTCCAGCACACATCTCAACAACTCTGTTTATTTACAGAAGTGGGGACAATGGCCATCCCTGGGGACACAGGAAAACTGGAAAGGGGGCCAGGGAGGATACACATGCAGGAATCTTCTGTTTGTTTGGGATGATAGGGGAGAGAGAAGTAATTGACTCAGGATGTTCCCCAAATTGGGGGGGAGTGACTAGGGGTCCCCACAATTCATTCCAAGGTTCAAAAGTGGATGTGGCCCAAGAAACTCAGGTTCCAGTTTTCTCAAGACCAGTTTCACATAGGTTAAGAATTTAGAGGGGAGAGGGGAGGGATTGGGAAAATGGAGGGGGGCGGAGATAATGGAGAAACCAAGACAGACAGTGGAGGAACAGGGCTGGAGAGGGTGGAAGGAGGAATTTGGGGGTTTGAGGGTCATCTTAAAAGGATAAATTTAGTCATCATAAATGAGACCAAACATTCAAATGAGGGCAGGAGTCTGGGCATGTTTCATACTCAGATAAATGTGAAAATAACAATCATAACTAGCATTTACGTCCCGCTTTCTTCAATGGTCAGTCATGATTCCAGATCAATGATGAATAATGCTACCCACCTCCCAATCAAGAGGTGAAGCCTGAAACACGTGTTTTTAGACAAGGCCAATGTGGGAATGCATTTTGCTAGGCTACACATATTTGGTGCATGGGCTGGTTCCTCCCACCCCCCTTTACTGCCCTTGGGCAAGAGGATGGGGAAGTAAAGAAAAGAAATGTTTGTTGTTTTTTAATGTGATTTTTAAGAGTAAGTTTGATTGATTTCTGTTTACTCCATAGTCATTTCTAGATCTGCTTCCCCTTTCCCCTACCTCCTCCCACTGAACCCTACCTTTTTAAAAATTAATTTTTATTGATATCTTTTATTACTATGACTTTGTTTCTCAATGCATCCCTCCCACCGCCCTCACCCAGAGAGCCATCTCTTACCAGCAATGCTAATTAAATTAGCATACCTGTCAAGTGCCTCATCCCCCACCCCCGCCCCCCACCCGGGTCTATGGGGTTCATAGTATCCCCCTGCAGAGAAGGGAGGGAGACGCATTGCCAGACGTCTTCCTTTGAACCTTCTCTTGAAACAAAGAAAAACAGGAAAGTTTGTAAATCACTTTAAATACTTTATGCAATCTGGGCCTCTAGACAAGTATTTCTATAAGCCATTCCTATCACCACCCTTCCCCACCCACCCTGTTTTTGTTTTTAAAAATGAGAAGCCTGAAGATCATAACAATCAAGAGGCTTGTTCATAGTCTCACAGCAAAGAAAATGCCAGAGAGGTTTCCCTGACTTTGGACCCTTCTACAAAGGCAATATGGTACAGTATTATAAACTGCCGGACTTAGAATCAGGGAGACCTAGGTTCGAATCCTCCCTCCCACAATTATTAGCTATGTGACCCTGGGCAAGTCACTAAACTTTCCTGTGCCTCAGTTTCCTCATATTTAAAAATGTAGAGGGGCGCCTAGGTGGCACAGTGAATAGAGCACCAGCCCTGGAGTCAGGAGGACCCGAGTCCAAATCTGGCCTCAGACACTTAACACGTACCAGCTGTGTGACCTTGGGCAAGTCACTTAACCCCAAATTGCCCTGCCCTTCCCCGCTCCAAAAAGCCAAAAACAGAGAGAGGAAAAAAAGGAAAAATGTGGTTGATACTAACAGCCCCTCCCTCAGAGGGTTGATGAGAGGCCTCAGATGAGATACTGCCTAGCTGGATAGCAAACGGCATCACCACAGAAGAATCAGAATCACAGACTCTGAGTGTGAGAAGGACCCTCAGTAACCCTTGTTGTTGTTCGGCCTTTTCAGTCCTGCCCAGCTCTTTACAACCCCATTTTGGGTTTTCTTGGCTGAGATACTGGAGTGCTTTGCCATTTCCTTCTCCAGAGGAAGAAACTGAGGCAAACAGGGTTAAGTGACTTGCCCAGGGTAACACAGCTAGTAAGTTTTGAACTTGCTAAGAATTGAACTCAGGAAAATGAGTCTTCTTCATCCTAGGCCCAGTGCTCTGTGCACTATGGTGCCACCTAGCTGCCCTGATAACCATCTTGTTGTTGAATCATTTCAGTTGTGTCCAGCTCTGGGTGAACCCATTTTTGGTTTTCCCAGCAAAGATAATAGAGTGGTTCCCATTTCCTTTTCCAGCTCATTTTACAGATAAGGAAACCAAGGCAAGCAGGGTTAAGTGGGGGTCATACAGCTAGCGCCTGAGGCCAGATTTGAACTCATGAAGATGAGTCTTCCTGCTCTATCCACTATACCACTTAGCTGCCCTAGTAACTCTCAACTAACTAATAATATCTGAAAGGCATCCCTACTACTATATACTCAACAAGGGATCCTCAGGCTCTGTGAGAAGACCTACAATGTAGGGAAACCCAGATTGTATACCTGGGGTACTTGCCTGGAAACTTCTATCCACGCTGGTATTGAGCCATTACTCTTTGGGGTCTGAATCCATCCAATTATTTTTGTCTAGTCAACATCTTTCCACCACCTCTTGAAGGCAACCCATTCCATTTTTGAACAGCTCTAATGTTGGTGAAGTTTCTCCTGACATCTAGCCTCAGTTGGCCTTTTGGCAGCTTTTATCTTTTGCTTTTCATTCTGCCCTCAGAAATCAAACAGAACAAGTCAAATCCTTCTTTTATATTCCAGACTTTCATACAGTAGAAAATGGCTATAATGTTCCCTCTCCATCTCTCCATCCTCCCAAGTCTTCTCTTCTCCATGTTAAGCACGCTCAGTTCTTTTAACTGGTCTTCATGTGTCATAGGCCCAAGATCGTTGAGCATCCTGATCTGCTCTGGACACTCTCCAGCTCATGATAACAATAATGATGCTGTTGCTTATGTTAGCGATAACTAGCTTTTCCATAGCACTTTATAAATATTAGCTCGCTTGATCCTCACAACAACCCTGGGAGGTAGGTGCTATTATCATCACCCTCATTTTATGGTTGAGGAAACAACCAGACAGAGGTGAAGTGACTTGCCCAAGTCACACAGCTAGCAAACGTCAAAGGACAGATTTGAACTCAGATCTTCTGACCCCAGGTCCATCTCTCAATCCGCTGTGTTAACTAGCTTTTCAGTGCTCTTAATCTGTGGCACCTAACACAACAGTCCAGATGTAGTCTGACATGGGCAGAAGATAGAGAGATTTTTACTAATTTACTCTTAGGAATTATTATTTTTTTAATTGACTTGTTTATTTACTTTTAGTTTACAAGATTCAGTTCCACAATCCCTTGAGCTTCATATTTTCTCCCCTCCCTTCCCCCCCCTCCCCGGCCC